>OY757930.1:8137675-8303616 GCA_963585895.1 Sepioteuthis lessoniana
GTTCAATAGAACTAAACTGCATACTTATGCTAAAACTGAATTGTTTGAACTAGAACTGTTTGACTGAACTGAATAGCTTGAAATTGTTTCTGGCATTGAAACTGTAATTACACAAAACTGAATTGCTATATATAGAACTATTTTGTCATTTCACTGTGTGTAAACAAAACTTGTACTTATACACAACTCAATTAGCTGAATTAGAACTGTTTGACTAAACTGAATAGTTTGAAATAGAAATGTTTTTGATAATTAAATTGTGGACTCACTCTAAACTGAATTGTTTGAAATAGAACTGAATATTTGCATAAAAATTGATTTAGCTTTAAATAACCTACAAATGTTGACATGCCATAAAACCAAATCAACCAAGCAACCAACCTATCTCTTAGCTTCATTAATCACTATTTCCACCGAATTAAAATTCCCATAATTTATTTTCTTTTTATTTACATAGGATTCTTAATTTAATGTTATTCTATCGTTCATGTGTCTTCGTTGATATTATACGTTGATTATAATCCTTTTGTGTGTACTAATACTACTATTATTACTACTACTAAGGAGGTGCGCTTAGCGTAATTGTTCGTCGTTGAAAGATAATTAACGATTCGAGTTCAAATCTTGGATGAGGCACTCGGCATTTCTTTTCGTTTGGAAAGTGAATGAATCTATCTGCTTTCTCTCAGCTATAGGTAAATAGTAGGGCAGATTAGCTTTTAAGCCTTGGAAAGTCAACCATACTAAGAGAAAGAAAACTCTGAATGCAATCAAGTCTCACCCCGCTTAAAATTTGACCTTGTGTCATATCCTGCTGGATCTGTTAGTTAAATACGTTCTACTACTAATACGACTACTAAGGATGATAATAATGATTATATGGAAAGGTCCCTTGAAAGGAAAACTGGAAGAGTTGGAATTCGGAGGATGGATCGTCACCATCCAAACTACTGCATAGTTGAGATTGGCCAGAGTGCTGAGAAGAGTCCTAGAAACCTGAGAAGACCTAAGTGAAAGATCATCATTTTACACTGGTGTGAAAAACACGCAAGAGCGACTCTATGGCCGTTTTAAGTGACTAATAAGCAACATCTCACACGAAAACATGGTTGTAGCTAAGAAAGAGAAACCCTAAAAGAGAACTGAATCTTTCCTAAGAGCAACACAAAACATCGCCATAAGAACTAATATCAAAGCATGAATAGATAAGACGCAACAAAACAGTAAATGTAGATTATGTGATGATTGACACGAATCGATCAATCACATAATAAGCGAACACAGCAAATTAGCGCAGAATGAGTATAAGACTAGACACAACTGGGTAGGCAAGGTGATCCACTGGGAAATTTGCAAGAAATTGAAATTTGACCATACGAACAAATGGTACATGCACAACCCAGCGGCTGTCCTGGAGAATGAGACATGGGATCCAACACAAAAACTACAGGATTACGGAACAACAATAAGTAGAAAACAAAAATAAGAAGAAAAACAATTGTATGGATATTTCAAGCGGTAAACAAGCGAAATATCATACGAAAAATCTTGGACATGGCCAAGAAAGGGGAACTTTAGGAGAGAAACGGAAAATCTTCTAATAGCTGCACAATATAACACCATAAGGACAAACTACATTAAAGTAAAAATAGATATGACACAACAAAATAGCAAATGTAGGTTATGTGGTGATAGAGACGAAATGATCAATCACATATTAAGCAAATTAGCGTTAAAAAAGTATAAAACTTGATACGACTGGGTGGTGAAGGTCATCCGGTGGAAATTCTGTAGGAAGCTAAAATTTGATCATAGGAACAAGTGGTATATGCATAACCCAGAATCCGTCCTTGCGAATGAGACACACAAATATCTCTGGTCTTTAGAGATACAAACGGATCATCTATTCTCGGCCAGACAACCAGATAGTGATTGTCAAAAAAAACAAAACAAAAAAAAAAAAAAAAACAAGAACTCGCCGAATTATGAACTTTGTCGTCCGAGCAGACAACTGAGTAAAATTAAAAGAAGGTGAGAAGAGGGATACATATCTAGACCTTGCTAGAGAGCTGAAGGTGGTATGGAACATGAAGTTGACAATGATACTAATTGTAGTTGGTGCACTTAAAACGATCCCCCAAAGGATTAGTAAAGGAACTAGAAGACTAAGAAATCAGAGGACAAAAAGAGACCATCCAGACTACTGTATTATTATGATCGGCCAGAATATTAAAAAGAGTCCTAGAGACTTGAGGAGACTTACTGCCAATTCAACTTCAGTGAAAAAAACCATCTGCTAAGACTTGAGTAAAAATCTCTCAAAGGAGTAAATCATAATAATGATAATGTCTCATATATTTTTATGTTCACACGGATTGTCTCTTGGGGGTGTCCTCGTGGTGTAATGATTAAAGCGATGGACTGCGGAATCGTAGTACGCGAGTTCGTACTCCAGTCGCGCTATTACGTTCACTTTCGGGCAAATACCCTTGGGAAAGGTATGAACCCCCTTATCCTCCCAGCTATGGGTTAAATAGTACCACTACTGTTCTTCTAGGAGAATGACTTTGGCATTAAATAACCTAAAAAGAGTTGATATGCCATTGAACAAAGAAACCGAACCGAACCGAATTGTCTCTTGTTATTGAGTTACAGAAAATATTCTCAAATCTCCCGTATATTCATAAACCCCAGTAGTGTGGCTAATGTTACTTAATCACTGTTGAAGATAACACTTCATTAAAATGACATGTGTGGCCTCTTCATTTGGTCACAAATACTCTTAACTAAGGGTTTGAGTATGGGTCTTTCTTTTGCTGTTTTCAGCCTATGGTTCTGCTAGAAAGTTAAAACAAGATACTCACTCTTTTCGAGGAGGAATAGTGCTCGCTTATCCAGTAAGCGAACAACACGAATTCAAGCAATTTAAATTTTTTGTACTGCTGTTTATTTCAGTGTCGAAATGAAGTCTAGTAGGAGAGAGAGAGAGAGAGAGAGAGAGAGAGAGAAAGATTTTGGCTCTTGGTTAGAATTTGGTCAGCAACGAATTCTTTCTGACTCGTCGATTTTCGGACAACTTGGCTCACCTACTCCCTCTCTGTCTTTCTAACAGACTAATTCGTTCGAGCTCAAAAAGGTCTTATTTATAACCATTTTCTTTAAGTCATTAAATCAATGTGTTCTTCTATTTTGTAAGTTTTCCTGTTCCGATGCCCCACTTCAGGTGCTGACATTTAATTGATTTTCCGTAATTGGCTT
This sequence comes from Sepioteuthis lessoniana, assembly GCA_963585895.1. Taxonomy (NCBI): domain Eukaryota; kingdom Metazoa; phylum Mollusca; class Cephalopoda; order Myopsida; family Loliginidae; genus Sepioteuthis; species Sepioteuthis lessoniana. The sequence continues at coordinate 8,140,934 of OY757930.1, forward strand.
CGTATTTATCAATCTATTACCCTTAATTCCGAAAAGCAATTATAATGTCTTTACCCGAAAAGTAATTTTAATGTCTTAACGTCTTTCAGTTATCTTAAAGAGACGGGTTAAACAAGTGATACCATAAACAAACCATATCCGTTTTCTAACTTACATCCAAAAAGTAATAAATACCAATCCCTGCTCATAAATGATTGTAACAGACGATCCACATTTGGTTAATCTTTACTAAAGCAAAAATTCAACAACTAATTTATCTTGATCTTAAACTGGCTAAACCTAATGTTTATGATGTTCGTTGCTGGTGTTTTTTTTTTTATATCCTTCCCAACAGGAGATCCTCGCCCCACTATAATAGCTTGGAACGTGTCAATTCTTACCTGAAATTTTAATTACTTCAATCTCGTCTGTAATGCTTTTGACATGGTTCCATTTGTGTTTATGTTCAACGTGTAGTCGTTTGCACAATTCCCAGAGGGTTATCTTCTCCCTCCAGTCATGTCTGGTTTGGTACTCCTTCTGAGCTGCTATTATCAGTGATTCATTTTCTCTCTTTTGGTGTCCTCTGCATAACCATCACCAGGTGATTTTATGCACAATTTCTTTGTCTTCTGAAATGTTGATGCAGTTGTTATTTTTCCCAATTTTATTTAATAACTACTATTTTCCCGTTCATTCTCCTGTTATTTTTGTTGGCTTCTATAAATGACCTCACTTTACACTTTTCGTTATATTCTTCGAATCTTTGAATGGTTACATACAAACCATCCTCAATGTAGCCGAACCGTTTTTTTCTTGTTTTTCTTGTAATATATTCTGTTCACATTATATATGTGGGTTGTAAGACCTCGAGTATTGTCATGAATTTTTTTCCTGGTGTGATCTGTGATTCTGCGCTCCTCGTTTGTCCACTTTATGAAGAATCTGGAGAATATTGCTAAGGACGATGTCCAATTATTTATTATCTGATTAAGTTTTTCTTGCAGAATTTGATCTCCAGAAATTTCTTCGTCGATCTGAGGTACTCCTCTCTGACCATTTCATTAATTTCTGTTAGTTTGATTCTATCTGCTTCCCATTATCATTCTTCTTAACTTAGTATATCCTCCAGACGGTATCCAGTGTTACCACAAAGCTGATGAATGTAAGTTTTTTGCGGGTAGGCTAACATTGGTGTGTACTGTGTGTACTGTGTGCGAAGATCCTTACGAGAACGTCGCTTAACAGTTCGTTCTTCCTTCTACTGTCGTAACCAACATGACTTGCTCGTATTTCTAAGATGGTTTGCGTGATATGAGATAAATGGTTGTAAAACTGTTGTTTTGTTGGGTGTTGCTTCCAAGATTTGTTTAAAACAGCTCGTAGCATTCTTGTGTAGTTCCTATCTAGCTTTCTCCAAGCGTTTTATTAGGGTCCAAGTGATACGACCATAGATAAGAACTGACATGTTTATAGTCTGGAAAAATCCTATTTTATTTTATTAGAGAGATCAGATTTTTATATGGTCAATAATATTTGATAGAGTCAATAACTTTTTAATAGCAGTCCTTCTGTTTCCCTTAAGCGCAGGTACTTATGACTTTCTTTTTCTCTGAGCATTTTAATGCTTTCCTCATTGAGAAGTTCTACACCTTACGTTGTTTTGCTTTTGCCTTTACAAGCATTGAAAATTTATAAATTCAAAATTCTGTCCCTATAACTTGGCAGAATATCTTTTTATCACAGCTACCATATCGTTTTAACTTTTGGAAAAAATATTGAAAACATTCACGTGCATTTGGGGATTTATTTTGTTTCGCCTTTTGGTTTATCGATATCTTTGGAATTTTCTTCAGATAAGAGGATCATTAAATAAATTTCCAGCCTTTTTTTCTATGGGCACTTTTATTGATAGTACACACATGAAACTTAAGTCCCCTTCGAAGTAATCTCCTCCGGCTGCAACGCACTTGTTGTACCGTTCCAAAAACTTCTGGAAGGCCCCATGGAAGTCGTCTTGTGTGAGTGTGTCAATGACCTTCGTCACAGCCTCTTTCATCTCCTTAATTGTCTCATAACGACAGCCTCTGAGCTCAATTCATGCAAGATGGTCCAAAAGCAGTCTGAAGCATTCCATACGTTTCTGTAGCATTTTTTCCAACTTTAAAACAGAATTTTATTACATATCGTTCTTCTAATGTGTCAGATTGCATTTTTGAAATTCACCAGCTGTGACAATGAGGCTTTTATAGGGTGTATTCCAATTGCTGCTGTAGCTGTTGATTTGAACCTGAAATCATAAAAATTGGTCTGTCATCTCATATGTGGTATAGCTATAACATAGTGAATATTCAAGAGTCTACGACAATTTTACATGCCTTTACGAAAGAAGTCTGGAAAAAAATGAGTTCCCGATGAAGAAACCTATTTGTATTTTTAACTTCTGTTTGACGTTCTTCTTTAGCTGTTTGTTCGATGGTCTTGTTTTTCTTATTTCTTGTGATGGATTTGATTACACTTAGGTGATTTCGAACATTTTAAAACATTCTAACATCCATGTTAGTAATATCATGCCGCATACCTTCCTGTTGTCTATCCATTCCATCGCAATATTTTTTCTTCTGATTTTTACCTCTTTCTCCATGTGTTGATTAATCTACAGTTTTTTATTCCAGTCTCAAATTTTTTGCCCGCATAATATCTGTTCTTCCGAAAGAAGTCAGCGCTTTTAAGCGAGTAATTGCCAAGTCGGCTGGGGCTGTAGAATACACCAACTGCTTCTCTGCAGAGGGGTAAGACCCCCGCCAACGAGTATCCTGGATATGAGACTAAAAATCTGATGGTAAGGTTCCAGTAATACTGGAGCTTTGGGGAATGCAGAGTACCCCTTTATTGCCACCGCTCCCAGATACACTCTGACCCGGAGTGGTAGCATATGATAACGGTCCTATGTATGGGTTAAATAGAACTAAACCATGCTTCCTTCACTATAATGATTTTTTGCATTTAAACTGTGTATTTATGCAAAACTGAATTGTTTAAAAAAGAACTGTTTTGACATTTAAACTGCATACTTATGCTAAAATGAATTATCTGAAATAAAACTATTGTGACATTAACTTTGTGTATCGCCCAGTCGGTTGGGGCTGTAGAATACATCATCTGTACCTCTGCAGAGCGGTAAGACTCCTCCAATGAGTGTCCTGGATATGACACTAAGCAATCTGATGGTGAGGTTCCAGTGATGCTGGAGCTTTGAGGAATGCGGAGCATCCCTTCCTTGCCATTGCTTCCAGTTTTACTGTGGCCCGGGGTGGTAGCACCTGGGTTAAATAGGACTAAACTGAATTGTTTGAATTAGAACTGTTTGACTAAACTGAATAATTTAAATAGAAATGCTTTTGACTATTGAACTGTACTTATATTTAAACTGCGTGCTTATCCTAAACTAAATTGTCTGAAACGGAACTGTTTTTGACATGTAAACTATACTTACATTAAACTGAATTGTTTAATATAGAATTATTTTGACATTTAATTGTGTGTAAATAAAATATGTTCTTATACTAAACTGAATTTGCTAAATTAGAACTATGGAAATCAGACCTAACCGATAAAATGAAACGCAGTTTCTTCCAGGCAGCGGTCACATCGATACTGCTATATGGCTGCACTACATGGACGCTAACAAAACGGCTGGAGAAGAAGCTAGACGGCAATTACACAAGAATGCTACGTGCAATCTTAAACAAGTCCTGGCGTCAACACCCCACAAGACACCAACTGTACGGCCACTTGCCCCCTATCACGAAAACTATTCAGGTTAGACGAACCAGACATGCAGGACACTGCTGGAGAAGCAGGGACGAATTCATAAGAGATGTACTCTTATGGACCCCCACACATGGCCGTGCAAAAGCATGACGACCAGCACGAACATACATTCAGCAGCTATGTGAGGATACGGGATGTTGTCCTGAAGACCTACCTAGGGCGATGAACGATAGGGAGGAGTGGCGAGAGAGGTTCAGGGATATCCGTGCTACCAGCGCGATATGATGATGATGAAATAAACTGAAAAGCTTGAAGTAGAAATATTTTTGACAATTAAACTGTGTACTTATGTTAAACTGAATTGTTTTAAATGGAACGGATTAACTGCATAAAAATGGAATTGGCATTAAATAACCTACAAAGGTTGATATGCCATAAAACCGAAACAACCAACCAATCAAATGAGTAATAAATTTCTTTTCTTACCTATGCGGTTGGGATTTCACCCACCATATGATTAGTAGAAAAGTTATTGGTCTTTAATTACTTTGGGTGGTTTCTTTTTGGGAATCTTTCAAAATCAGAGTAGTTTTTCTTTTTGTCACCAATTCAGGGATTTCATAGGGATTTGCATAGTTATTGAATATGTTGTAAAGTGGCGTGGATCATTTAAATCAGAATCCATGGATTCCATCGAGGTCGTCTGCTTTCCAATTTCAAATTTTCGTTAGGGTTACACATAAGATGCATTTTAGTTTCTAGTCCTACCTCGATTGATTGTAATTCCTTCTTCATGTTGATCAATTATTTAGTTTTTTGTTGTGTTCTTGTCTTTGGGTTTTCTGTTTTTTCCAAGACTGTTTTGTTTCGGTTGGATCCATTTGCTCTGTTTCTTTATGTTAATCTATTTCCTCGTTTACCGAATTGACATTTATTGTATTGGAATTTCCCATTTTACTTGGTCGGTTCTGCAACAATTGCTCTAGAAGGTAACTACAATGAATTCGACAAAAGAATCCAAACAGATGTTACATGCAAAGAGAGAAAGAGAAAGAGAGAGGAGGGGGCACAGTTCAACAGATTTTGAAAAAATCGATTAATACAGTCTGGTGGAACTTCTGTGTACCTTACATAATGGCGGGACTAATACTTCCGGTTTCTTAAAACTCAAAGATAAAGTTACTCTAGGTATCGCTTGAGTCTACTTTTCTTCATCAATATCTTTTCGCTTATTTTTTCTAATTGCATTATCTATCTTTGTTGCTGTTGATTCCAATTGTTTCTTCCCCTTGTGTTCTTAAGTATTTTATTTTCCCAAGTATTTTTCTAGTTCTTCTTAGGTTTTTATAATTGTTCTTCCAGTCTCATTTCCCATTCATGTGTTCTTTTTTGGATTCCTTATCGGGATATCTAGTTTGACGCTACCTCCTCGCCCAGCTATGGGTAATTAGTGAGGTAGATTGGGCTCTTTAACATTGGTATGGAGCCGGTTTTGGGGAAGGAAAACTGAATACTAACTAACTGTACTCCCCTTAGAAATCTACCTTGGGCCTCATCCTGTTAGTTGCTGATTGTTCTGACGTGCCCGGATGCATATATTTATCGGACATCATCTTGGAGGTGCCCGTGGTGTAATGGTTATCGTCACAGGACATGGACACGACGATAAGAGTTTAATTCCTGGACAAGACTGATTGCATTTCACTTTAAAAAACCTGACAAAAATTTTAACTCAGTTCTTTATTTCCTGGAAGTGCCCGTGGTCTAATGGTTATCATCGTAGGAAATGGACACGGCGACACGAGTTCAAATCCTTCACATAGCACTAATACCCTTGGGAAAGGTATGAGTCCAATTATTCTCCCTCCAGCTATGGGTAAATAGTAAGGCAGACTGGGTTCTTCAGCCTTGGTGCGGCAACTAGTCTAGGAGAAGGAAAACTCTGAATTCAAACCTATTAAACTCCGCTTAAAAATTGACCTTGTGTCATATCCTGCTCGAGCGGAGGGGTTGGTAAATATGGTTGAGTTACAGTCATAAAATATATTCATTTATTTTATTCAATTTTTCAAACTAGAAAAATGTAACAATAAAGAAGTTAAAAATTAATAATGTAGTCCTATTTTTAGGTTATAAGACTCCTATAATTTAAAATGGACATTATGCCACTTGTTCCCGAAACAAAGATGGCGGACGCACATAAACAATTAGTCTCGGGAACCCATTGGCCAGGAGAACCACGTGGTTAGTGCCTAAAACTACGTCCGTCATTTCAATTTCGTCCCGCGTTTTTGGAGCCTACTCCATGACAAGAATTCTCTATGAATACTTCGTCTTCCAACACACTTTCTTTTTCACATTTTTACTTACTGGGCCAACACACTCTCTCCAGTGTGACTTCCAGAGAGAATACTATCACTCTCTCATTTTCAACTAACTGCAGTCAACCGCCACAAAAAGTATATGCCATGCAAACATTCTCTGACTTATTACATCTTTTCCGTGAGATTTTTTTCCGCTTCAGAAACAACAGAAATTTCGTCAAACCACCGAAAGAAAGAAACAAACAACATGGGAGAAGACACTATTAAGATTCTATAGAAAATACTAAGTTAACAGGCATTGGACACTTTTGTTAAATAGTCCTTTTTTGTAGTTCAAGTTATGTTAGTTACACACACACACAAGCACACACACACACACACAGGAATATATGTCGAACAATATTAGAACACTAATGTTTTGAAATATTTAATTGCATGTATTGTTGAAGTATAAATTTGAATTTGTTTGTACCGCTTTGTCTCGAATGTTCTTTTTGTCCGTGTCGTTTACACATCTTTCATATCGTTTACACACCTTTACTTCATTTGCCTCATGTGCTTTTTCCAAACATAAACACAAACAACCAACCACTAAACAAATATAAAATACAATACCACTCACTAAACAAAATTATATGAACTACAACAAATTGGGGGACCAAACAACATGTCCCTCCGACAAATTGGAACATTTTGCGTATTAATTCACATAAAAAGCATTTGTTTATTCTTTAAATAGTTTATTTCTTCTTTTTTAAAGACAGTTTTTTTTATTGGTTGGTTGGATTTTTATGGCATATCAACCTTAGTAGGTTATTTAACGCCAAATCCATTTTTATGTAAATAATAAGTTCTATTTAAACGATTCAATTTAGCATGAGTACACAGTTTAATTGTCAAAAACATTTCTTTTTCAAACTATTCAAGCAGTTATATATAACAATTCAGTTCAGTGTAAGTACAGTTTCAATGTCAAAACAGTCCAATTTCAAATAATTCAGTTTAGCATAAGCGCGCAGTTTAAATGTAAGTACAGATTAATTGTGAAAAACATTTCTATTTTTAGCTATTCAGTTTAGTCAAGCAGTTCTAATTCAGCTAATTCAGTTTAGTATAAGTACAGATTTTGTTTTCACACAGTTACATGTCAAAACAGTTCTATGTTAAAAAATTCAGCACGCAGTTGAAATGTCCATACGGTTTAATTGTCAAAAACATTTCTATTTCAAGCTATTCAGTTTAATCAAACAATTCATTTTAGCATAAGTATGCCGTTAGTTCAATTTAACTCATAGATAGGACCCTTATCAGGTGCTACCACTCCGGGCCAGAGTAGACCTGGGAGCGATGGCAATAAAGGGGTACTCTGCATTCCCCAAAGCTCCAGCCTCACTAGAACCTCACCATCAGAGTATTGTATTACAATTTCTCTTTTGGTTTACATTGAAGATAGTTATTTAAAAAGTCACCCCTTGGTTTGAAACATTTTCACAATTCTTTTTTAGTTTTCCAAAAAATTGAGAAATTTAGTTCTCAACATATGATACGAACATATCAAAACAGACACAACTCATTTACATATAGAGATAATCTGAACATTCACTGTCCAGCATGTCTCAAGAATGTTAAATATATTAACAGTCTTCGGAAGACAAGATTTTATCCCTTTTGCGCATCCGTAAAAATAATACATTCACAGAACACTATTTGGAAAGTATAATAATGGCAGTTTGATGCGTACAGTACGCTGAAGGTGATATTGTATCGATAACTTTTACTGCGTTGTTCGTTCGTTGAATTGTTGAGTATTCTGTTGTCTCTCTTTTGGTGGATTCTTTAACAAGCTGTCAACTCCATAAAATAAATGTGTTTACAGAGTGTCGTAGAAAAATTTATTTTATTTCTTCACTGCTTTTCTTTCTCTTGATTGGACCTTTATTTCTTTCACCCTAACTTCGGGATATTAGTTTCAACACATTAACAGATACATTTACATCGCTTTCAGAAATAAGTTGTTTAAACTAGATTCGAGATAATGTATCATTATGTTCTTACATAGTTTTTGCCTTTTTCAAACCCTTCTTTGATTGAAGATCTTAATGCAATGCAACTGAATCGATCTTGTTTACGTTTTGTTGCTTATCTTCGATTTATTGTCTCCTGTTGATCAACACACAAGTTTGATGCATTTTTGTTTTATTTTACAGTAAGTGTACAAAATACATTTGTTTTGGGGGGCAATGGTTAACGAGATAGTGAGATATGTATTTACACAAAATTTCCGTCACGAGTAGGATGCAACACAAAGTTAATTCGTAAAAAGGAGAACAGTTGGTTTTTATTGAGTTTTCATTCTCCTACACCAGTTGGTATATCAAGGTTAAAGTGCCCAGTCTACCCAACTAGTTACTCATATCTAAGGGAGAATAGATGAATGCATACCTTTCCCAAGGGTATTAGCGCCATGTGAAATGCAAATAGCCTCGTCCAGGATTTGAACTCGTGTCGCCGTGTCCAGTTTTTTTGTCCAGTTTAATTACGAACGCCTCCATGTGATAGTGAAGGTGGTCTTCACTATCACATGACAGAAGGGATTTTCTCACTAGATTTCTCGTACTTGTGAACTTTTTATAGACTAAGCTAAGCTTACTAAATGATTGTAGAAGCCACATAGTCATCATACATGTGTGTATTCCAAGAAGTGTAAATAAGAAACAATTCATTAAGTCTTTTTTCTCTTAAGAAAGGAGTGAAGTAAAGGACTCTTATCAGCATGTCCTAATCATATCAGTGATATAAAAAAGTTGTGATGTTTAGAATATGAAGGTCAACACGAAAACAGAGCCCAGGAAATGAACGAACCTTCAGTTGGAGTGGAAATTCCTATATACTCTAAAAGAATTTCAAGTGAATTGCAAAAGAAATTCATGATCTGCTGGGTTACGATTACACACACACACACACACACACACACACACACACACACACACACACAAATATATATATATATATATATATAGTTTCTTTGTTTAATGGCATATAAAACTTCGTGGGATATATTTGTTGTCTAAATTTCTGAGACGAAGCTTGATAATTTTTATCATTAAGTGTTTTTCGACTATTGTCTTTATCTTTATAGTTATTTCCACAACGTTTCGGTCGATATGTCCTCCGACCTTCTTCAGGTGTTTGTCGAACTCGGGAACCTTCACGGAACTTTGAACTACGTCCTTTATTGAATCCACAGAGGTCACCTGTTCTGATTCGTATAGCCATAACCGGGTACAAGTGTTAAGTATTCCTGTATTGTTACTCGCCTGCAGTCAGGATTGAACCTGCAACTTCCAGATGATTGTCTCCTTAGAAGCTTAGGGAACCAACGCCTATAACCGTTACGCTATGTGTCCTGCTGGACACATACTTATCAACAGGGTACAGAGGGAATAGTAATACGAATATCTTTAACGCAATACAAATATAAACAAATATATTCGTTCAACTTTCGAAAATTAAACGCTGTTGAAATTAAATGCATTCTTAAAAGAAAAGAATGAAGATTTTCATTCAAAAGAAACAAACCGAAAGTGGTTAAATTGATAAAGAATAATTCCAGAGAAAACAGACCAAACACTTTAATCTTGGAATGTCAATCGGCGTTAGCAAAGTAAAACATTGAATTAAACCTTTTAAACTCCGCTTAGAAATTAACCTTGCATAAAATTCTGTTCATGTGGAGGGGCTGGGTAACTATATATATATATATATATATATATATATATATATATATATAACTTAATTTTCTGCAAAAAATTAAATGCGACACATTGTAATTTTTGTATCTGTACTTTTGCATTTTTTGACCATTCGACGCTTTCACGTTATTTTTGAAATTACTTTGAGACTTGCAAATACGAATGTTTTATTGAAGGAAATATCGATTTCTTCGTTATTTGTAAGACATGGTAAGCTCGAAATTAGATAAATAAGTTGATTCATTTACGATTCTTATTGGTTAAAAATGTATTTTTAAACAATCTAGGATAGAAAACAATTCTTAAATTATTTTGGGTTTCAAGTCAAATATCCTCGTTTTCAAGTCTGAAAATAATTTTACAAAAAGAGCGCGAAAATGCCGAATGATCAATCAATACAAAAAAAAAAACAGACATAAAAATTACAGGTTGTTGAACCTATTTTTGCACACACATTAACAGCTATATATAGTAATCCACAGACAGATCTGTTTCGTTCTATAAGAACTCTTCAGTGTGGCTAGACAGTATCTTCCCGTAGCTGGGATCGAAACCCGGTTGACTCAAACGCCAAGCCAAAGCTTCTAACCATTCAGCCACGAGGAGATATTAGCTGCGAAGTAAATTTTAAACGGTTATGAATCACAATTACTATTGTTTACATACATCCGTTCAACGGTAGCCGAGACCTCAATTCAACTACGAAGAGGCTTGCAATAGACGCTAATGGCAACACGATTACTTCTTCGCCAGAGAACTCAACCCCACGGGGGTAGGGGAGTATCTCTCTCTCTCTCTCTCTCTCTCTATATATATATATATATATATATATATATGTATATTTATATATATATATATATATATATATATATATATATGAAGTATAGAAAAATCAAAATAATCCAAATTTGATTAATTTATTGCGAAAGTCGACGTTAAACGTTCCGGTTTTAATAACCTTCTTCGAGACTTTAAATTCATGAAAAGTTTTGTTTAAATAGCAATTGATGTATGATAAAATAACCGGAGAAAAGAAGGATTTATAACTGTATATTCAGCGTTCTCATTTTTGAAAATATTATGTAGTTGATACTTAGAATGATGTTTGAAATTTGTTGGGTTTCAAAGAGATATAACGGAATATGATAAAAACAATGATAGAATATTTTTGGAAAAAAAAAAATGGAGAAAAGAAAGGGAAAATCAATATGGACGTAAAGTTCCTGAGTGTTAGTAAGGGAATAGAATTTAGAATAAACTAAAATCTAATACGTGGAGCTCATGGAGGTATGAATCTGTGAGGAGAGAAAATTAGTTAAAATTTGATATGTCGTAGTTATTTATAACTAATTTAGCTTAGAAAGAGGATAAATTGAAAAAGCCAGGACGAATGTTAACGGAAGATGAAATTACAATAGAACTGTCTTCAAGAATTTGTCCCAATCTTTTGTTATGGATATGAGATATGCAGCTACAATGTTAGCTGAAGAACACGAAAATCTACTGCTGGTGAAGACAGATTACTAATTACCCTTAGAATGAATTTCTTCAAGTTGTCATCATAATTGTGTGCATCCCTATGATATAAATAAATAACAAATCATTAACCCTTTCTTTCTCATGGTGTTTAGCTTAGGTTGACCTTTTTGGACGAATCAATTGGGCAAATTATTAAAGTGAGATCTTTGCAGAGATGCAACCCAACGTAATGATCGTCAACACAGGAAACAAAATCTATTAACCTTGTGTCACATTAAGCTAAATTTAGTAAATAAACACTCCAATTGTAGAGCAAATATTTGTGAACTACTTTCACTGATCTTTTGTTCAGTGAGTTTGATCCCCAATGGTTGCTCGATGAATGTGAACTTTGATCAAACAGCAAAGGCTGTGTGTTAATTTTGAAATAATGCTCTTAGAAGGGCGATAAATTTACATGTCGGCGGATGGAGACCCCGTGGCATAGTGGCAAAGGTTCTGGACTCCGACAACATCATGAGCCTGAGAATAAGCCGTGTTCTTACTTTCATTCTTCGACTAATACTCTTGAGAAAGGTAATAGCTCCCTTTTGGGTTTGGTAGTACCACTACTATTCTACAAGAAAGGCTTTGGCATTAAATAACCCCAAAAAGTTGATATGCCATTAGACGAAGAAACCAGACCAAACAAAATCAGATACCCCTCTCTTTGCCTTCTGTGTCATCTTATCAAAAGTCAGGTTACTGGCAAGGCAGTGACTCTGATTCTTCCTGGTCTCATCAATACTTTTTCTTGTCCTCAGCCGTGATAGTCTTTGAAATTAATAGATCAATTGTACGGGGTCTCCTTTCTAGAAAGCTCTTGCTGCTCGCCTAAAAGGTCGCAAGAACGGATTAATCTCCAAATGTTTGAGATATCTATGAAGTAAAATGCCGAAAAAACGTGAGCAATTCTCTCTCCCAAACCTCGAGAGGATTGTTTCCTGGGGAGTGGGGTCACCTCACGTTAAACCATCCTTGCGTTACATCCCAACACTGATGAGAAGGGTGTCTAAATACCTTTTCTGTCTCGATCGGGAGATTCCAATACTGGACCTTTGAAAAGTGTGAAGTCAACTTTACATTGCCACAACTCCTTGAATTAGGCAGGCCGGAGTGGTAATACCTGAGATGATAAACCGACGTCTTGTCACATCCAGTCATAATGAAGGAGGGGGATAACTATCTTTCTTATTTCATTTTTCTTATCTTTCTTTGGGAGGTGGGTGCCGCCATGTAATTTACCTTGTTCCAGAAATGCTATGTAGAATCCAGTAGTATTCTTTAACGATTACACAAAGATCCAAACCAATATGACTAACATTCTCCTCGGCCCCTACTAAACCAGAATCGTGGTTTAGTAGTTAACGCGCAAGACGGCGACATCGTAGTAAGCGAGTTCGAACTCTTGTTGTACTATCATGTTTGCTTTCAGGCTAATACCGTTGGGAAAGGTATGAGCCCCCTTCTTCCCCTCAACAATGCATTAGATATTACCATTACTGTTATTCTACGAAAATGACTTTGGCATTGATAACCCATAGAGGGTGATATAGGAGGTGCACACGATAAGTTACCAGACTTTTGTTTCGTATGGGCACTTTTATTGATAATACACACATGAAACTCTAGTCCCCTTCGAAGTAATCTCCCCCGGTTGCAATGCACTTGTTGTATCGTTTCCACAACTTCTGGAAGGCCCCATGGAAGTCCTCTTGTGTGAGCGTGTCAATGACCTTAGTCAAAGCCTCTTTCATCTCCTCAATTGTCTCATAACGACAGCCTCTGAGCTTAGGGAATAACCAAAAGTCACAGGGAGCAAGGTCTGGACTATAGGGAGGGTGAGGAAGTGTATTGATGTCCATCTTCGTCAAATAGTCTCTGACAAGAATGGAGTTGTGGACTGGTGCATTGTCTTGCTGGAAATGCCTCTGTCCCGATTTAAAGAGTGCTGGCTTCTTCCGACGGAATCTCTTCCTGAACTCCCTTAAAACCTCAACATGGTAACCCTAACCCTAACCCTTTGGCTAATCAACTCTGGTGTATTGACTTCCTTACTCCTCCCACACCTCCTTCATCCCTCGCAGACCCCCTGCCTGCTTTGAATCTCTTATGCCACTCAAAAACTGATGCTCGATTCATGCAAGATGCTCCAAAAACAGTCTGAAGCATTCCATAGGTTTCTGTGGCATATTTTCCAAGTTGAAAACTTCTAAAGTGTCCTCACGTCCAGATGACATTTTTGAAATTCACCAGCTGTGACAATGAGGCTTCAGTAGGGTGTATTCCAATTGCTGCTCTAGCTGCTCATTTGAACCTAGAGTCATAAAAATCAGTCAGTCATCTCATAAGATGTATAGCAATAAGATACTGAATTATCAAGAGTCTACAACAATTTTAAATGCCCGTCCGAAAAAAGTCTGGAAACTTATCGTATGCACCTCGTCTCATTAAACAAAGAAAACAAACCGTAATAAACCAATCATTTCTAACCATGACAAAAATATTTCGCGCTGTGCATTTATTAAGATATTCACACAATTTAATTAAAGCGAAAATTACTGATTTCGTTTTTTGAAACATTTTCATTAAAATTGATCGTTTGAAGAAGGTGTAAAGCCATTGGGATTTCAGATAAATAGATACATTCTAATGAAACTAAGCTTCGTAATTTAAAAAAAAAATTAAGTTGTTTACAAATTGTACGAGACTATCCGTCAATCACTAGGGTTCCCATTCTAATGGGAAATACATGACAGCTATTGATGCTTCTATTTAGAAATGTGAAGTAAAGAATCTTAATTAGTATTTCATATTCATCTTAATTATATAAAAAAAATATCATTCTGCATGAATACTGACCTCAGGAAATTATTATTTCAGTGTAAGTTCTACTAAAATTTGCTTCAATCTGAAAAAGGATTTTTAATGTATTTCTCTAAAAAACTGGCAAGATTTGCCGTTAATGCTGGGTGACGATTACATATATATATATATATATATATATATATATATATATATATATGTGTGTGTGTGTGTGTGATTAATTTGAAATAGTATTAAAATAGTATATATATATATATATATATATATTTAAGCATCACTAACTGATAATGAAACTTATATATATATATATATATATATATATATAAGAAGAAAGAAAGAATTACTACAGAATTCAAAGAATAAATCAAATTGATATTGAATCAGTATTTCCATACCTTCTCTCACTTTGTTTACTCGGTTGCAGACTACAACCAGCGGGAAGTCGTACATAAGCGATACACGGTCCTCTGGTCATTCCTTTGCGCTATGTAAATCGTCTGAACTTTGTTGAAATATGCAAATTAGAAGTTATTATTTAGGTTTTCAGACTTCCACAGAACCACATTTCATTTCCATTTCTCTAAAGACCCGTACGACACACCCACAAATCTTTCACGCCATCAAATAACATTCAGAAACTTTATTAACATACATATTGATCAAATGTCAGTCAATCAACAGCAAAGATGCGACTGTTCCACCGACCGACCAGCGGAAATTCATCTAGCTATTCTCATTACTATCCAATAATAGATAGCAAACAAAATTCCAATTTATTACTTTTTGTTGGAATTGTTATTTTAGTTTGCATCGTTCCATCTGGCACGGTTTGCGGGTGGTGTGGGTACTCAGTGGGTTTTAAAATCACAAAAATGACTTTATAGTGTTTATTTGTCTGGGAAGTGATGGACGGAAATGAATCTAACATCTCCTGCGTCATCAATTGCAAAAGATTTGTATGAATTTTCATCTCCTATATTTACATTATCGTTGACTCTTTGAAATGCATAATAGTCACCAGACAATATCTATCTATCTATCTATCTATCAACTGGACCGTGATTAAAAATGAACAACACTAGACGCGTTGACCATCCATTAAAATCAATCAATCATATATATATAATAAAACAGGATAAAAATCACAATTGAGAGTTTCACGTCGTCAATCAAGAGGTAAGCTAGTATATCTGTCTTTAGGTAGATTTATAGTATACAATTTCTTTAGTTTTAGATAACTCAACTCAGAACACGTAGATAGGAATATTCCAGAAAAAAAGGATCAAAATCTCACATAGATTTTGTATTTTCAAACCAATCTGCGAAGGACACATCGAATAGAATACTCTAGAAAAAGCGGATCAAAAACTAACTTGTACAAAAATTTGTCACAGAAACAAAAATAGTAAGGTTCCAAAATAAATAACTAATTTCGGTGCATCTGATAGGTTAAGACAGGTCACGGGTTACATTTTCAACGATGTCCGCGCATTTGAACCTTATATGACCTGTAATAAACTTGAAATATTTTACTTTGATCCACTTATATTTTACCCAAAAGTATAAATAGCGAAGTTTTTAGTTCAAAGAGAGAAACCCATGGATCTGCAGACAGGTACATCAGCACGATTGATTCCAGATGACCCGCTAATGTACACTACGGTTAGGAGAGTTGACCGAAAAACTCATAGATACCAGGACACACTCTTTGAATACTAACTCAAAAGAGGGTCAACTGTAGGGAACGAATAAATAAAATAAAAAAGAAAACTATTAGATTTGCAGAAACTTCCAGAGGTCCATGACTGGATAAAGGGACGACGCATACGTTAAAAAAAATGCAACCCTCCGACAGGGAGAACAGGCTCTTTCTCTTTCAGGCAGTGACCGGCGATTTGACCACATCATTGTTGACTGGTGTCTGGGCGCCACGCATGTCTTTTGACTAGGCGTTGGTTAGTCCCTTTCACCCAGTAACAGCTCTGTCTCGGTTAACAGTATGCCGGAATATAAAAGACTACGACAGGGAACTACAAACGGACTTTGACAAACTTCCAAAAGAAACTGACCCTTATGGAAGCTTTAAATACCAAATGAGGACAAGCATATGCAAGAAACGATTAACGTATATTAGACACCTTAACTGGGGGATTCAACCATTTCAATTATATTCAGAGAAAACTCCCTCACCCATGGAATGGTTGTTGAACCCAGGAAATAAAGGAAATTATAAAAGAAACGTCTTCGTCTCCTATCTGTTACTGTCTTCTTTTGTATAATTCTTTTTGGGCCTTTCTTGGGCAAGGGGTTACACCGACTAGCCAACGTGAGGGTAAAATAAATTAACCTAATAATGGAGTCAAATATCAAACGGCAACACAGCTTCGCCCTTTGCCGTTGACCTTCAATCGGAACCCCATACAACAATGTAAAACTCTGAGACGTGAGTTTTTATCTAGTTTTATTATTATTACGGTTATATATATATATATATATATATATATATATATATATATATATATATATTTAATCAGCATAATATCGCGCCGTAAGCACGGATATCCCTGACCCTCTCTCGCCACTTCTCCCTATCGTTCATCGCCTCTGGCAGGTCTTCAGGGCTACATCCCGTATCCTCACATAGCTGCTGTATGTATGTTCGAGCTGGTCGTCCTGCTTTTACTCGGCCATATGTGGGGGTCCATAGGAGTACATTACTTATGAGCTCGTCTCTGCTTCCCCAGCAGTATCCTGCATATCTGGTTCGTCTAACTTGGATAGTTTTCGTGATGAGAGGCAGTTGGCCATATAGTTGGTGCCTTGTGGGGTGTTGCCGCCAGGACTTGTTCTATATTGCTCACAACATTCTTGTGTAATTGCCGTCTAGCTTCTTCTCCAGCCGTTTAGTTAGCGTCCAAGGAGTGCATCCATACAGCAGTATCGATACGACCGCTGCCTGGAAGAAACTTCGTTTCATTTTATCAGTCAGGTCTGATTTCCATATGATCGCTAGTTATCGATAGACGTCCATGCCTTCGTTAGCTGTGTGTCGATGTTTTTTTCGGTTGATGAGACACTACTTCCTAGGTAGGTGAATTTGTCTACCAGTTTCAGAGAGGTGCCCTCTAGTGTGGAGATGTTGCCTGTTTGATTATAGCACATATATTCCGTTTGGTGTGCATTGACATGAAGGCCAACGCCTGCGGCGGCTCGTTCTAAACTATGCTGTAGTGTTTCGGCTTGGTTGGGTGTATTTGTCAGTATCGCTATGTCATCGACGTAGTCGGTGTCGGTAATTTTTTTTGCGGGGTACCTTCTGCTTCTTTTTTTTTTGTCATCTTGAAGCCGTTCTCTCTGATTTTATCAATCGATGTTCTAAGCACGTAGTCTAGTCAGATGATAAAGTGGTATGGGGCTCGCGTGTCCCCTTGTAGTACTCCTGCTACAATGTCGAAGTATTCTGTGTCTCCATCTGGTGAACGTACTTTCACTTTGGTGTTTCTATAGAGAATCGTTATTGCTGCTACGGTTCCTTTTGGTAGGCCGTATGCTGGAAGTATTTGTTCCCTCTTCCCTCTGTGAATCGAATGGAAAGCCTTGGTAAAGTCGACAAATAGTAATGCAGCCTGTAGGTATTTTGCCCGTACTCCTTCAAGGATTCTACGAAGGGTTAATATTTGTGAGGTCGTGGATCTATTTCTTCGGAAGCCATTTTGGTTTTTCCTAAGGACGTTGTCGATTTTGGGTTCTATGCGATTTCGCAATAGGGCATTGTAAATTTTGGCTGCTATGGATGTAAGTGTTATCACTCGGTAGTTCTTGGCTAATCCGACGTCACCCTTTTTAGGGAAGGGGGGGATACATCCCTTCATCCATCTGTCTTCATTAGCTTTTACTTGTTTACATTTTACACTATCGGATACCAGAGTGCTCAGTTCGTTAGAAGAGCTTTGCAATACACGGGTGGCAGCCGTTAATTCATTCATCAGTCCTCAACCCCTGGGAGGGGACCGTACATATTCTCATCCACAGATAGACTGTTTTGTTGTATCAAAACTCTTCAGTGTGATTAGACACACTGGACGCTTCAAGCTGGGATCGAAACCAGCCTAACTTAATATATATATATATATATATATATATATATATATATATATATATATATATATAATTAAATGTATTTATATATATAGAGAGAGAGACTTAAATATATATATATATATATATATAGATTTATAAACACACACATATTTATATATGCATGAATATATATATGTAAATGTACATAGAGAGAGAGAGAGAGAGAGAGAGAGAGAGAGAGAGAGAGAGAGGTCGCGGAGGGAATAATACAGTGACTGGTAATGGTGAAAAAAAGAAGGAAAACGGAATAAATTAACGGAAAAAATAAGAAACAAATTAGAAAAATGACGACAGTGATAAAAAAGTAAGAAAAAAAAAACAAAACAAAGAAAGAGATTAACGAGAGAAAATAAACGAAGAAGGAAAAGGGAAAAAAAAGGGGGAATATATAAAAAGAAGGATATGAAGAAGAAGTAAAGAAAGAAAGAAAGGAAGAAAGAAAGAAAAATGTACGGAGAGAAAGAAAGACAGAAGTAGAACGGAAAGAAGGCGAACAGAATGAAGAAAACAGATAAATGAAAAAGGAAAAAAACAAACAACCAACGTAGATGAAGACGGTAACAAGATGTAATGAAGAAAAGGAAGGAGGGAATCATAAGGAGAGCAAAAAGAGAAAGGTGAATAAAAAAAAGGAGAAAGATTAAAGAAAAAGAAAAAGAATTATAGCAGTCAATGAAAGATGAGATAGGATGCAGAGAGAGAGAGAGAGAGAGAGAGAGAGATTTCTAAATAGAAGCATCGTAATCATAACGAACCGTTCTTGCAAGGGGAAGCTAATGAGTTAGCAAATTCTCTAGTTTTAATATCTATGAGAAAGTAAGAAAGCGTGAAAGAAATATAAAAAAGAGGAAAGAAATAAAAAGATAAAGAAATAATGAAAAAATTGTTTGGAAGGTACCGAAGTAAATAACAGAAATACAAAGAAAAAAAAAATAAAATAAAGAAAGAAAAAACCGAGAAGAAAAATGAATGAAATATGAAGGAAGAAATGTTGAGAATAAGATCGAAGAAAAATGAACATAAAAGGCAAAACAAGGAAACTATGAATGAAAAGAGAAAACCAGAATGAATTTGCTAAATAAATGAATGCCTAAAAGTAAATGAAAAAAAAGAAGCTAAATTAGATGTAGGTGAGATTAAAAACACACACGAGAAATGTCCGCTTTTACGAAAATGCCCAGAAAAAATGATAACGAAATAATTCAGGAGCAAAAAAAAAAAAAAAAAATGAATTAATAAATAACAAAATAGAATATTGTAAGCTAAGAAAGAAAGATTCATTTTCAGTCATTGGTATGTAAAAGCAAAACACGTCTTCATCGCAGCTAAAATCGATGAGACAATCAACGGGAAAGGTGTGGTATTATTTTTTTCCTGGGTCCAGCACAGGTGCTAAGTATATAAAAAGTATTCAGAATGAATCTGAGAAAAACAAAAAGAAAAAAAAAGAAAGAAAACACACGCACACACACACATGCATGCGCACAAAACTAAAATGACATAAAGCATTACAAGAAAATCTGGAGAGATAAAAAAAAGAAAAATGTATCGTTACTTTTTTTTTTTTTAGACAAAGTGAGATCCAAATGCGTTTTATGGCGGACAAAATCTTTTTTGTTTTTCACACGTTTTCTTTTTGTTTTTCGTTTTAGAAAGTTTCGTGTGCTGCTGAGATGTTTCACTAGAGGCTAGTGACAAACATAGTTACTTTCCAATTAGGAAAAAGAAACGAGGATATCGAAAAGAAATCTAAAGAACGTTATCCACACACACACACACACACACACACACACACACACACACATATATATATATATATATATATATATATATATATATATATATTACATGGAAAACAATATAAGATATATTATCGAAACTACATTCTCAGATAGTGACACAGCGGCACAAAGAAATATATATATGTATATGGAATATGAAATCTAAGATGGAATATGGGAAATAAAATCCAAGAAAATGCATGGACCCAAAGATTATATACTACTACTCATAAGTATTTGAACAAGTAACTTATCTCCGGGTTTTGGTTTGGTTTCTTTGCTTAATGGCATATCAACCTTAGTGGTTTATATAATGCTAAACCAACCCTTGGAGAAGAACAGTAGTGATACCACTTAACTAATAGCTTGAGTGATAAAGGAATTCATACCTTTCCCATCCCGAAAGTGAACGTTATGACGTGACTGGAGTTGGAACTGGCTTACTTCAAGGCTGCAGTCCAACACTTTAGCCACAACATCGTGAGGATTACTCTACTGAATTTGGAGAGTTAAAAAAAAATGACTCATGTTGAGAAAAATATAAGCTATGCATTTCACCTGGTTTTGTTGTTCTGAAATTTCAGGAAAATGTTTTTAAAAAATTGTATTATAATATTGAAAAAAAAAAAAAAAGATTCTTTCATTTGATTTAAATTTTTGTTCAGAATCGATTAATGGAATTTGGAATGTTTCTTTTTTTATGCTGGTCTATCTAAATCATCGACGTTTTCCTCTTCGCTAGCTATTTTGATATTTTTATCGGCGTTTACTCACCTATTGAGATATTCTATCGTTGATGGACGTGGACGTTTTGAACCTGAATTTATGTATATATTTATCAACCCCACCTCTATGAACGGAATGTGACACACATTTCTAAGTGGTGTTAAACTGGTTTGAATTCAGAGTTTTTCTTCTCTTAGACTGGTTGCCTAACCAAGGTTAAAGAACTCCGCCAGCGCTACTTACCCATTGCTGGAGAGGAAATAATTGTATTCATACCTCTCCCAAGGGAATTAGTGAAATTCAGTCAGTCTCTTCCAGGATTTGAACTCTCGTTGTTGAGTCCATTTCCTATAACGGTAACTGTTACACTACGGGCACCAGAATGCAAGTATCCTGTCGTCGATCCTAGTGTCTTCTAGTTTGCCTCTTTCTTGGGTGTAATAGTAGTAGTAGTAGTAGTAGCTGTTATAGCAGTAGTAGTAGTAGTTGCAATAAAATTTAAACAGCATCAACATGAAATAATATACTATTCTAAAATGTGTTACAATAATGGTTGGTTTCATATAAAATGGAGCCTAGAACATCTGCTAGGAGACATGGATCATAGGGATGGATGACGAGAGGAATCCCGTGCTGTCAGCACGACTTGAAGATGATGATGATGATGATAATAATGATCATATGAAATAATTGTATTTAGGTTTAATAAATGTTAAGATGATTTTTGTTCAAGCTGTATGTATGCCCCCAACACCTTCACAACGGATAGGATGCGACACATGGTCAATTTCATTGACTAATTGCTTTACCGAGGCTTACAAACCAAGTCGGCTTACAACTCGAATACAGAACAGGATAGAAACTAAAATAAATAAATAAATAAATAACTGTTATTTTCCCCAACACCATTTCTTAAAGTTCCATGAGTGTATTTACCCAACCCCTTCCCTACAGCCAGGATGTAACACAAGGTCAATTTTAAGCCGAGTACAGCTGGTTTGAATTTAGAGTTTTCCTTCTCTTAGACCGGTTGCCTCACTAAGGCTAAAACACCCAGTTTCTTCTTCTATTTATCCATCACTGGGTTTAGTTTGGTTCCTTTGTTTAATGGGACATCAACCTTCGCGGGTTATTTAATGCCAAATACATCTTTGTAGAACAGTATTGGTATTATTTAACTTATAACTGTAAAAATAAGAGAGTTTCTCGCTTTGTCAAGGGTCTTAAAGGGCACATAATTGCACCACTGCAATTCGAACTCACTTACTGCGATATCACAGTCCAGTATGTTAGCCAATAAGCCATGGAGACTCCTTCCATATCTGGGGAGAGAATAGCGAGATTCATGTCTTTCTCAATGGGTATAAGCGAGTCGTGAAACGCAAACAGCCTAGTCCAGGATTCGAACTCTGGTCGCCAATTCCACTTCTTATGATGATAACCATCATGCTAAGCGTGCCTCCTTCGAGCTGTATGTAGGTAGCTTTATTAGCAAGGGTTTCTTCAAGGATATTTGTATTAGAATAGAAATTCTCGTTGTCTAGGGGACGATTAATTTTGTCTAAGTATTCAACTGCGTGATGCTGTCTATTTCATAAACTTCACAGAAATATGAATCATACCCACCCACCTGTACACCCACCCTAACAAACACGGAAAAGAGAAACGATAGGGAAGGATAAGAGAAGCGAAAGAGAGAGAGAGAGAGAGAGAGAGGGAGGGGGGGAGAGAGATAGGAAGATTACACAGAGAGAGAGAGAGAGAGAGAGAGAGAGAGAGAGAGAGAGAGAGAGAGATGAAAACCGGTA
This sequence comes from Sepioteuthis lessoniana, assembly GCA_963585895.1. Taxonomy (NCBI): domain Eukaryota; kingdom Metazoa; phylum Mollusca; class Cephalopoda; order Myopsida; family Loliginidae; genus Sepioteuthis; species Sepioteuthis lessoniana. Next base: position 8,163,562 of record OY757930.1, read on the forward strand.
GAAAGAAAGAATCAAAAAGAGAAAAGAGGGAAAACGGACAGAGAAAGAAGAGAGAGAGAGAGAGAGAGAGAGAGAAAGAAAGAAAGAAAGAAAAAAAAAAGGAAGATTACAGAAGAGAGAGAGAGAGAAAGAGAGAGAGAGAGAGATTGAGAGAGAGAGAGAGAAATGAAAACCGGTAGAAAGGAAGAATTAAAAAAGAGAAAAGAGAGAAAAACGGACAAAGAAAGAAAGAAAGAAAGAAAGAAAGAAAGAAAGAAAGAAAAAGGAAGATTACAGAAAAGGGAGAGAGAGAGAGAGAGAGAGAGAGAGAGAGAGAGAGAGAGAGAGAGAGAGAGAGAGAAATGAAAACCGGTAGAAAGGAAGAATTAAAAAAGAAAAAAGAGAGAAAAACGGACAGAGAAAGTAGAGAGCGAGAGAGAGAGAGAGGGGGGGAGAGAATAAAGAGAGAAAAGACAGAAAAGAAAGAAAAAGGCACTGAGAAAAAAGAGATACAATGGAGAGAGAGAGAGAGAGAGAGGGAGAGAGAGAGAGAGGAAGAAGGTAGTGGTGAAAGATGAAAGATGGTACTAAGGAAGAATAAAATAGAGAGAGGAGAAAAAGGAAAGATATAAAGTAGAGAAAGATGAGAAATGATTCAAACAAGGAAAATAAATCAAGAAAGTGTGATGGGAGGAAAGAAGGCATATCCAATAATGGAGAGAAATGATAAATTAGAAGGAAACACGAAGAAAATTGGGAAAGAAGAAAAAAAAAAGAAAAAAGGAAGAAAGAATATAAAAAAGACGTTAAGAAATGAAAATCAAACGATGAAAATATGTTCCTGGAAATGCGATTTTGGGATCTACGTTCGAAATATTTGAAATATTCGAATTTGTCTTAATTTCGAAACGTAACAAGATAGAGTAAAACTTTGATATGGAAAATACTGATAAACCAGCGTAAAGATTTTAGATCTAAAAAGAAAAAGCCACAAATAAAATAATGTTTATTAATGAGAAAAACAAAATAAAGACAAGAATTGAGTAAACCCATTGCATCTCATCCATCTCTCTTAATTGAGATGATCACTTTCCACCAATAGATGTAAACATTAAAAAAAAAATTATGAATATTTATTAAACAGGAATATTTCGTTAAGTTTTCCACATCAGCGAAAATGGAAGTATAAAAAATCTCTCCAAAACAAAAACAAACAGAAAACCGAGAATGTCCGGAAAGAAAAGAAAATTGAAAAGTAACTCAATAAAAATTTTGTAATTGAGAAAATGGATTGAATTTAAATCGTAGATAATGTTTAAATAATGTCATTGGTTGACAAAAATAAAGGAAATAAAAAAAAAGTGATAAGTTTGGATGACAGAAGGAGAATAGAGAGAAATGGAGCTAAAAGCAAAAAAAAAAAGGTAGAAAGTTAAATCAAAGCAAGCGAGCGAGCGAGCGAGAGAGAGAGAGAGAGAGAGAGAGAGGGAGAGAGAGAGAGAGAGAGAGAGAGGAGATGAATAAAGAGAAAAGGAAAAACGGAGAGAGAAAAAGAGATCAAGAAAGAAACTGGAGAAAATAAAGAGAGAGTGTGAGAAGAGGTAAAAGAGAGAAAAGAGATAAAGAAAGAGAGAGAAAAGAGACAAGGAAGTAAAGAGAGAGGAGAGGAGAGGAGATGGAATAAATAAAGTGGAGGGAATGAGAGTGAAAAGGAATAAGGAAAAAAAAAGATAGAAAGAAAGAGAGATGAAGAGACAAGGAAGGAGAGAGAGAGAGAGAGAGAGAGAGAGAGAGAGAGAGAGAGAGAGAATGGCTTTGTGTTTTATCGAATTCCTGAATCGATAAGCTATAAGATATCAGTTATAACAATTGAAAGATAGACTTGATATATATATATATATATATATATATATATATATATATATATATGTATATTAGATTGAAAATTATCGGCATTTTTTGTCTACATATTTTTTCTTAATCCTTTCAAGTTGCCGTATTGATCTTATGGTATTCGGTGGGGATTGGTTGATAAACCTTCCATGGTTAGTTATTTCCCAAATACTTTCTATCCAACTTTGGGCCATCATCAGGAGAGGATGTATAACAAAAGTGATGTAACTTTTGTATGTACATAACTACTTTGTAAGAATAACCGTTTATACTGGTGCATTGTGTAGAGTTTACTTTTCAAATTTGTTTCTGTAAATAGCATCAGTAGCTAAATACATTTAATTACATAAGCACTGGTTTCAAAATTAATTCTATTTGGGATATATATTATCTCGAGAATCTGTAGTTTGTATTTTCGGTAAGAATTTTCCGAAATTCAGTTGTCGGGCATGAATACTTTTTAGGTGTGCGATGGAACTGGTATCAGAAAGGTGCATTGTAAGCCTTTTCGATGGGGTAGTTGAGGTTAAACCGACGTGTATATTGTTATTTTGAGTGATACAATTCCCTAAAGGATATTCTAATTGATATATAACGTGAGTTTTTTGCAAAACAATCGAGGAAGATAGATTAATTATTAATGACTGAGTTGGACGTTTTAAATTTTTTTAATAGTATATAATAAGTTTTATTTTATTAGGATCAGTGGAGAGTATGTTTCTTTGAAACAATGTTTTTAATACATTTTCATCTAATTTATAATTGTAGTGCATTTGGTTGTGGTAAAAATAATTGATAAATGCTTGTTTACAGTTTTTAATTATACGTTACACCATACACCAGTATAAACGCTCATTAGTAGAAAGTAGTTATGTACATACAAAAGTTACATCACTTTTATTATACATCCTCTCCTGATGATGGCAGAAGGTACTTGGGAAATAACTAATTAGGGAAGATTTATCAATCGATTCTCGTCGAATATCATAAGATCGATACGGCAACTTGAAAGGATTAACAAAAAACATGTTGACAAAAAATGTCTATAATGTTCAATCATATATGTATCAACGAAGAAATGCTGCCAATATATATATATATATATATATATATATATATATATATATGTGTGTGTGTGTGTGTGTGTGTGTGTGTAAAAGGGAGATATAAGTATTTTGCTGATTATATTTGCATATTATTGATCAATAGAAATAAAAATGGCAGGAGTAGAGGTTAATAAATAAAAAAAAAGAAAAGAAGAAAGAAAGAAGGATAATAAGAAGGGAAATAAAAAATAAATAAAGAAAGAAAGAAAGAAAGAAAGAAAGAATGAAAGAAAAGCTAATAGAAAGCAAGAAAGCAGGGAAGAAAGATTTTAAAAACCTGTAAGAAAGAAAAGTGGAAGTCATAAAAAAGAAAGAAAAATCAGAGGTTTTGGATGAAAAGAGGATCATAGAAGTAGACAGGAGAGGAAGGGGATGAAAAGGTAAATGGAAGTGAGAAAAACAAGGCGATGAACCAACTGAAAAAGATAGATAGATAGATAGATAGAGAGAGAGAGAGAGAGAAAAGGCAGGGAATGTTTGCTGCCTTTATATTTTGTCTGAATCGGTAATTTATAAAATATCACAAAGAATAGTTCTAAAAACCTAGATTTAAGAGGAAGATGGAGAGAGAAACAGAAAGAAAAAGGGACATCTATTTATCTATCTATCTATCTTTTTATGCCTAATATATATATATATATTAGATACCATGTCCAGCGTAAAGTTATGCAGGTTTCGATTCCAGCTTGAAGCATCCTGCGTGTCTAGCCACAACGAAGAGATGTGATGCAATGAAACAGTTTGTTGATGACAATATACATATATATATATATATATATATATATATATATATATATATATATATATATATACTCACAAGAGTGCGATACAAAGTTTGCTGGTTTTCTTTGCATATTTTCGAATTTTCGATCGATAAGAATAAAAACGACAGTTAGAGAGATTAACAGATAGAAAAATTTAGCAAGGAAAGAAAAAAAGAAGAAAATGAGAGAAGGTAAATGATAAATAAATAAGGGAATAAATAAATAAAGAAATAAATAAATAAAGAAAGAAATTGGAAAATAAAGCAAAGAAAAAGAAATAAAGACGATAAATACAAGAGAGAATATTTAACTTATTTTTTTCTCGTTAGCCCAAAATCTCAGTCAGTAAGAATGAAAATGGCAGAATCTAAATAGATCAAATTTATTGTGTTCGTGTAATTATTCAAATGATTTTTTTTTATTATTCTATTTTATTTTATCTCATTTATTTATTTCTACATAATGTTTATTTCTCAAATCGACGAGGATAATGGCCAAATAAATTTGAGATACAATCATAAACTCATCTTGTCACCTTACTGCCACTGGTCCTCGTCGCAGAAAAGAAATAAAACAATAAAAAACATATGGGAAAGCGTCTTTAGAATTACAAACGCGAACTAAAAATTACTTTTGGGAGAGAGAGAGAGAGAGAGAGAGAGAGAGAGAGAGAGAGAGAGAGAGAGAGAGAGAGAGAGTGGAAAAGAGCGAGAGTGGACTAGAGGGTAAATCTACATAGTTTAAAAAAGATAAGAAAGCGACTCGAAAATTAAGTATCATTTTTTTTAAATAAATAAAAAAGCATCGTCAACAATTACTAATTTTAGACTGATTTTTCTTTCATCTTAATTTTAATTGCTTTTTTATCGCGACTTAACCTATTGACATTCTATGGTCATTACACATGATGTTTTCTTAAATTTCTATTATATTCCATTATTTCTCTTACTTTTACACTTTGTAATAACCGTTTTAGGTTCACTTGCTCAAACGCTTTTCCAGGCTGCCGCCTGGCATTAGAACCAGACAATTGTGTGCTTGCTACGAGACCTTGATCTCAGAGGGTCGATCCCCCAGGTCTTTGTCCGCTTCGGAGGGATTGAGTTTATTGCTTGGTGACTGTGGCGCCTCACAGGGAGAATGCCGACGGGGTCAAGAATCTTTTTTACCTGTTGTGCATGAGTCACGATCCTTTTGTGGCCCCCAGCATAAAACGGCCTTGTACCACACTCTGACACGATGAGATGTCAGAAAAATCCTGTCTTAAATTGATTGAATTTTTAGATGAATCATTATCAATTATTATCATAATTTTTTTTAAAATCTTAATTTTTGTTGCTTTTCATTTGAACGTCATTATATGCCTTTTGTTTGATTCATTGGTGTGTTGTTTTTACGGCACATCAACCCTTATTGATTTATTTTATGCTGAACTCTATATTTACCCGTCCCCTTAACAACGGTTAAGATGTAATACAAGCACAATTGTAAGGCGGAAAACAACTGGTTTGAGTTCGGAGTTTTTCTTCTTCACAGGTTACCAAACCAAAGTTAAAGAGCACAGTCTGATCTACTATTTATATAGTTGGAAAGATAGAAGAGTTGGATTCATAACTTTCCCACGTGTATTAGCACGATGTGAAAAGGAGACAGCCTCTCCAAGATTTGACCATGTGTCGCTGGGTCCATTTCCTACGATGATAATCTTTACTCCACGAGCGCCTCCCAAATCAGTTTAACAATTATTGGCTTCAAATTATATACAGCCATAATTGTTAAACTGATTTGGGCGGCGCTCGTGTAGTTACAGTTATCATTTATTGGAAATGGATCCAGTGACACGTGGTCAAATCTTGGAGGGACTGTCTCCATTTCACATCGTGCCAAACTAAAGTTAGTAAATAACACATGAATGTAATATCTGCTAATACTGACCCACTGCCATGATGGTTAGAATGTTCGTCAATGGTCTGTGAGACCTGGGTTCAAAAATGGTACTTCATGCCTCCGCACTTAACACTCAATATAATAAGATATGGATCAAGAGTAAGTGAAGCATAATTGATAACTCCTTGTCTAACCCAGAGTATATGGTAGGGATCAAGGGTAAGTGGAGCATACTTTATGTCACCTTGCTTAACTCAGTATTATAAGGTAAGGATCAAGGGTAAGTGGAGCATACTTTATGTCACCTTGCTTAACTCAGTATTATAAGGTAAGGATCAAGGGTAAGTGGAGCAATCCAGGGACAGGAGTAGCGCCTTCCCCTACACCTTGAGGTTGTAGCTTTTGAAAAGGGAGCTTTTGGGCCGCTCTCGATAATGGTCGGCCAACTTCCTTATTATGCACTCAGAATAGTCCGTCTTGTCGAAAAGGCTTAGAATACTCTGAGAGTATTCCCTTCAGAGTATCCTGGGTATGACACTTAACTGCGTCTGATGGTGAGGTTTCATTTTGGAGCTCTGAAAGAGTGTAGAGTACCATTTCATAACTATTTCTTCTAGGTCCACTATGACCCGGAGTGGTTGTACTTTTTAGGGTCCCATCAATGGGTCAAATTGATCTGTTTGAAAAAAATTAGATGAGAATACTTAATATCATATAATTACGTGCAAATATTTTATTAAAAATAGTTACTTAACGTTATTATTGTTTCGTTTGGTGCAACTTCCAGGATTAAAAAGAAAAATATCCCAGACAAAAAGACATGGTGGACAGATTTAGAATAGCAAGGACGAAACCGTAAGTGACGTTCTCCCATGAACTCCAACATATAGACACACCAATGAGACCGAGCAGCAAAAACTCATATATATATATATATATATATATATAAGCTTTGTACGGACACAAGATGTGTAGAGGACCTGCCTAGAGCGATATCCGATCGGGACGAATGGTGTGTGTATGTGCGTGTGTATGTGTGTATGCGAGAGAGAGAGAGAGAGAGAGAGAGAGAGAGAGAGAGAGAGAGAGAGAGAGAGAGAGAGTCAGAGCTATCTGTTCGACTTGATGAAGAGGATGATGATAATTGTTTACTAAGGATTATTATTATTAGTTACTTGAAAATGTATAACTAAATATCCGATGGTACGTACAAAATTTTAGAATAGCTTTAGGTAGAGCATATATTATAATTTCTTAAAAAAAGACATTTTATCGGTTACGTCTCGTCAGAGAACTCAGTGACAAAAGCAAGCAAAATAAAGGAATAGACATAAGGTAGATGACGAATAGGCAAAAAAAAAAAAAAAAGAAAAGAAAAAGATAGAAAAAAGAAAAACCCAAAAAGAAGGAAAAAGAAAGAAAACCGTTTACCCAAAAATATTTCAAAATTTTCTTTTTATTTTTCTTGGAATTGGTCAGGTTGAATAAAAGTCTGTCTTTTTTCCCCCTTGTCGTCAATAAAGTTATATTTATTCTTCTACTTTGTTTTTTTTTTTGTCACGGAGTTTTCTGATAAGACGTGACGGAATAAAGTCGTTTTAGAATTTATAATGTATGTTCTACTAAAAACCTATTCTAAAATATATAACTGTTTGCCAGCAAATCGCTATTATTAAATCGAAATAGTTATTTGAAATGATATAATTTTGTACAACTTAATATTAGATAAGAATACTTAAGACCATATGTCAATATTCGAATTATTTGTATTAGATAGGAATACTTCAAATCAATAAATGTGTGCAAAAAAAAAAAAAAAAAAAAAAAAGAAAGAGAAAAAAAGAAAAAGAAAAAAGACTGAAGAAACACCTACAAAAAACATTAATATGAACATACAATTCTTTGGTTTGGTTTCTTTGTTTAATGGCATATCAACCTTTGAGGGTTATTTTATGCCAAAGCCATTCTCCTAGAAGAACAGTAGTGGAACTATTTAGCCCATAGCTGGGAGGATAAGGGGGTTCATACCTTTCCCAAGGGTATTTGCTCGAAAGTGAACGTAATAGCGCGACTGGAGTACGAACTCGCGTACTACGATTCCACAGTCCATCGCTTTAATCATTACACCACGAGGACACCCCCTGAACAAACAATGAACGTGATTCTCCAACCAATAACCACAAAATAACCTTAGACAGGTTGACATGCTTTTGAAATCAATCAATCAATCAATCAATCAGAATATAATTATTTATTTATAGTGCTGGATATATTTTCTCAAACCGATTAGATATAAACTTTTATAATTGACATATATTAAGACTTGATTTAAATTTTTCTGACGTGCAGAATTTTTCTAGTTTTAAATTATTGCTACCTATAGGGTTGAAAATGGATGACTAATATAAATCTTGTGCCTCTGAAGTTGATTAAATAAAGATACGAATTGGATATAAAAATACACGAATTCTGATTGATGAAATGGTGGATAACTGATAATGATTATTAAAAAAATTCTGATTCATACATCCCACTCTTGATCTAGTTAAAATTAGTTGCGACTAGATAAATAACCAATAAGAAATAAGAAATAAATCAATAACCATGAGATTGTAATTTTAACCACTCCCCTATCAATCCCAAGTATATTTACTTTCACACTTTGATGAAAAAATCTTTTACAGTTAGGCTGTTGGGTAGCAAATATGCGAAACGAGTTCGTAACAAACTAGCTTAAAATTGTAGCGAAGGCTGGTTGGTTGGTTGTTTTGTTTTACGGCATATCAACCCTTCTCGGGTCATTTAATGCCGAATAAAGTAATTTTGATAAAAACTTTGTTTTGGTTTGGTTTGGCTTTATAGCATATTAACCAATGTCATTTGTTTAATGCCAGATTCATTTTAATACAAACAAACAGTTCTATTTCAAACAATTCAGTTTAGCATAAGTGAAGTTTAAATTCATAAACTGTTCTATTTTAAGTTATTCAATTTAGTCAACATGTTAAATAGTTCGAAGTATTGCTATGTATAACTAACAATTCAATTAAACATCAGTCATTTATTTACACACAGTTAAATGTGAAAATAGTTCTATTTTAAACAATTCCCTTTAGCATAAGTACGGAGTTTAAATGTCAAAGCAATTTTATTTCAAGCAATTCAGTTTAGCTCAATTACACAGTTTAGTTCTATTTGACCCATAGATAGGACCCTATAAGGTGCCACCACTCCGAGTCAGAGTGGACCTGTGAGCGATGGCAGCAAAGGGGTACTCCACAATCTCCCCAAAGTTCCAGCATTACTGAAGCCTCACAATCAGATTGTTTAGTGCCATATGCAGGACACTCGTTGGGGGAAGGTCTTACCCCTCAGCGGAGATGCAGGTTGTGTATTCTGCAGCCCTAGCTGACTGGCCAGAATCCAGTGAATAGGACACACTTCGGCCGGCCGTGGTGTCAGCGGCACGGATCTGGTTGGGTGTGTCTCGTCACTGGACATACCTCGAGCCTCAAGAAGCCGTCACCCCAGGCTCTAACCCTCCTCAGAGGGGTTAGATTTATCGCCTGGCACCTGAGGCGCCCCTTTTTAGGGAATGCCGACTGGGCTCGAGACATTTTTGGGAATGCCGAGCGCGTCTGGGCTACGACCCTGCGCCCGGACCAACTTTAAAAAAACCTTGTGCCACACTCATCCGGTTGGTGGGACAGCCGACAAATACCACTGACTGGCCATGTAGCGAAGGAGTCTTCCGGATACTGTAATAAATGGTTTATTTTTTGTTTGGTTATGTTCTTCGGCATATCAACCTTTGTAGGTTATTTAGTGCCAAATCATATATATATATATATATATATATATATATATATGATTTATAAGTGAATAGTTTATATGTAACATTTTTAAACGGCCCAGTGTTCATTTTTTGCACACAAATGATTTCGAGTATTCCTATTAAGCACTAATAGTTCTATTTGAATAGGGATGGGTTGTCAGACCCAAAGTACTTTCTCGAGAAAATAAAGAAATTTGCAATTATGACACACGAGGATATTTTTCTAGTTCTAGATTTGGTTAAACACTTAGGAAAGGCACCATTACTCATCTTCAATGAATCTACCACTGTTTTATCCATGATATGAAATATCGATGTTTTTAATGTTTTAGCGTGCAAAGCATGTAGATCATATTTTTTATCCTGCACGTCTAGTAGTAGATGTACATTTGACGTTTATATATATATATATATATATATATATATATATATATATATATATATATGTGCAAACAGACTCACCAAGCATTTGAACTCGGGTCGCCATGTCCATTTCTTACAGAAGTAATCATTACCATATAAATTTAACTGTATATGAAATCTCCTTTACGCAATAAGCAAAACATTTTCACTCAAAATTTTGTAGCTTGATTATCTTTTCCTTGATTCAAGCAGTTTTTGATATTTGATTCGGAGATGAAAAATATTTGCAATTTTATATCCGTTTGGACAGCCATAGCATAAGATGGGAAACTGTTTTTTTTTTTCAACTGTCATCTTATACCAAGTATAAAAAGCCAGTTTGAATAAACGGGTATAGGGTATGGATTGAGATTCGGTAATTTTTATTTCTTACATTTATGTACATTATATTTTAACAACTAAAAAATAAAAGATCATTTTCCCTGTAATAATGATAATACTAAGTTTATTGAAGAAAATTTGATTGACTCTTCATAGCAGTAGTATGTATTTAATCAACCCTTCTCCAAGTCGACAAAAATCAATTTTTAAGTACAGCTTGTTTGAAATCAGGTTCCCTTCTCCTACACTGACAGGCTAAATAAGACTAAAAAACGCGGTCTGCTCTACTATTTACCCATAGTTAAGGGGAAAACAGATCAATTCATACTTTTTCCTAGGGCATTAGCGCAAAGTGAAAATCAAACAGCCTCGTCCAGGCTATGTAACCCTAGTCAACGATTTCATTTCCTACAACTGTAACCGTGATGCTATGAGCGCCTTTAGACCGCTAACAACATTTAGTCATAATGAAATACATTTGTATAACACATTCAATTACAAATATCTTCATTTCAATGAATTTGAACAATCCTCTTTATCGTGGACGATATAAACTCATTTATAAATGATTATAAACTTTAGGAGATGCTTGTAGCTAAACGGTTATCGTCATGGGAACTGGACTCGGATACTCGAGTTCAAATCCTGAAAGAGGCAGTTAACATTTTACCTGGTGTAAAAATAAGCCAAAAACAATACTTTTAAACAAATAATTCCACAAAAATGTCAATATGAACGTACCAAGAACACGATTCTCTAATCTCTAAACGTTATATGTCGTTAAAATCAATCAGTTTCTCTGAAAGCAAGTAACAGGGCTGAATGATCTTTTTCGTCATCTACGTAGACAAACGAATTAAAGAACAAAACTGTAATAAAAAGGGGGTGGGTGGGTGGTATGCCCCCTCAGCAACGGAAAGAAAAGAGTCTCTCGTAAGCAATTGTACAACGGAAGGAAATGGATTCCGTGATTTGTTTTCCCTACTTTTGTATCTTCAGACAATTGGGTAGCCTCAGTTGACTAAAAATAACAACACACGCGCCTAGCAGCCCTTTCTCAGTATACCTCTGGTCAATTCGTTCGCTCTGTCAGTCAAAAAGCCGTCCACAAAGAACAACAACAACAACCCCCCTCCTCCTGCTGGCATGCTCTTTTATGCAAATTCCAGCATAAGAAATTTACATGCGCCATACGTTTCTTCTCGCGAGACTCGAGATCGACCTACTATAACTTCTACCTTCGGAAGCGAACATATTTTTTTACTGCTTGACACGCAAGGCATAGTCTTACGCGCTTTGAACCAGGAGGTAAGTTTCTCTCACTACAAAAACTGAATTTAAAATTAGAGCCGAGTGGCTAACTACTTCACCCTATATAAACACACTAGCTATTAAAACCATAGCATTTTCACTGACTTGTTTACAGCCCTATACAAAAGAGTATTATAAGATGAAGTAGAACAACTGTACGTGTATACTAAATCTTATATATAATGTTTTAATAGCTGTTAGTCGACTGCGTTTTAACGTTAAAAATGATCTTCAGGGTTCAACTTTCTATTTAGCTTCGTCCTAACAGAGGCAAATTTGTTAAACAGTCGACTGGGACTGCAGTTAAATCCGAGCTTGTTATTTTGAATTTATGGAAACTTGATTTATGCGTTTCACTGGTTTTGTTGAAACGATTTATTTTTCTAACAACATAAATAAACAATTGGCTCGCTCCAATGCTGTTGTGTTCAAATATTCTAAACATACAATAACGGAACTCGGCTCATTTCCTCTTAAGCATTTGATCCTTCATTGAACGCACTCATCTGGGATTATTCGTTTAATTCTGAGCCGTTGAACTTGTTTTTATATTAAAACCCTTGACCGGGGAGAAATAAGTCTCCATCCATTATCTCGGTCATAATTTGGCTAGTATTGATTTTTTTTTATAAGATGAATTATTTTGAGGTTCTGAATAGAGTAAACAGTCAAATAGAATAAATAAAATAATAAATAATTTTCCGCTTTTGAAAAAAATTAATTCCCGTCAGCATACTTCCCCATTCTTATTTGTATATGCCGACTCGCTCACGAAATAATATTAAATATACTGCATTATCGATATAACTTTAGATGGGCAACTTATTCTAGCATAATGGTTAGAAGCCCGTCTTGCATATCAATTATTAGCGAGTTCGATCCTCATTAGATGACTCATAATTAAGGTCTTCTGCCAAACTTTACGTAATCTTAGTAAATGACTTAGAGACTATTGATGTAGACTTCGATACTCACTCGGTATTCCATAGTTCTGGCCTGATGCTTAAGTAAGCTAAGCTTAGTAAATGATTAGACCATTGATAAAGACTTTTATACTCATAAGGAACTCCATACTTGACTTACAAACCATGGACATAGAAATACTCACTTGGTATCACGTACTTCTGACCTGATGCCAAAGTAATTCAAGTTTAGTAAATGACTAGAAAACAATTGGTATAGACTTCGATACTCAGTAGGTACTCCATACCTCTGGACTGATGCCTAAGTAAAGGATAAGTTCGATTCGCACTAGTCAAATCTTCTTTGCAGCCTTGTGCCAATTCTAACCTTACACAAAGTTGAGGTGAATTTGCGTAATATTCTTACAGACCAGTTAATATCGAGTAATGACTCCGATTCTCACAAGACGCTACATATTTGCAATCCGGTATGAAATCAAAGCTTGTTTTTCTTTTGCTTAAATTATAGCAAGGTAGTATTGCGAAGAAATTATACATTGGTTATGATTTCAGTTTTTACTCGGTGCCCTATACTAGTGGCCTCGTGCCAATTCTCAGCACTGATTAATTTTCGAAAAAAAAAGGAGTTTTTCTTGGTAAAATCGCCAAAAAAGCATTGTTAGTGATTTTGATTCTAATTTGGGTGCCCCATACTTTTTATGTCAAACTATGTTAAGTTTATTAAATGACAACGATATTAATTAAGAGGGCATGTATTTATCCCACCCCTCCCCCACTAGCTATATATGTCATAAAGTCATTTTTAAGCGGAGTAGAACTGATTTGAATTCAGCCTTTTTCTCATTCCAGACTGATTTTCCTTAGCCGGGCTAGATAATAGTCTAGCCTACTATTAACCGATAGCAGGAGGAGAAGTAATGTATTCATGCCTTTTCCTAAGGACATTAGCACTAAGTGCAACTCAAAAATGTTCGTCCATCATTTAAACTCGCATCCTCGATTCCATTCTCTACGACGATAACCGTTACACAAAAAATAACACATTAGACTGTAACGGAATTTAAAAACGGCTCATATGATACAGTTTTCTGACTGGTGTTGCAAACAATTCAAAGCTTATAATTCATTTATTATTAGATATTTTATAAAAGTGACCTTGGACCAAACTTGTCTTAAATCATACAGTATCCGTCAGAAAATTCAGGCGTTTAGATTTATTGTGCAGAAGTTGAAAACCATATTTTTTGTTTGATTATGGTTGGATGCATCATGACTTATTCTGAATGTATATGGTCATTCAAAGCACTTGCTATACTGACATTACCGTATTAATGTAGAACATATTCTTTTGTTTGGTTGTGTTATAGCACATCAACCATTGTGTGTTATTTAATGCCAAATCCATTTTTATACTTATAAACAGTTCTATTTCAAACAATTCAGTTTAGCATAAGTACACAGTTTAAATGTCAAAACAGTTCTATTACAAGCAATCCAGTTTAGCCTAGGTTCACAGTTTAGTTCTTTTTGAACCATAGATAGGATTCTATCAAGTGCTACCACTCCGGGCCAGAGTGGACTAGGCAGTAATAACAATAAAGCAGTACTTCACATTTGTCAAAGCTCCAGCATTACTAAAGCCTCATCATCAGATTGTTTAGTGTCATATCCAGGACACTCTTTGTATTCTAGACCCCAGCCTACTGGGCAGATATAGAACAGAGACTTTTTAATATATTGTCTTATGCCAAACCTGGTTTGATTGATAATGTATCCAGCATGTGTATAAGTGTGCAGTCATGCAATGAATAACCAACTTATCCGTTAATAATGACATCACAAAGGCTGCATTCATTTTCTTAGATAAAATGAAAAGATAGATTAACTTAATTCTTATGCTTGGGATTATGATTTAGGGTAGCAATCTTTAAAAAAATCAGGTGACGGTCCAAAAAATTGGACTATTAAAATTCCAACAATGCTAAAAGAAAAATTTTAAACCTCTCAGTTTCTCTCTCTCTCTCTCTCTCTCTGTGCGTGTGTATGTGTGCATGCGCGTGTGTGAATGTTTCCTTGTTTTGAAGCAAAGTAAGTTATTTTTGTCGATGTATCAAGTAATTGACTTACTACCATTTCAGAGATCCGAGTTCAAACACAGACAAAAACTTTTATTTAAAATGCTGCTTTTCTAGCTTGGTAGACGTACATTGTCTACTTGTAAGAATGTTATAACATAGTATTTTTACCTCCTGTGACCGTACTAAACAAAGCTCAATATTGAAAGGAGCCGTCGATTTCACTGTCATATAACTCATTGAATTTTAGTCTTGTGTAATACCACAGTTCCAAATTGGTGATTGGTGTAGCACTACCCCTTAGGTTTTAGTCAGACCCCATGGTAACCTCACAGGGATAAAAAGTGACCAACCCGAAACACTGTCTGCTGGTACGCTGGATAAGAAAGTTTATATACGACTCTCCTGAAAAAGAATTCGCCGAAAAGAGAGAGAGAGAGAGAGAGAGAGATAGATAGTATGAAATGCGTCATCTGCTTTAGACAGAGAGAATAAAGCATCGTGAGATGAGAGAGACAGACATCGAACGTGAATGTATGTTTCTCCCTCGAATTTTCAAAACCCAACCTCTGAAGGTCCATTCATTCTTTTTTCATTTAGGCTTCTTCACGATCGCCTGATTTAGGGCAATTTTATGGGCAAGCTCCTTTACATCGTGGTAAGTCTGGAACTGACTTTTTTTCTGTTTTCTATCACTCGCCCATTTTAACGACCTCCCGTTTGAGTTTGTTTCAGTTAATCACGGCCCGTCTGGCCGATTGGTGCTGATACATTCTATTTTCAATTTGGATGCTTACCTATTGCTATCATGGCCCGGATTTTGGGTTTATCCCTCGTCACTCTCCGATTCATTTCTCCCTCTTGGTTCTCATAGCTTTTCTCTCTCTGTGTCTCTGTGACCCTTATCATCGTGCCCCCCCCCTCTCTCTTACTGCCTCGAAGCTCTTTCTTTTATATATGTCCCTTCATTTTCATTGTCCTCTGGTTGATCTCTAGACTCGAACTCAACGTCTTGCTAAAAAAATAACTTACTAAAAAAAATCCTCTAAAATCCCTAATTATCTTATGCTTGTATTTTCTTTGAGCCTTTCTTTGAAAAAAAGTAATGTTGCTAAAGTTTTCCAAAGACTTTAGTAAAAAATAATCCACCTATTCTGTGGAGTAAGGTCCTCTTCAAAAAAGAAATGTCTTGTGAATGACAACAAATTGCACTAGTTCTGGAGATCTGCGGAGTGTTGAGTGTATAGATATGTGGAGTATATAGATTGCCATTAATCGTCGGTTTCCTCGTGGTGAGCACTTGTTAGGGTCTAATCTCAGTCTAAAAATTTTTCTTATTCAACTGGACTGTGTGAAGAAAAAACTCTTAACAAACAATTACACAAAAATGTAAATATTAACGAACAATGAATACGATTCCCTAATTCTCTAGGTATAAGATAACCCTACAAGCGTTGATAAACCGTTACATTCAAGCAATTAATCAATAAATCAACCGAAAATATGGATATAGACTTGTCTAAAAACGCACACACCTCTTTTTCTAATTTTATTTTTATTGTAGTTTCAATGAGTTTGAGTTTGGTAACAAATTATAATCAATAATATTCATTTCGGCTGTATACCGTTTCACTAGAAGTAATAAAATCTAGGTTTCTTTCATTTAGAAGAACATTTATTAAAAACAGAAGGAATGTTCTGATGTAGGTGAAATATTGTATGTATATATGTATACGGGTCGTTGTGAATAGATACAGTTTGGACAAGAAATGGAAGGAGTATACTAATGTATGGGCAATGCTGTATGCATTCATATATAAGAGTCGGTGTCTAAAGATACAGTATTGGACAAAAACCCCAAACAGTTGGTATTTTTTAAATTAATTTCAACTTGCCGTGAATCTACTCTGTGTTGCTGCTTCGATGCTTTGCTACCCAAACCATTTTTGTATCTTAAGCTACGGTAGTTTTTTTCTTGCGGCTTTTTGTTTAATAATAATTTCCAGTTTTCTGATTATTTTTTTTTAGAAAAACATCAGCTGATGATTGTTGGCTATTAAACTTCTTTGCAATATCGCAAAATAACAGTTCACAATCATTGCATGTCACAATCTAACTTTTCTCAAACTCAGCACATAACTTCTTACAAGCCTTGAGCAAAAACAAATTATAAATGAGGGTATTAAATTAAGGTAAAGAAAATTCCAAGAAATTTTCTATTTTTTATTTCTGAGAATTTACATTTTAGAAAATTAAGACTTCGCTACACTTGAGAGTAATATGACAATTATAATCGAGGTAAATAACCACTTCCTATGTGTAGCTGAATCATTATTGTTTCCTTAAAATTTGTGGCCATTATAAAAAAAATCGTTCATTTTTTTTCTTTACCTTTTTTTGTCCAGTACTCTATATCATCTACGAGTACCATTATTTCAATACATTAGCCTTATTAGATATTGATCGAATTTAATCCGTCTAATACCATGTAGCTTAAATTATCAAGGATCACTGATGTTTAATGGTTTGTTCAGTAATTTTACAAAGAAACACGTTGAATCGATATCATTGTAGATTTAAAGTATTTTGGACATTTCTATTGAGGATCTCGGAAATAGAGAATCATAGATTTTTGTAATACTCACTCAAAACTCGACACCAAAATGTCTTCAAGAAAAATTGTAAAACAATGTTCATACACATCTGAAGAAGTATTCAAAGGCATCGTTTGAATGAAAACGATATGACAAAATTTAATTCAGTTACTCTTATCATTAAGAATCTTTTTGTTTGAAAAGATCTAATATTTTTAGACTCAGAAGACGTGAAGAAAAATATCTAGAAGTTTGTTGTTAAGTAACCAACAAACTTCACTTGGGTAACTTCTATTTTTTCTGAAAATGAATCTTTTTTTCTTACAAAATCTCGACACTATCAAATCAAATAAGAGGTGCCCGTGGTGTAATGGTTATCGTCGTAGGAAATGGACACGGCGATACGAGCTCAAATCCTGGTAGAGGCTGATTGCATTTCACATTGCACTAATACCCTTGGGAAATGTATGAATCCAATTATTCTCCCTCCAGCTATGGGTAAATAGTACGACAGACAGGGTTCTTCAACTTTGATGAGGTAACTAGTCTAGGAGAAGGAAAACTCTGAATTCAAACCTGTTAAATTCCGCTCAAAAATTGACCTTGTATCATATCCTACCCGAGCGGAGGGATTGGTAAATAGGATCAAATCAAATAAGAAACATTTTTCTCAAAGCTGCTTTTATCGGGCTATCATGAAAAGGATGATAAGTTCCGCTAAAATGTTTCTGAATGGCCTTAATTTCTTGACTAACATATCAATTACATCATGCAAAGTAGGGACGTTCTTCTTACTTTATTACTGTAATGTTCTCTCACCAACGCAGCACCAAATTGAAAGTGTTTAACACTGCGGGACCCAATATGAATAGTTGTAACATTACCTAAGTATTATACAGACCCAATTGTTTCGATACGAAAATGTATTTGCTGTCTGCAACATTCACCAGCAGTCGCGAAACGAGAGAGATAGAATAAAAGAATTACTAGCATCCATTAGAGATGCAGAAAGTTTCACCTTTGGCAGGTGAACGAAATCCACAGACTTCACTTTCTTCACCCTGAATAAGCCCAACCCCAAAGGGGCCACTTGTCTCATCTCCTAACTGGACTGGAACTCGAAACTGCCCGATGCCAACTCACAGACCTGCTAACCTACCTCCTAACTGACTGCTGACTCTACCTATACATATTCAACTAATTATTCTGTTAACTAATCTGATAATAGCACGTTTCATTAAAGGTTTCTAGTGTTACGGCGTCCTAATCTCAGCTGACGTCGCATCCCATTTGTTTATCTTTAAAATCCTGTCCTCATCCGATTTCAAAACAAGCGGTCAATCGTATTTTGGCATGCAGTATGACATGCGCACGCTTTTGACCTTTCGAATACGATCTTACACTCTTGCTAAACTCGAATTGTTTTTTTTACCTCGTTAACAATTCATCACTAAAATAAAATAATTGACTAAAATAATTAATTACAATTCTTAATTTTATTACATTACCTTGATAAGAATTTTTATATAGTATCATGGGTTTACATATATTATATATTTGATTTTTTATTCGTCTAGTGAAATGAATACATTAAAAAAATGTGAAGATAACACACGGAATGAATAAATTTTCTTTAAGTCGTAATATTCTTTTGTTACAATTTATAAGTTTCAAGAAGGAATGTATATATACCTTAAAGAAATTTTTTTTACGAAGCTTTATGAGAGGAAACTTTTTTAAAACAATGAACAGAATACACAAAAATACTTTTCCACCTCTGGAAACACCGTTGTGTTGTTTACGTAACTTCTTGACACGTCCAATGCTGAAGGAAAAACGAAAGTGGAAGAAAAAAACAGATAAGAGAAACGATTGTTCTTTTCAGGAGTGAAAGAGAGTTGAGGGTCGTACTTACATAATCGCTATATTGGGCCCACTGGGTATCGGATCCAGAAAGATAAGGATCTCACGAGATTGTTGTTTGTAATGGCAGGTTTAAAGAAAGTGACATACGTGTTGCGGTGGTTAACTAAAAATAAAATTTTAGTTTACTTTGTAACTTAACAGAGACGATTTGCCCTTTTTTTTAATTATCATTTAATAGCAGGTATAAGTGGCGTTGTCCCAAGGGAAAATGATTTAATGTATGACATTACTAATGGCATTTTCGATAAAATAAAATTTCATGCAAGTATAATGGTCTGTTTTCTCATGTGCCAAACTGATATTTTAAAACTCCTTGTTTATAGATAAAAAGAATCATCAGATTAACGCAGTGGGTTGGCTTTATATCTTTACACAATCCTGGATGTAACACAAAGTCATTTTGTAATATAATGACGGAGGGATTTCGTTTTATATATCATGCCTTTGGGTTTAGTGAAGCTGAGAACCTTTCGGCTCGGTGCATGGATTGCTTAGGTGCAACATGAACGCAGGTGTTCACGCGCGTGCGCCGGGCGGACGTGTCATTCCGAGATGTCAAAATAAAAATCACAGATAGGGGGATGTGAATGACGTCATGCACCGGAAGCGAGCGCGGAGGATTTGGAGGGATTTGAAAAAAGTCAGTTGAGTTGAGAACTAGACACCGAACGAGAAGGGTCGACTTTCGGGGCTTGCAGAGGCCAGACAAATTTGCGCACTACGGGCGCCGCACGAAATGGGAGGGGGAAGAGGGAAAAGCCAGAATAGAAAGAATGTGTATCTCTCTTCCTTATGTCGAAACCTTTAACTCAAAGGTAATAAAAGGTTTCGTACCTGAACTAAGAAGTCGTTACGTGTTTTTCGTGTTTCGGGATTCCTATGTTCTATGTATATGTTGCATACATATATATACTGGATACATACCGATGCAATGATAACAGACGCAAGAATAAAGACGCAAGAAGGAAGACACAGGAAGACTTCTTTAGAAAAATATTCACCTCTCACTTTATTGCAAGGGTTCGCGTCACGTTGTGTCTTTCTTGTTTTCCTGATGTTGAGGTCCAGTCCATCGGGGGTTTCCGAGGGACCCTTCGGACGGGTGTGGCTTTCCCTAACACATCTGGTCTCTAACTCTCTGGAATTTTACTGGCAACTGCTCTGGTACCCCGAACTCAACTGAGTTAAATAATAATTCAACGCCCACACGATCGCCCACTGGATCTTTGAAATCGAATGTTTAATCGTTATCAAGCGGAAATAACTGTCATGCAGTTCAGAGGTTACTCTCTTCCGGTGCATCACTGTAGTGGCACAATGGGACCTTCACCTTGTCCCATATCATAAGCCTTAATCCGCCCACGCGATCTCTTTCGATTACTGACCATTGGAATGTGTCACTTCCTTCCGGTGTATCACCTTGGAATAGCATTTTTGGGCCGGGTCGAAGGTCAAAATATAACATTCATCAGTTAATTATTTTTTTAAATTCCACATGTGGAATTTTCTTCACGTTCGTCTCCATCATCCTCACACATATTTTACAGAATAATTTACAAAGGACAATAATGGCTGAAAACATAAAAAGAATCACTTGAACCACAGCAAACAAAATCTTACTTAGAAGGCGACCTTCTCTCTATGTAACACTTGCCCGGCTAATTATTATCTAAATTTTGTTTTACCATATTTGCGTGGTTGGCCATCCTGACATGTGTGCATCAAGGTACCATACGGATGCATTTTTTTATCCTCTCAACACAGCAGGCCCTCCATAATTCCTTGAAGAAATTTCAAAACCCTAAAAGGACCATACTCTGGTCCCATATCCTGGTCACAAACTTAGTGACCCTGGTCATTCCAGCTATACATTTTGCCTGGATTCCTCATGACCACACTCCAGTTCTTTGCTCAACAGGTTCCTACCAGGAGTAACCGGAGAATCCCATAAACTATAGCACAATATCTTCAAGGCCCAAAGCATTCCACAAAAATCCACAAAAATCATGGCCCAAAACAAAATATCACAATACATCCGAATGTGTCACAATCTGGCATGCACGCTGTAAACCACCTAAAATAGTCCACGCAAAATACTAATTAGCAATGTTTTACCCATTTTTTTTTTCGTTAGGTTTCTGTTTCCATGCCATTGGTTTGCAAGCCCTTGAGGAACATGCCTTAACTGATCAAACCCGCGCCGGGTTTCTTTTCAATTTAATCAGGAACCCTCTCGGCTACCAATATATAGGCACCTCGTCTTTCTCAGAACCGTTTCACTTTACCAAATCACACACGAATCCAAAACACCATCGTGACTGAAAGACTTAGACATCCACAAAATTTTGGAGTAGGCCACGCCTTTTTTCTTTTATTCCATTCTCGGAACTCCAAACTATAAAATAGAACAGCTTCATGGGCCGGCGAATTCTTCGATAGAATTGCTTTCTTTGCCTTCTACCCATCAACAATCTGAAACCAATTGGATGAATGTCTGTCCTATTCTCGCGTCAGCCACCGATTCCTCAAAACAGAACCCCCCAAAAAATATTTCCTACTCCACGAAAACCCCAAATTCTAAAAAAAAATTTAGAATCAATATAATTGCAAATATTAGTAAACCTAGAATAAAATCCTCTGTTAATGGTTTTCGTCAAATTTCATAATATGAACAGGAAAAAAGAATTCTAATGTCGCCTTTAAACTCAAACAAACTCAAAAATTTTCACTTTACAAGTCAAAACAATGTTACAATCACAGATCAAAAATGTTCAGTTTTCTTTTCTTCTTTTTTTCAATCTATGTACTGATGTACTGTCTATTTTACTAAAAATGTCTGTTCTTTCTTTCACGGTTTTATTTAAGATAATTCAGTTTAACATAAGTATGCAGTTTAAATATCAAGACAGTTCTGTTTCAAGCAATTCAGTTTAGCACAAGTTCACTGTTTAATTTAATTTAAGTTAAAGATAGGACCCTATCAGTTGCTACCACTCCGGGTCAGAGTGGACCTGGGAGCGATGGCAATGAAGGGGTGCTCTGCATTCCCCAAATCTCCAACATTACAGGAACCTCACAATCAGATTGTTTAGTGTTATATCAGGACACTCGTTGGGGGTGGGGGTGGGGGTCTTACCCCTCTGCAGAGAAGCAGTCTGTGTATTCTACAGGCCCAGCCTAGTGAGTATTAGGATTTATCTTCGAATACTTGGTAGGTAACATTTTTAAACGAATTTGAGTTTATATGTTAGTTCATAGTTAAATGATTTCAAGGGATTTTGACGATAATGAGAGATGTCAAGAGAAACTGACAATTATATGGGATGTCGGAGATTATGATGGACATCTAGGGTATTCTACTATTTATTATAAGGGATGTCAGCAAGTGTAAGGAATTTCAAATGAGGTCTACTGTTATAAGGGATGTCAAGGGATGTCGACAATAATAAAATATGTCAAGGGAAGTCAACTTTTATAAAGGGTGCCGACTATTACAGGGGATGTCAACTATTATAAATGATGTCGAATGTAATATGGGATGTCAAGGGATGTCAACAATTATAAGAGAGGTCAAGGGAAGTCGACTATTATATGGGATGCCATCTCTTTTAAAGAATGTCATCTATTATAAGGTATGTCGAGAGAAGTGAACTGTTATAAGGAATATTGATTATTATAAAGGCTTTCGACAATTATAATGGATGCTGAGTATTATAAGAGATGTCAACGGAGGATAACTGTTATAAGGGATGTCAAGAAAAGTGAGTTATTAAAAGGAGTGCCAATTTTAATAAGGGAAGTCGAGAGAAGTCTACTATTATAAGGGAAGCCGCCTATTATTAGGGACGTCCATGGGTGTTGACTGTTAAAGGGGTGTCAAGGGAAGTCGAATATCATAAGGTATACCTACTATTACCAGAGATGTCGTGATAAGTCGACTATACTATGAGCAATGTAAAAGAACTATGGAGACAATTAGAATGTTCGGCTTTTCCATGTAGTAATTTTGTATGCAAAACAACTCAAGTGTCACATTCACTTTAGAGCGAAGTCTCCACTTTGGAAAGCAAATTGAATCAAACGCCCCTTGTTTGAAAAATTCTTCATTAAAAAGGACACCAAGCATGGAAGGCAGTATCCACCTTGAATGTTAAATATAAAAAGTAACTGGCAAATCACTTAGTTCTACTTTGCCGAAATGTCTCTTCCAATCACCCAATTTTATAAAAAGAAAACTTTGATATATAAGAAAAATGATTACATCCCATTCATTCTTTGCATTATGTTTATCAAAAATGTGTATATTTTAATCAATTGCTCGTTACTGAAGGTGACTCAAAGATTTATATATATGTTATATAATAGCCGAGGGATTTGGGTTCATGCCTTTGAGTTTAGTTAGGCTGAGAACCTTTCGGCTCAGCACATGGGTTAGTTAGGTGCAACATTGAGGCAGGTGTTAACGCGGGCGCGCGCGGGCGGATGGAGGTGTCACTCAGATGTCATAATAGTCCGAGACGAAACGCGGTGACAGGGTGCGGGTGACGTCACGCACCGGAAGCACGCGGAGGTTTGTGTGAGATTTGAAGAAAGTAAGAGTTGGGTACTAGACGCCAAACGAGAAGGATCGACTTTTGGAGCTCGCAGACGCGAGGCGAACGTACACCCTATGAGGGCCGCTCGAGATGGGGGCCAAATGAATAAGACGTCGAAACCTTTAACTCAAAGTTAATAAAAAGGTTTCGTACCTGAACAAGAAGTCGTTACGTGTTTTCGAATTCCGAGATTCCTATGTTCTTTATATGTTCTATCGTTATGAACATTATCTGTCTATTTCCCAAATAGTTGTATCTACTAATGTAACATTGAGTGTCATTCTAAAATGTGTTCTGAAAATATTTGAATGTTGTTGGTTGACTTCTGTTGTGCTTTGCGTTTTAAAGATTCCTCATCGAACTTGTGGTCCTGTAGTTCTGGGCTCTATTTCAAGGGACAAGTAATCTACCAAGCGATGCATAGTTTAACAGAGGGATACAATCATGGAACACCAAGCGAGAGTTGGTATTTGTCGTGCGTCCCAACCACTATACGAGTGCGGCTCAAGGCCTTGGTGGAGGTGGATCTGGGCACTGGGCCGTTGGCTAGACACGCCCAGCATTTTCAAAAATGCTTCGCACTCCATCGGCATTGCCTCAAGTGCCGGGCGGGTTAGCGCTAAGGGGGACGGCTCCCTGGGGTTCGAGAAGCACCGGTCTTAGTGCGCGTGACATGAACGCCGGCTTCCCAGTGTCCATGTCAGGCAGCGGCCTTGACCGACATGACGAACACCCCCATGACCAAGCCACACGAACAGATCCGTGCAACGAGGAATACAGCCGGCGAGTGACTCGATTTACCAAGTGAGTGTTGAAATAATTTAATAAACATCTGCTAACATAGTTTACTAACGATTAAATGCAAAGTGCCAATTTCATTTATTACGTTTGAAGCCGTTTTCAATCTTAAGAACAGATATTGTTTAATTTCCTTTCACTTTTCGAATTCTATGAGTAAATTTCCGGTCAAGTTTAAGATAATGGCGCAAAATTGCCAGAATTTCAGTAATTATATACACAATTATTAAAACCGGATCTAAGGTTTTGAGACAGAAGCAGAATTTACCGAAACAGAAATGAACAATAAATGAAACATTAATATTCTCTAGAATAGTCAATACACTTATCCCAGCGATTTTTCCATTAGTCAAAGCATGTTTAAAACACAATTTTTGATATGGCAGGAAGATGTATCATCATATATTTTTAAATGTCCTCCATTTACTCAAATGTTAAACCTAAGAACTGATGTAAATAAGTTTTTGCTGGTCGGCCACCACAGGCACTTTCTTTGTGTAGTGTTCCATAGAATAATTACAATAATAAGGTCTATACTTCTCCAGCAGTGTTCCATATATATTGATCGTCTTGTTTCGATAGTTTTTGCGATAGGAAGTAAGTGGCTGTACAGCTGTTGTGGGTTGTTGCTTTCAGGATTTATTCAAGGTAGCTCGTAGCGGTCTGGTGTTGTTCCCATCAAGCTTTTTCTCTTAGTGTTTTGTTAACGCCTCTGTGGTGCATCCATACAGTAGCATTGACACCGCCACAACTTGGAAGAAACCCCATCTTATTTTATCGGATAAATCAGACTTCCATATGATCGATAACCTATCGATAGCAGTCCACGCTTGCATTTGGCGTACATTAACATCACTTGCAGTTAATCAGGCAGTTTCTGAGGCACGTGAACTTGTTTATTAATTTCAGAGGGCGGTTTCTTAAGAGTCGAGTTGGCCCCTTCTCGTTTAAAACACGTACTCTGTTTCATTTGCAATCACGTTGAGGCCAATGCTACTTGTTTCTTGCTCCGGGCTATACAGCAGGGATTCGGCTCAAGCAGGTGTATTTGAAAGAAGTCTAGATCATCTGCATAGTCTGTGCCCATTATGGTTTCTGTAGGATATTGTCTGAATCTTGCCTTTTTAGCGTAAAGCTATTTTCTTTTAGTTGAAGGAATTCGAATAGAAATACAAAACTTGTTTAGAAAATGACGATATAATGTCAAATAAGGAAACTGCGTCAACAAGTGAAGCTGCAAAGGAAGGTAAAATGCACAACAACCCAACGGAATAAAAAATCATTGAAAGACAACAGCAGAAAAGTTTGACAAAGCAACTAAAAGAAATAAATCAAATGATATCGGCGAAAGAAGAAAGAATCAAAATATACTGGGATAGGTTGAAGTAGAGTGTTCTGGTGTGTAAGCGCAATGATATTGTTTCATTGTAATAGTAATAACATCAGAAACCTTGTCAAAGGGATAAATAACTAGGCTGTCTTCCTGGTAAGATACTCAGGACCATTCTTGAAGGAGACCAGAGAAGAACTCAAACAAATGGACCAGAGAACAAGAAAACTAATGACCATGCATAAAGCTTTGCCTCCCAGAGATGACGTTGACAGATTGCATGTCAAGAAAAGAGGGAGGAAGCGGACTTCCCAGTACTGGAGACAGCGTTCACGCATCGATACAACGGCTCGAAGACAACATAGAACACGGAGGAAGACTGATTACAGCCACCAGAAGCAATACAGACGACACGAGGATCAGCAGAACAGAAATTTCCGGAAACAAAAGTGGGAAGAAAAATAACTCTATGGACGTTTTAAGCGACGAACAAGCGGGAAAACGTGGACGTGGCAAAGAAAGGAAAACATTAAGAGAGAAAGCAAATATCTTCTAATAGCAGCACAAAACGATGCCATACGGACCAACCATTGAATGGATAAGGCACAAGAAAATAACAGACGTAGGTTATATGGTAATAGAGACGAATTGATCAAACATATAATAAGTGAATGCAAATCAGTCGAGGCACAACTGCATGGGCAAGGTGATCTACTTGGAATTGTGCAAGAAACTGAAATTTAATCATATGAACAAATGGTATAAGCACAACTCAACATTTCTCCGGGAGAATGAGACACACAATCTCCTCTGGTATTTTGAGATACAAACAGATCACTTAATCTTGGCCAGATGACCAGACCTTATAATAATCAACAAAAAAGATAGAACTTTCAGAATGGTGGACTATGCTGTCCCAGGGGATCACAGAGTAAATTTGAAAGAAAGCTCAAAGAGTGATAAGTACCTGGACCTCATTAGTGAATTGAAAAAAAAACCCCCAAAACTGTGGAAGAATATGTTATATAGTCATCTACAGCATCATGCAGTAATATACATATATATGCTGGATACATACCGACGCAATGATAACAGACGCACGCAGAAAGACGCAGTGACAAAGACAGACGCAGGAAGACTTCTTTATAAAATATTTTACCTCTCACTTTATTTGTAGGGTTTCGAAAAGGGTTACTCAAAGTTTGCGTGTGAGAGGGAGCTGGAGACCGAACATAACTGAAATATTTTGACCCTAAAGTTATGGCCGTCTGCGTTGTGTCTTTCTCGTTCTCCATGGCTGCTCAACTGGAGCACTGGCTTTCCTAACTACATATCGTCCATCCCTCTCCAACTATACTGCTTGTCCTCAACTCTACTCGCCTCTGTCTACTGGCTCGTTGAACTCAACTGTTCTCTGTTAAATTCGTCGGCCTTATATTACCTTCAAACTCCCACGCGGTGATATGGACACGCCTCCGCAACTTCTTCCGATATCTAGCGACCGGGATGTGTCACTTCCGCTAACTTTGGAATGGCCTGTGTGATCGTCATCGAGCGGAAATAACTATCATCTAGTTCAGAGGTCACTCTCTTCCGGTGCGTCAGTCTATGAGAGTATAATGGGATTTTTTTTTTACCTAGTCCCATTTCATCAGCCAATTTCCGCCCACGCGATTTCCTCTCATAACTGCCATTAGAATGTGTCACTTCATTCCGTTGCATCACCTTGAATGGCATTTTTGGCCGGGTCAACAGGTCAAAACATAACAAATAGAGTGACGATTATGCCAATTGTAATTGGTACTCTTGGTACAGTCACCAAAGGATTGGTTCCAGGAATGGATAACTTGGAAATAATTGGACCGGTGGAGAGCATCCAAACTATTACATTATAGAGATCAACCAGAATACTGAGAAGAGTCCTGGAAACTTGGGGAGATTTAGAGTCACTCAAAATCCAGTGAAATACCATCAGCTAACACTGATAAGAAAAACTCTCCAGGAGTAAAGGGATATTTAGTCAATGTAACAGTTTACATGAACAAAAATAAAAACGAATAGGTCTTTTTAGATAGACTTTAACAAAGTTAAAATTTAGCAAATTTAAGGCGGAATTTTTATGTGACAGGCTTTAGTGTTCTCTGAATTTTAAAAGTAATCGGTCACATATGTGAGGAGGAGCGCAAATAATAAATAACCTCTGTGTCTTGTATAGTCACAATATACAACACATAAAAGTATGACAAATCGAAAAATACGAGGATCATTAAATAAATTTCCTGACTTTTTTCTTATGGGCACCTTTATTGATAGTACAAACATGAAACCCTAGTCCCCTTCGAAGTAATCTCCTCCGACTGCAATGCTCTTGTTTTACCGTTCCAACATCTTCGGGAAGGCCCCATGGAAGTCCTCTTGTGTGAGCGTGTCAATGACCTTCGTCACAGCCTCTTTCATCTCCTCAATAGTCTCATAACGACAGCCTCTGAGCTTAGGGAATAACTAAAAGTCACAGGGAGCAAGGTCTGGACTTCATGGAGGCTGAGGAACTGTCTTGATGCCCATATTGGTCAAATAGTTTGTGAAAAGGATGGAGTTGTGGAATGATTCATTGTCCTGCTGGAAATGCCACTGACCCAATTTGAAGAGTGCTGGCCACTTCCGATGGAATCTCTTCCTGAACTCCCTTAAAACCTCAACATACTAACCCTAACCCTAACCCTTTGGCCAATCAACTCTGGTCTATTGACTTCCTTACTCCACCCACACCTCTCATCATCCCTCACAGATTCACTGCCTTCCTCGAATCTCTTGTGACTCTCAAAAACTGATACTCGGTTCATGCAAGATGGTCCAAAAGCAGGGGGAAGCATTCCATACGTTTCTGTGGCATTTTTTCCAAGTTTAAAACAGAATTTTATTGCATGTCGTTCTTCTAAAGTGTCGTCACGTCTAGATTTCATTTTTGATATTCACAAACTGTGACAATCAGGCTTTAGTAGGGTGTATTCCAATTGTTGCTATAGCTGTTCATTTGAACCTGAAATCCTAAAAATTAGTCATTCATCTCATAAGATGTATAGCAATAACATAGTGAATTTTCAAGAGTCTACAATAATTTTAAATGCCTGTACAAAAAAGTCTGGAAACTTATTGAAGGCACGTAATTCAACATTGAACTCAGACAAAAAGTCTGGGTGTCATAATCGGTCGGTTCTCCCTTGATAGCCAACATGGCGACTCAGTGGTATTCTGCGTATGTTGGCTGTTCTAATTTCAGAGATCCAAACATTGACAAAAGCACCCACTCAACTCAGAGACACTAACAGAAGAAAAGCGTTTGGGAAGACAACTTTACTGTAATCTTATGAGCAACCATAGAAAGATAGGATATTGAAAAAATGGTTGAAATTTGGGCAGAATCAACTAGATTTTATTCAACAAGCCAAAGATGTGCAGACCAAGCCAGAATGATATTAAAGGAAAGTTGTTTTTCTGACCTTGAGATATTAGAAATATACCAACAAATAAATAGAGAAAGATATCAAATGAACATCACGGCACGAACCGAAACGCTAAATACTGAAAAAACTAGAACCCACTAGTCGAATTAAAATGCAAATTAATGAAGACCAAAATGCTGCACCTACCAACATCACAAAACGTTAACAGAAGTCAAAATTAACATAGAGTTAATAAATAAATCATGACTGAAGAGAAGATTACACAACCATCTCTCTGGAAACAAGACTGGAAAAAACTCAAAGGAGAAACTGGAAAGATAAACAAATTATTAATAAATATCCAAACATAGCATTACTGAATTAAACTAGCTGATCGATGCTTGTGCGAAATTAGTCTGTGATAAATTCGGTATGCCCCTAAAGGAGCTAACCATAAATCCAAAACCTGAATGTGAATTTATGTTCAAAGGACAAGTAAAGAAATTTCAACAGCAAGCAACGTTGATAATAAATAAAAAAAAAAAAAAACGGGAATATACAGATAAAGAAATTATGATAACAAACGAAGATACTGTTGTATAGCCACAGAATACATTTACATATGCATGCATGCACATCTGTATGCAGAATCATAACGACGACTCAATAAAGACGAGCGACACAGTTCTTTCGAAAAATATACCTCTCACTTTATTTGAAAGGGTTCGAAAGGGTTACTCAAGGTTTTACTGTGGGAGGGAGTTGGAGACCGAACAGAACTGCAACATATTGACCCCCACTCTACTGTCCATAACAGCGTTTCTTTCCCGTTCTCCTGGGCTGCTCAACCGGGGGCCCACTCTGCTGGGTGCTGTTTTTCTCTGCCGCATCTTTACTCCAACAGATTGAGCTTCCTGTGCACCGAGTTATATAATAGTTCGTCGTCCACCTTCTTGTGGGCGTCACAAATCGCACTCATTCAACCCGTCCACGGTCAAGGTTATATTCTGATATTCCTCGACTGTTACACAGGTGCATTTCCTATTTTGACAGCTCGGCCGGGTCGGAGGTCAATATACAACAATACTAAGGAATGAGGAATAAAACGGAAAGAGGTTTTCATGAAAAGACACAAGTAAAACAGACAAATCTAATAATGCAACTGGAAGAGGTAAAACAAATGCTTTAGCTGAAAGAAGGGATACTTAAAAGATAGCGAGACAGGACCAAGGATTACGATCAAAATAGAACATTCGAAAATAAAGAAAATTCTTCCAAAAACTTGGAGGAGGATGGTCGAGGACACACCAACGACAGGATGCAAAATTGTAAAAAGATTTTTGAGTAAAATATGGCAATGAAAAGAAAATAGCAGAACGGCTGAATGGATAAATGACATGGAAAAATAATTACAAGGACTCAAAGAAGAACCTAAGGTGATAATACACTTGAAATCACTCAGAACAACACCCAAAAAATAAAAAAAAAATGAAAACACGCGGCATACATAGATTCTGGTTTAAAAAAATTCACATTTATCCACGGAGACAGTCTCTTGAAATGAGTAGGTGCTTAGAAGAAGTAAATATACTCAATTGGATAACTAAAAGAAATACCACCCTAATCCAAAAATATTCCCAAAAAGGAACCACCATCAGCAACTATAGACCAATTATATGTCTTCCTATGACGTGAAAAATACTAATCGAACTGGTTAGGGAGATCTTTTACTCGCTAGTAAGGCGCGGACTGTTTCCCAAAGAACAAAAAGGATGTCATTAGAGAACAGGAGGAACAATTGATCTATTTATCAACTCATCATCTAAGAGAGCCAAATGAGACAGAAAAATCTAATCATAGCATGGATTAACTACAAAAAGGCCTAAGATATGGTGCTGAAGAATTGGATAATAACGTGTTTAAAAATGTACAAGATATCTGAAAAAGTTATAAAGTTAATTACGGAAACCACAAAAAGATGGAAAGTTGAATTGATCAAAAGAGGAAAAAAGATTAAAGGGAGAAATCAAGAGAGGAATCTTCCAGAGAGATGCGCTTTCACCATTATATTTGTAATAGCGATGATGCCATTCAATTACATATTCGAAAATGCACAGAAGGCTACAAATTAACTAAATCATAAGAAAAGATTAACCAACTTATATACATGGACGACATTAAACTGTTTGCAAAAAATGAAAAAGAATTGTAAACTCAAATACAGACAATGAAGATAGACATTCAGGATATAGGAATGGAATTTGGCATAAAAATGTGCTCTGCTTAAAATAAAATGTGGGAAAAGACAGTTAACCGATGCAATAGAAGTGCTGAATCAAGAAAAAATTAAAATGTTCGGAGAAAAGGAAACCTACAAGAAGTTTGGAATATTCAATGCGGACAGCATAAAACAAGTGGAGATGGAAAAAAAATAAGAATCTTAGAAGAA
This sequence comes from Sepioteuthis lessoniana, assembly GCA_963585895.1. NCBI lineage: Eukaryota > Metazoa > Mollusca > Cephalopoda > Myopsida > Loliginidae > Sepioteuthis > Sepioteuthis lessoniana. The sequence continues at coordinate 8,195,214 of OY757930.1, forward strand.
CGAGAAACCTTCTCGAGACTAGGGTCTGCAGCAGGAATCTCATCAAAGGGTTAAGCACCTGCGTTGTCCGCCTAGTAAGATACTCGGAACCATTCTTGAAGTAGACGAAGGAAGAACTTCAAATAATTGACCAGAGGACAAGAAAACTAATGATGCATAAGCCGTTACATCCGAGAGATGACATAGACTATACGTGTCAAGAAAAGAAGGAGGAAGAGGATTCGCCAGTATTGAAGATAGTGTCGATGCATCAATACAAATGTTCGAAGAATACATAAAAAAGAGCAAAGAAAAACCTATGGCTGCTAGAAAAAGCAGTTTGGTTTCTTTGTTTAATCGCATACCAACTCTTTTTAGGTTATTTAATGCCAAACCCATTCTCCTAGAAGAACAGTAGTGGTACTACTTAATCCATAGTTGGGAGGATAAGGGGGTTCATACCTTTCCCAAGGGTATTTGCCCAAAAGTGAACGTAATAGCGCGGCTAGAGAATGAACTAGCGTACTACGATTCCGCAGTCCATCGCTTTAACCATTACACCACGAGGACACCCCCAGAAAACGCACAGATATAATAATGATCAAGAGGACAACAATAACTAGAAAACAGAAATGATAAGAAAACAATTTGATGGATATTTCTTGTGACAAACAAGCGAAATCTTACTCGAAAATACTTGGAAATGGTTACGGAAAGGAAACTTTGAGAGAGAAACTAAATCTATTCTAATAGCAGCTCAAAACAACGCCGTACGGACCAACTATATCAAAGTGAAAATTGATAAGACACAACAGAGAGTAGATTATGTTGTGATTGAGGCGAAATAAATAATCATGTAATAAGCGAATGTAGCAAACTAGCACAAAAAAGTACAAGACTAGACACGAATGAGTGGGGAAGGTGATCCTCTCAGAATTGCGCAAGAAGTTGAAATTTGACCATACCGCTAGATGCTATATGTCAAAACAGAATCATTATAGGAGAATGAGACGCACATAATTTCTGTGATTTTGAGATTCAAAGAGATCACCAAATCCCGGCTAGGAGATCAGACCGAGAGATAGTTAACAATATAAAAAAAGTTAGAAAACGGATCAAGCCGAATATTTTATTTTGGCGCCTCAGCAGACCACAGATTGAGAATCAAAGAAAACGAAAATAGAGATGAATAATTAAATTTTGCCAGAGAACTAAAAAAGCTCTGGACCATGAAGGTGACGGTGATGCCAATTGTAACTGGAAACGATCCCCAAAGGTTTACTAAAAGAGCTAGAAGAATAAAAATCGGAGGATGAGCAGGGACTATCCAAACTACAGCATTGTTGAGTTCAGCCAGAATACTGAGAAGAGTCCTGCAAACCAGAAGATACTTGCTGTCACTCAAACTCCAGTGAAAGACAATGAGTCAACTCTAGTGTGAAAAATTCGCAAGGAGTAATATAATATCTGCCTTACTAGTGAAGCAAAATTTGGCATTTTTTCCTTATATATATATATATATAATGATCAAGTGAGTAGCAATAAAAATGCAAGTAAACATAAAGAAGAGACAAGTACTTGTAAGAATTTTTATTAATAATGATCACATCGTTGGGGCGAGAGGCAGAAAATTACCCTAGCTTTCTTTGCGTACAAGAGAATTAAAAACAACGATAGTTCAAAATATGAATGATACAGTAATAGTTTCATTTAAGACAGGTAAAGAAAAACCTCTTTGAAATAGATTTTCTTCAATATGTGAAAGTGCATATATATACCCCCCTCTCTGCCACTGACAGGTTGTGACACAGGGTCAATTTATTAAGCAGATTATAGCTGGTTTGAATACAGAGTTTTCCTTCTCCAATACTGGTAGCTCAACTAAGACTAAAAGCATAACTGCCCTACTATTTACCCATATGTGTTGTATAGCCGTGATACAACTATACAAATATACGGATACGTGAAACATACGGATACGTACAATGTTCATATGCATAGAAATCCCGAAACACTGACGACTTTCTTTGTTCAGGTACGAAACTTTTATTACCTTCTTGACTTTTAGGTTTTCAACACGAGGAGAGAAACACAATTTTTACTATGCGGACTGTTCCATCTGACCCAACGGCGCGCAGATATCCCGTAGACCACTGGACTGGCCTCGCCTTGCGAAAAAATCAACCCGCTTCGTCCAGCATCAGATCTCAACCCACTGGACTGCCCGGCTCGGAGTCCGAATCTCAACTAACTGCTTTTTTTAAAAAATCACCCCAAATCCTCAGCCCATCGCTTCCGGGTATGACGTCATTCACATCCACAGTCCTACTTCCTATCCGGTTTTTTTCATCATGACATCTATGATTGTCACATCCCCCCCCGCGTGAAGACCTGCACTCAATGTGTGCCCCTACCCGTGCACTAAGCTGAATAGTTCTAAGCCTAACTAAACTGAAAGATAAGATATAACCAACGAAAAATGATAATATAAAAAAATCCTTCCACAATTATATAACATATGTAATCGGGAAACCTATGGATTAATGCTTTTTTGCAATGGCATAAGCGCGAAGTGAACTGCAGTCTTGTTCAAGATTTGAACTTAGATCCTTGATTTCACTTTCTTCCAAGAAAACCGTAACGCTGAGAGCACCTCTCTTTTTTGAAGTATTCTATTTAGAAGAAATATATCTTACAATTTATAACAGAATAAGATGTATTTCGTTCTTGCCAATTCGACCGTCGCCACCTTTCCAAAGTCATATTAACCCCTCACCCCATTAACCTCAGCCATTGAAGGTGTCAGAGTCTTTAGAATATTTTACCCTTGCAATTACAGGTGCCGAGAAGAAGCACAAATCAATGCAAAACAATTTAGTCGGAATACCTAATGGCAATAAAACTGTTAACGTCTTATTTAATATATCAGTCTTTCTTTTTACACTGTGCCGATATTCCCTCGAGTCTGTTGTGTAAAGATACCCCGAACCCATCTTTCAAAAGAAACCACGCCTATACCTATTCCCAGGAGACCAATAAGTATCTTTTAAGTCAATGACTTCTATCCTAGAATATCGAATTCTGGTTTTTGATATTCATTCAACAAGTATGTCACAGAGTTCACATAAATCCTTTTTGAAAAATTGAACCTTGCATCTTTAGATTATTGTACTTCTACGCCGCAAATACATAGACGCTATTTTATGTTTTTACAAAATAAAATTCATAAGATGGGTCTCAAAATATAAACTTCCCTGTCGACAGGATTTAGAATTCGCTGCTGAGAGGTAAAAGCTCCATCCCTTAAAAAGGGGATCTCCTAGGTATGACACTGCATCTGGAGAGTGTAGAGTACAGTTTCTTTGCTATTACTCCCAGGTCCACTTTGACCAGAATAGTAGTACCAGTTTTGATCCCAACTATAGGTCCCATAGATTCGTTAGAAAATTATTTGTATTAGATAGGAATACTTGATACTATGTAATTGTGTGTAAATTACCTATATTATAAATAAATGATTGATATCATATAACTACAGGATTGATATTAGAAATTGATATCATATAACTACATGATTGATATTAGATAGGAATACTTGATACTATGTAATTGTGTGTAAATTACCTATATTAGAAATAAATGATTGATATCATATAACTACATGATTGATATTAGAAATAAATGATTGATATCATATAACTAATACTATTTGTGTTAAGAATAGTTACTTGAAGCTATAATTATTTACACAGGATTATTAGTATTACTTAGATGAAACAAGATAACAGGTGTCAAGGCTCCAATATTGTAACTCTAGCGAATGTGGAGTCCTCATGGCCTATTGGTTAACGTGCTGGATTGCCGGCTCGAGGTGAGCAAGTCCGAACACCAATCATGCTATTACGTTCATTTAGAAAATAAATGAACACACTTATCCTCGAGCTAAGGTTTGTGTAGAATCACCGCTGTTCTTCTGTAAGGATGACTTTCGTTTTGAATAGCCCACGAATGTTGATATGCCATTAAAAGCATAAATATGTTCATAGACCACTCTTAAAATTGGAACCCAAGTTTTATAACTTAGTGCTATTGTCCCTATCTTCCTTTTGCGCTTTTACTTTAAAAAAATCAGTGTAGATATGTTTTTAACCAGCCCCTCCACCTCGGACGGGATACGATACACAGTCAATTTTTAAGTGGAGTATACATTGTCCGAATTCAGAATTTTCCTTCTCTTAGATCAATTGCTGTACCAAGGCTAAAGAATCCAGTCTTTCGTACTGTTTACCGTAGAAGGATCGATGGATTTCTGAAGGCATTAACGTGAAGTGAAACGCCAATAGACTCGTCCAGGTTTTGAACTCGGGTCAATTGTTTTATTTCTTACGACATAACAGTTATGTGAAGTGTGTCTCCTTCTAGGGAAGTGAGGTATGTATTCCTGTTTCATCTCATCAATCTTATCAATATCAGTAAATACATTGGCATTACTAAGATCTATCTATCTATCTATCTATCTATCTATCTATCTATTTAATAAAGTTGTATTTTTTTCAAAATGGACGAGTGCAATTTGGATAGTCTCCTTTCTGTTAACATTTCAGAGAGTTTGTGTTAATTTCTTTGACAAATATAGCTAAAAAGGTCATTAGGTGTTGAATTCATGACTTCCAAGAAATGGGAAAAACGCTTTGATCATCTTGGCACCAGGTTAAAGACGTACAGGATTATATCAGAGTTGTAAATAGATCAAATTTGCCCCGACAAAGAGAAAGATGAGAATTAAAATGTCTGAAACGACGATATGAACATTTCTTGATGCTTACTCTATACGGGAAGAATTTGAGAAAATCATGAAAGTTGTGGGTTATGCAAAAGAATGTACAGATACCGACTCGTGGTTCGAACACGGATCTCCAGCCAACAAACACAAATATTGAAATGGATTGTGCTCCTGGAGTTCCCTTGAATAGAAGTGGTGAATATATAAATGGGTCAGTTAGGGCTCTGATGTGTGAGGAGTACTGAGACACGTACGTATGTAAAATAGACGTGAAATGTAACATTGCGTGTTAGCATCGTTTAGCATTCACACTAAACAGTAGCTCTCTGAAACTAGTTGACAAGTTCACCAACCTTGGAAGCAGTGTCTCATCAACCGAGACAACACCCTACAAAGCAGCAGCTATACGGCCACCTACCACCCATCACGAAAACTATCAACGTTAGACGAACCAGACATATAGGACACTGATAGAGAAATGTGGAAGAGCTCATAAGTGATGTACTCCTATGGACTCCTTCATATGGCCGAGCAAAAGCAGGGCGAGTGGCTCGAACCTACATACAGCGGCTCTGTGAGGATCTGCCGGAAGCGATGAACGATAGGGTGGGGTGGCGAAAGAGGTCTGATGGCACGACAAGAAGAAAAATTGGAATTTTGTGTGTGGGGGGTAACTAGTCTGGGCGAAGGAAATCTGAATTCAAACAAATTGTACCTCGCTTAAAAATTGACTTTTCGTCACACTATACCCATGATGGAGGGGTTGGGTAAAGCCATACATTGATGTACTTTAGAATATCTGGATGTATTTCTTATTTTTATTTTTGTAGGAAAAGCGCCTCTTTCTGTCCATGTAGGCATGGCTTAATTCTTGAATTACTTTTAATTCAAATAAAACAATGGTTGCTCTGAGAACGAGTGAATCAAGAGAAACACTTTTAATAGATATATCAACATCATTAACTTGTGCTTATAGCACGGATTCCCTTACCTCTTTGTCATCATCTGTCCAAACCGGCTATCGCACCTGATAGTTCTTTAACGTTGCATTAAGTGTCCGCACAGAGCTGAACTATATAAATTTTTGCTAGTCTGCCAATACTAGTGTGTTCACGTGTAAGAGTATAACAGGGTTGAGTGAGGATCAGAGACCTGAGCGAGAGAAATCTGAGAAACGAACAGCGTAGATTTTAGAAGAATAAAATCAATATATTTTTGAAGAGTGATACAATATATTGTCAAAATGAAAAAGAAGCGAGAAATATTGTTTAATCTTTAGCTAAGCAGGAAAATATAATAATATATGAAATTGTTTTTCTAACCAGAGAAATAAAATATTTTTTGTCATGGGAAAGACAGCTAGCCAAAACAATTGCGGAGCTGGAGCTGAACCTGAGAAATGGAAAATTTTGATTTAATTTTGCAAGACTAATTTGCTGGACGTGACGTGTTGGTCACGTGAGAAGAGGGCCGCCCACTGTAGAGAGTGGGGCACAGCGACCGACACATGAAAGTGGAAGGAAACCTCCTCTTGAGTGGTTGGTACTGGGATTAACCGTTAGGGTAACAGAGAGCAACACTGAATGGAATTAATTATTGAAGTCTAATTAAGGAGAAAGCCGTTGATGAGATAAATGGAATTAACTGCTGAAGATTAATTAAGGTGAAGGCCGTTGAGGAGATACGCCAATTTGGAAATTAGAGAAACGATTATATAAACTCAGTTTTTGCCGGAAAACGACAGTCAGATAGACCGAAGCGAAACAGCAGTGAATCCCTAACGCCCTGCATTTGAAGCCTTGAGCCAGACCTTCTGAAAGAAGGGAGTGAGAACAGAAAACTTAGCTGACTTAACTTTTTGAAGGGCTGTGTTTACTGCTACAACTAGACTGACCGCTGAGGTAAACGTGACCAAGTCTCTGAATCATATTACCTCACTCAACGGAGAAGGGACTTGTATGATCGGACTGATTCATTTTTAAAAGGAGAAGTGACTTAATTATTTTTTAACTGACTTTGTTATCTTGTTGTTAACAAAACTTAAATTAATGGATACCTCGTGTTGTTTTATCTTTGGCCTTTGACTTCAATTTATTTTTCTTTGAATGATCAACCTTGGCTGATTTGTTTGACCATTGGCAAGAGGCGACTTCAGTTATCTGGATCTAAAACACAACGTGGGCAGATGATTAAACATGCCTAGGTTCAATCCTTCATTCGAGCAGTGACCCGTCAGTGGTCTTGGCGGTCGACTGGGTGACAGGAGTTCACAGGAGAATTTCACTAATAAATTCGTCCTTTTTTTATTTAGACGTGGCCAGAATGTTTTGTTCGTCTCACTGAAGGGTTTTTAAGATATGAAGTAAGTGTTGATATAGCTGCTGTTTTGAGGAGTTTGCTTCCAGGATTTGTTCAGAAGAGCTCGTAATATCCTTGTGTAGTGCTCATTTTGCTCTTTTTCCTGATTTTTCCTCAAAAGCCATGAGGTGCAATCAAATGGTAGTTCTGACACGGCTACTGATTAGAAGCATTCAGTTAGAAAGACAGTGGCCCAGGCGGTTAGGGCTGTAGAATACACCGGCTGCATCTCAGCTGAGGGGTAAGACTCATCAAACGTGTTCTGGGTATGACACTGAACAAACTGATGGTGAGGCTCCAGTAATGCTGGATCTTTGGGGAATGCAGAGTACCTCTTCATTGCCATCACTCCCACGTCTATGCTTATCATGAGTGGTAGCACCTGATAGGGTCCTATCTATGGGTAAGATAGAACTAAACTGTAAAGTTACGCTAATTTGCATTGTTTGAAATTAACTGTTTTTACGTTTGTACTCTCATAAAATGAAGAAGGCAGCCCAAAGCAAAGCAAATCCTTTCTACCTTTGGCAGTGGCCAACTCACGCTAAAATATTTTTGTCTTTTATTATACTGACATTTTAAAATGCATGAAAGGTTTTACTTTTTTGGAAGATCACTGCTGTATAATATTTGTGTTTTAAATGCAAAAAAAACTATTACTGTAATTTCAAGTTGCCGATGAACCTGAAAAAGTAGGTAAAAGATGCTAATACTTTTGGAATTTATGACAGTTTGAAAACATAAGTTAGCGTAAAAAACAGAATGCCTCTAAGGATGCAGTGCATCATAAATAAGGACTCTCTGATGAATTAAAAAAAAGTAATTGGACTTGTGCAAGTTAAAACTTAATACAGGCGGGAGGGGGAAGGATTAATTTCGAAAGCCATGGGAAGCAACATGGTGGACGTAAAGGGGGACAGTTCAACAGGGAACTACTACTGTTCATCTATTAAGGTGGCTTCAGTTGATGAGAATAAAAACACAGCCATCGAAAGATTACCATGACTCACACTCAAACCACTTGTCCAAACCACATCGCTCTTCGCACGGGTAAAAATCGGGGGCGTCCTGCTGAGGTTGGAGCCCTGGGCCCAGTATTCAAAAAATCAGCTACAGAACTCAAACTAAAACAAAAATTACTAAAAAGTAAAAGTACAATACAAACAGTGACATTCAACGTTATAACTTTAAATAGAATATGTCAACTACCGGAGCGGACATCTGCGATAGATCATAACATAGACATAATGTGCATAAAAGAACTCAGACTCCTTCATAGCGAAGATATTAAATACCACGATACTAGCAATGGATGGACGTTTGTCTCGACATCTGCATAGAAAAAAAAATCTGTCAACGCTGTGATAGGAGGTGTAGGTATGCTTATAGGACCACGGGCCTTAAAATCACAAAATAAAATCGAGAAAATACAACAGTAGATGATGGTAGCTACGTTTAATGGCAACTCCAGTTCAACAATCATCTCTTGTTACAGCACTACCCATGATAGTGAAGAAACAGACAGCATTGCCTATAACGAGCAATCCTCCCTTGTTCGTAGCATCCCGTAACACAACGTTCTCGCCACGGTGGAGGAATGAATACCCATATAGGTAAAAACGTAAATTCAGATTATATTATATAATTCAGCAATATTTCACGCTTGAAAATAGATTAACATGCCTCAATACTAAATTTCTGCAAAGAAAGGGAAAACTATGGACCTACATCAACGCAAATAATACTAAAGCTCAGATAGACTTCATCTTTATAAATAAGAAATGGAATTATAGCGCATTGAATTGTGAGGCATAATCCTCTTTCGAGGGTGTGTCCTCCGATTACCGAATTGTCACGGCAAAGATACAACTGAGCCTTTGAAACGAATGTGGCCTGAACAACAACAACCATACACTATGACTGATCCCTGCTTTACAACAGGGATATTAGAGATAAATATACGTTAACTAAGAAACAAATTCAATTCACCTCAGGAGATATCAGAAACACCTACTCCGAATGGCGAAAATGAGAACTTCGTCAATGCCAACAAAAAAGCGGCAGCAGAATGCATACCAACTAAGCAAAGAGCTAACTTAGAGTCCCATGAGAGACATTAGCGGTTAGAAAAGGGCAATAGGAAGAACGCAACTAATATCAATGGTCAGAAATTTAAGAAGGCACAAAATGAACTAACTAACGTATACCTAAAAGAACAATCATAATATATACGAAATCAGATCAATAATATTAGAGACTCGGTTGAAGATAGGAAATCTAGGATAGCATGGCAGACAGTAAATGAAGCGAGCAGAAGGAAGTGTACTGCGAAAGTTAAACTGTAAGCTACTGGCCAAGAAGAATGAATACACCAGTGGAAACAACATTTCTAGAATTTAATCGGAAACCCTCCGAAAGTTACGCATGAATCAATCACGAAAATTATTAGTAATCAACTAGATATCAAACTAGGGCAGTTTACGCGAGAAGAACTCGACTGAGAATTTAGAAAAATTGGAAATAGGAAAGCAGCAGGGCTTGATGAAATACCCCCAGAAGAATGGAAGAACAGGGAGTTCGATGGCATACAGCTCCAACGTATATAACTAAAACACAACAGACTGATGGACGATGGAATGCATCCTTCCTTTCCCTAAGAAGTGTGACGTTGGAATAGCCAAGTACTAGCGAGGTATAACCCTTACATCCATAGCGACCAAGATCTACAATACCCTACTCCACAACCGCATAGAACCGAAAATTGAGAAAATATTTGGGAAGAATCATAATGACATCACAAATTTTGACTATCTGTAGAATTCTAAAAGGTGTAGGTGCAAAAAACCTTGATTTAACGATATTATTCATCGACTTCTCCAAGGCATTTGACTCCATACACAGAGGGAAGATGGAGCAAATACTTCTTGCTTACGGCCTCTCCAAAGAAACTATCGCAGCCATAAAGTCTGAAAACGTATCTAGGCAGTGGAAACGAGAATGGCTAAAGGGGCATTTTCTATCCGCTCACTTTTTGGTGAGTTTCTTTTACTTGGTTAGTAACTTCCTTCTTTCATTTTGTCTGTTAACGTTCTTAGTATGTTATCTAGGCAGATTATTACGGAACTTATGTATCTCCTTGCAAGAACCCAGCGAAAATTTCAAATAATTCAGTGTCACCATCTGATGAGCGAACCCTTGCTTTCGTGTCTTAGTAGAGTATCACTATGATAGAAAGAATTTCTAAGAACAAAAATACTTTCTGTTACTTTTATATCTCGATAAGCAATTTATTTAATAAATGTTTAGTTAAATTATAACTGACTTTTAAATGCAAATTAGAATAAGTTTTTAAGAATATTTACAGCAATTTCTATCATTTTTCATTCGAAAGTTCTTTGAAAACATTCGTTTTGTTATATTGGATACAACAGTATATTCTACTACATATAATTAAATGGTAGGTGTGTTTATTTATGCCTATATATACACATCTGAATATGTACACACATTTATTCATACGTTTTTGTGTATGCATATATTTATAGAATTCAGTACGTTTATGTATGTTTGTCATATTTCCTGTTTTATTTATCGTACTTATTCTATCTACTTGCCAAACGAAGGGAATATGAATTTTATTAGATAAAAAAAGTTTTGAAGAAGAAGAAGAAGAAGAAGAAGAAGAAGAAGAAGAAGAAGACTAATTCTACTCATTAAACATCAATTTATTGAAACCCTCATCCACTCCCCAGAAGAACATTTACAAAAAAAAAAAAATCTGAATCTATATATAAATCCCGAAAAAAATCTACTGTCATTCAAATTCATTAGACACTATACAGAATCTAGTGTCTTTATTAGATATTTTTTAAAAGAAATTATAAAAATAATTTTTAAAAAAGTATAAAAGATGTTGAATTCACTTAGCAAGATTGGCAAAAACATACTATTTTTTGACAATCAGTTTCGCAAGAATACCTTTAATTGCTCTTATAATATAAAGTGGCATGTTCTTTTTGGTTTAAATTATAATGCAACTGTGTACAAGACATACTACCTAGTGTCTAATATTCTCAAAGAACTAATATATTAGGGTGAGTCAAAAGTTTTGCATTGTTTTGATAGGTTTTTGCTCTACATATATCTCGAAACCGTTGATGTTGGTAGTAGCGTGGTCATTGGTGCGTTGACACGCTATACGTTGTTTCAGCCTGTGTGTGATTTGAAAGTCGCTCGGACGACGTAGTCTAATTCGATAACTTATACTTTATGAGTTCAAACTGGTCCGTGATGCTTCTGAAGTAACCAAAATCATTAGTTGTGTGAAAGATGAAGGCGCGATTTATCACAGTTTAGTAATCAAATGGTTGAAGAAATTTCGCTTGGGTTGCAAGAATATCAACGATCAGACAAGGTAGGATAAACCTAAAATCATGGATCCCGAAGTCGTTCACTGGGCCATATACGCAAATCTGGCATTTAGTATTCGTAGAGTATAAGACAAGCTTGGTATTGCCCATTCTAGTGTGGTTCGTCACTTTTATGGTCTGGATTTGCTGAATTCTGTCTCATGTTACTAAAATATTGCAAAACTTTTGACTCACCCTCGTAATATATGATTCAGATACATTGCAGTGTTTTCAGCAACAGGCATCTATTTCGGTGATGGCTATTCGTCAATTGTTGAGGGAAAATAACAAAAACACATCTTGACTTTTAGCATTAGGACCTTTTCTTGTTTTATATTATCTTTTTTGTCTCTGAGGCTAGAGAGATTCTTCTCTGAATTCTTAAAATCAGTATCCCTGTATGCCATCATGGCTTAACGTTTTCCAATTTGGTACTTTTTTGAGTGTTGCTCTGAATAAATCGAGGTCCTTCTTCGTGCCCTTTTAACGCTTTTCCATGTTGCTTATCAATTCGGCTTTTCTGTCATGCTCTCTTTGTTCCCATATTTTGTTCCAAAATTTGTTATCTTGTCACCCGGTTCTTGGCATGTGTTCGTGCATTCTCCCCAATTTGCTGGTAGAATTTTTTCTGTTGCTTTTTCTGTATTGCTTTATTTTGTCTCGAAATCTTTTTGGTCTTTCTTTCGCCAATACCTTCTGGTTTATTTCCTCGAGTTGTATTGTTTGTTTTACTTGTTGTATTGCTTTTTTCTTTTCTTCCCAAAATATTCTAGCGTTCTTTCTCTGTCTGATCATTTTTGCTTGTTGTCGTAGCTTTCTTACTAACGTTTCCAGTCGAAATACCTATCCAGGTTTTGAGTTTCTGTTTGTATGCTTTTGGAGAACGATTTTATCACATACTAATTTTGCTCTGGCATAGATTTTTTCGTTTAATTTCACGATGTTGTTCGTTGAAATATTTGTTGATTCCATTATTTTTTCAGTTTTTCTTATGACTGTTTTCCAGTTTTTGTTTCTTATCGATGGTAATGTAGTCTTCTTTTCAGAGATAATTCTCTTTGTAATCTCTGCAGTCATTTTTTCTTTTTTTGTTAGTCTTTGTTCTGTGTTGTTTGGATGTTTATTCCTTTGCAGTTCAGTTCGGTTAGAGGCTTCTGGTTTTTCAGTATCTAGTGTGTCGATTATTATATCAGGATTTAATAATGTGACCAAGTACTCTTTTAGTAAGAGGACACTTAAGCGGGTAACTTAAAAAACAAACAAAAAACAAAAAGAACACAAAAATCCCTCGTAAATATATTGAGTTTAAAATTTGTTAAAATCCATAGTGGACTCTTTTTTTCTTTACGTATTACTAATATTTTTTTCTTGAAATCCTGTGCTTTTAGATTTCATACAGTTCTTGTTAGTTTTCCTGTGTTTTTGGTAGTGTTATATAATTTGGGTTACCCTATGAGTCTTAAGGGATTTTGATTGTAAAAAGTTCTTCATTTGACTTCCACAACTATCCTGACAACTTCCTTTGTTTATTTTTTATTCTTCACTTTAAACTCAGTCCCTCCCACCAAATCCCCGAGCTACTGTCACTTCCTCTTCAGTCTCTAGTCCCAGTTTCTAGATTATTTCTACTAACACAAATATTATACACAAGTAATACAGAAAATTGGAATCATATGCAATGCACTTCGATAATTTCGTCAGAAACATTTAAAAAAGAATAAAACATTCATTTTCGTTACCATTTTTCTTCTTTTTAGCTGGGGATGTCTCCTCAAGCGTTGTCGTTGCTAGAAAGGCGGTGTTTGTCATTTCTGTTTTGTTATCTTATACCGAGCTATTTGCGTCAGTTTTCTTAGTCGTCGAATTATTATTATTATTATTATTATTATTATTATTATTATTATTATTATTTCACTTATTGGGAGTTTTTTTTTTACACCAGCATCAGCTGGTAGTCTTTCACTGAAGTTTTAGTGAGAGAAAGTCTCCTAAGATCTCCGGGACTCTTCACCGTATTATTAACCGATCTCAACATTGCAGTGGTCTTGATGATCCCGAGTGCCTAGTCTTATACTCCTTTTGTGTAAGTTTGCTGTTTTCGCTTATTATGGGATTAACAATTTCATTTCTATCTCAACATAATCTACATTTGCTATTCTGTTGCGTATTATCAATTTTCGCTTCGATATAATTGGTTATTATGTCATTTGTTATTATTATTATCATTTTACTCTTTGAGAGTTTTCACATCAGCCTCAGCTGATGGTCTTTCATTGGAGTTTGAGTGACTGCAAATCTCCTAAAGTCTCCAGAACTCTTCTCAGTATTCTGGCCGATCTCAGTTATGCTGTAGTTTGGACAGTCTTCACCCGTCTCGTTATTTCCACGTCATCCAGTCCTTGTATCAAATCTTTTGGTGACTGTAGTAAATATTCTAATTACAATTAGTATAATCGTCACTTTCATGTTACATCTGGTACTTATTTCTCTTTTCGCTTTCTTTCAATTTTACTCTGTGGTCTACGGGGACAACATAGTCATAATTCTGCAAGTTCTCTCTTTTTTGTCAATTATTAAAAGGTCTGGTTGTCTGGCTGAGATTAGGTGATCCATTTGTATCTCAAAATCCCAGAGGAGTTTGTGTGTCTCATTCTTCAGAACAGATGTTAGGTTGTGCATATTCAATTTGTTCGTATGGTCAAACTTCAATTTCTTTCACAATTCCCTGTTGATCACCTTACCCACCAAGTCGGACCTTGTCTTATACTCTTTCTGTGCTAATTTGCAGCATTCGCTTATTATGTGATTTATCATTCGTCTCTATCACCATATAACCTACGTCTGCTGTTTTGTTGCGTCTTATCTATTTTCGCTTTGATATGTTTGATTCTTATGGCGTTGTTTTGTACAGTTATTACAAGAGATTCACTTTTTCTCTTAAGGTTTCCATTCCTTATCCACATCCACGTTCTCGCATGTGAGATATCGCTTGTTAGTCGCTTAAAATGTCCATGCAGTTGTTTTTCTCCCCACTTTAGTTTTCTGGTTATTGATGTTCTACTGGTCCTTGTGTCGTCAGTATTGCTCCTGGTGGCTGTACTCTGGTGGATGTTTTCCTCTGCACTTTTCAATGTAGTCTTCGAGCCATTGTATAGATGCGTCAACGCTATCTTCAATACTGGCAAATTCTTTCTTCCCTATTTTCTTGACACATATAGTCTGTCAACGTCATCTCTGGGATGCAAGGCCTAATGTATAGTCATTAGTTTTCTTGTTCTCTAGTCCATTTGTTTGTGTTCTTCTCTGGTCCACTTCAAGAATGATCCCGAGTATCTTACGAAGGAGACAGCCTAGTTATTTATCTCTTTGACAAGGTTCCTGCAATAGAGTTTTGTTTCGAGTAGTTTTATAGTTCTTCTAAGATACTTCTTTTTAATTTTTTTCTTCCATATGCACTTGTTTGATGTTGTCAGCTCCCAATATTTCCAAGTATTTGTAGGTTTCCTTTTCTCCGGACGTTCTGATTTTTCTTGATTTGGTTGTTCGACTCCTTCCGTCATGTGTCGTTTGCCGGTTTTCATTACTAGCATGGGACATTATTCTATGCCGAATTCCATTCCTAAATCTTGACGGTATATTCTCATTGTTTATGTTAGCGAAACCAATTCTTTTTCGTTTTTGGCGAAAAGTTTGATGTCGTCCATATGCATCAAGTGGTTGATATTTTCTTGCGATTTATTGAGTTTTTATCCGGCTGTGCACCTCCTAACGATGTGATTAAGTGGGATCATCGCTATTACAGATAGTAAGGGTGATAGTGCATCTCTCTGGTATAGGCTTCTTTGGATCTTTAACTCTGTTAAGCTTTTCCCTCCTGCTGCCAATTCCACTCTCCAGGTTTCCATGATTTTTTAGATAAACTGTGCGACTTTGAGACAGTATACTATCCAGCTTCGGAGGACCATATCGTAAGCCTTTTTGTGGTCAATCTAGGCCATAGCTAGATTTTTTCCGTCTCGTTTTACTCTCGTTGAGGAGGGATTGATCTATACTTTGCAGTTCAGTGCATCTGGTTCTCTTGTGGCATCCTTTCTGTCCCTCAGGAAAGATTCCGCGGCTTATTGATAAGTAGTAGATCTCCTCCCTAATTTCTGCCGTTAGTATTTTCCCACACCATCGGTCGGCACGTTATGGGTCTATAGTTTTTTTGGGGCGGTTCCTTTGAGGGGGATCGTTTTGGATCAGAGTGGTCTTCCCTTTGGTCATCCATTCGAGTATCTTAGTTTTCTGTAAGCATTTATTCATTTCGATAGCAAGTCTGTCGTGGATAGAGGTAAATTTTTAAATCAAAATCCGTGTATGCCATCAAGGCCATGGATTTTCCAGTTTGATATTTTTAAAGGTTGGCTTTGAGTGCGTCAGGATGTATTTTCACCTGAGGGCATTCTTTGAGCATTCGCAACTCTGTTTCCATGTTTATTATTATTATTATTATTATTATTATTATTATTTACTCATTAAAGTTTTTCACATCAGCTAACGCTGATGGTTTTCTTTACTGGAGTTTGAGTGACAGCAAGTCTCCTCAAGTCACCAGGACTCTTCTCAGTATTCTGGCCGTTCTAAATAATCTAGTAGTTTGGATGGTCTCCACTCATCCGCCTACTTCGAAGTCCCCCAGTCCCTTTAGTAATCCTTTAGTTACTGTTCCAAACGCATCAATTACAATAGGTATAATTGTCACCTGCATATTCCATAAATTTTTCAATTCCCTAGCAAGGTCGAGATACTTATCCTTCTTTTCACATTCTTTCAGTTTAATTTTGTGGTCAGCCAGGACAGCAAAGTCAACAATTTTGCAACTTCTCTTCTTTTTGTTGATTAAAATTAGGTCTGGTCTTCTGGCCGAGATTTGGCGATCCGTGTGCATGTCAAAGTCCCATTATTATTATTATTATTATTATTATTATTATTATTATTATTATTATTCAACATAAATCCTAATTTGTTTCATATTCTATGCTTTTGATTTACGATTTTCTTGTTTGACTTGCAATACTCAGTTTCTTCTGAATGTAATCTTGCTGGATCATTGTGAAAACGTAAAGCTATTATGTGGTTTTCATTTCTATGTTACTTTGATTTTCTCTTTCTGGCCATCTGCTTCTTTGTTAATCTCTCTCATTTTCTTTCTTTCTTTCTTTCTTTCTTTCTTTCTTTATATATATGTGTGTGTGTGTGTGATTACTTTATATATAAAGTAGAGGTGCCCATGGTGTAAGGTGGAGGTGCCTGTGGTGTAATGTGAAGGTGCCCGTGGAGTAATGGTTATTTTCGTAGGAAATGCACACGGTGACACGAGTTCAAATTCTGGACGAGACTGATTGAATTTCACATAGCACCAATACCCTTGGGAAAAGTATGAATCCAATTATTCTCCCTCCAGCTATGGGTAAATAGTAGGGCAGACTGTTTTCTTCAGCCTTGGTGAGACAACTAGTCTAGGAAAAGGAAAACTCTGAATTCAAACCTGTTAAACTTCGCTTAAAAATTGACCTTGTGTCATATCCTGCTCGAGCGGAGGGGTTGGCAAATATGTATATATGAAGGTGTTAAGATAGAAAATACTTTGAATAAAGGTATAAATTTTTTATTTACTGGTGTAGTGATTTTGACAGATATGTGATATCCTCGGTGAAACAAGGGAAACATTGGGTTGATGAATATCGTCGAATCTTTTCAAATTTTCTGAACTTTTTGGTAAAATGTCATGTAGCTAAAATAGTTATGTTATGAAACGCAAAACATTTTTTCCTGTTTGTAAAAAAAATTCCCAAGTTCTTCTGTGCATATGATTCAAATTATTGAGAATACCAAAAAGTTGGCAATTTAAGAATTTCACTCGTAAATGAATT
The DNA here is from genome assembly GCA_963585895.1 of Sepioteuthis lessoniana. Lineage (NCBI taxonomy): Eukaryota > Metazoa > Mollusca > Cephalopoda > Myopsida > Loliginidae > Sepioteuthis > Sepioteuthis lessoniana. The sequence goes on from OY757930.1 coordinate 8,212,658, forward strand.
AAATAAAAATTAATTTGTAGGTTTGATCCAATTAGGGAAATATTATCGGTACAAATTTTCACAAATATTAGCTGCACAATATTCGGTTATTTATCATAACCCATTAATTTTGCTATCAATAATGGCGTCATCATTTGCCCATGGGCTGTCATAAGGCAAAGCGAAGGTGACAACATTTTATTAAGAGTCTGGGAGTGACGCTTTTCACTTATGACAAAAACAGAACGATGTAATCACTGGGTGTTCACAATTTTGGATTCGTTAATGTTCCAGACATATTCGATTTGTACTGACAGAGTATGGACATTATTTGAAGGCCTTGCTGACGTCAGTTGCACCAGTGTGGGCAGTAGCCAATCAGAATGCCGTAGGACATGACAGGAAATCAGCATAATGACGCCTGACGAAAGAAAACATGTGCCCACCATGGCGTTGAAGAGCAGAAGTCATATGAAGGTTGATGTAATGCTTGAATTGGTTGAAAGAAGAAGAAGAAGAAGAAGAAGAAGAAGAAGAAGAAGAAGAAGAAGAAGAAGCAAAGTTCTCCGTGTTGAGCGTCAAGTTCATAAATCTGACTTTTTATCTATAAAATAAGTCCGGGTTTCAAATATCCACAGGGGAAATCAGACTTTGAAAGCCGGCTTTTCGGACATATGTGGTTTATTTGAAGAAAGTTAATACCTGTCGAATGATCTTAAAATTCGAAGTCTGCAATGAGAAGAATTCTTTATGGATATTTTGTGCTCAGCAGTGTCTCCTTAGAACACGTTTAAGATTCAAAGAGGTTCATGCATAATTAAATATTTCCATTTAATAGAAATTAATCTTTTTATTTTCCAATTTTTCATTCTGTGTTCTTTTTTAAACGGTAAATGATATATACCTCTCAGAGAATACGGTTTTACTCACCATGGCGTAGACTGGAGAAATTATCGTTTATATTACAATGCACAACGCCAAATTTGATGATTTAGGCAGACAGAAAATTTGAAATATTATGAATATGCAAAAAAAGTTATTAAGAATAACTGATTGATTTTAATGCCACTTCATCCCGTCAAGGGTTAATTTCTGCTTCAAGGTTAAGGAATTGCATTGACTGTACGTTCATATTTACATTTCTTGTGTAGTTGTTTCTTAAGAGTTTTTCTTTGCACATAGTTTCATTAAATGTGAATAATTTTTAAACAGATATACTACTACTCCAGGTCAGAGTAAACCTGGGAGTAATGGCAATAAATAGGTATTCCCTCTCCTTAGATCTTCAGAACTGGAGCCTCAACATTAGATTCACCTACGTTATCTTTCTCACAACATTAGAAGTTCCCGTGGAGTTGTAACGAACGTGTGACATTGTAGTTTGTGAGTTCGAACTCCAGTCGCACTATTACTTTCACTTTCGGACTAATATCCTTGGGAAATTAATCTTGTATGGACAGAAATATTTTATTTCTATACAGATAATGTTGAAATCCTGAGGCAACAAATGACTGCGTGTAACATTGCCTAACCGACTCAGCCACATCTCCAACATCAACAGACGTTACACTTCTCAAATATAAGACGGAACTACTGCTTCAAATATGAAAAGTTTATTCACCAACCGTAATATTTCATACAGCAATCGGCCATTCGAAACACGAGAGAAAGATAGAATAAAAGGATTTACTAGCATTATAGAAACGCTAAGAGTCTCACGTGTGCTAGACGAACGAACAAAAAATCCAACTTCGATCCTTCACCCTGCTCGTCCCTCGCCCTAGAGGGCTAGAATCTCTTGTCTCAACCGACTGTCTTCGACACTCAACCTCGAACCCAACTGTACCAAAAGCCTTAAATGGTTTTGCATATATAATATTTTAAATGCCAGATGGTCTAATGATCTAAGAAAACGTATCGCTATCTTTCCAGTGTGACGACATCATGTAAGTCAGCCGACATGCATTCTGTTTGTTTACTTTTGATATCCAACCTTCAACAACGATTGCAAAACAAATCTCTCAAATGCTGTCCCAGGGGATTTCCAAAACAACCGGTCAACTTGATAATCTGCTGACATGTGCGACAAGTGTACCATATAACCTTCGCTCGCAACCTACACTTCCACTCAAAGTTTTTAGCTACCTACAATCTATGCCCACAAATAAAGCTATTAAGTAATATAATTAATCCCCTTCCTTAATTTTATTACAATGGTTCTTAAATAAAATGTTAGGAATAGAATTTTAGAATTTTATAAAAAGTTTTAAGGAAGATTTTATCAAATTAAGATTTGCCAAAATCAACAATAATGTTCTTGCTTCGAATTGTACGGAAATGATTGCCTTAAGATAGAGATCTATAAGTCCAAGTTAAAAGCGTGATATGAGTAACCCGAAGTCGATCGTTTCTTGTTTCCTAATGATACCTGCATCGGAAAAATAATGTCTAAAAAGTTCAGTTTCGGGTTACCCTTACACTTTATTAACTTGGACTATAGAAAGATTGAAAAAAAAAATCACTGTTGGACATATTTTCACATTCCTAATTTTGGATTTTTGGCAGGGATTTTATCTATGGTCGATATTTATCTTTATCGTGGCTGTATCAGATATTGATCAAGGCAGAAACACAGCATAAGTTGTATATATTTTTCTTATATTGCTAACATTAACTGTATATGTAAATATTTTCTAAGTAGAGGAATTAATATTGTGAATGGAATTACCACGACCAGAAAATCCGCAGAACACCAATGCACCATATACGGGAACACTGAGCAGCTGTTTCGACCTTATTAGGTCTCATCAGCAGTGTATACCGTAATCTCCACCACTGGAGACCGAACCATCGACCACAGATTGCAGTGCCGAGACACTACAACTGAGCCACCTGTTCATATCGCACACAAGTGACTCCAAATCAACCTAGTAAGGTCGAAACAGTTGTTCAGTGTTCCCGTATATCATGCGTAGGTGTTCGGCGGGTTTTCTGGTGATGGTAATTCAATTCATTAACTATATATATATATATATATATATATGTGTGTGTGTGTATGTGTGTGTGTATATATATATATATATATATATATATACATATATCATCCTCATCATCATCAAATGTTGCTAATAATACGTTTAATTTAATTAGTAAAATGAGAGGCGAGAGGCCGTAATACTGTAGTTGCGTGGGGTGCTGCTTCAAGGATTTTTAAATACAGTACATAGTATTCTTGTATAGTTCCCATCTATCTTTTACTCCATGTGTTTTGTTATCCATACTGTAGTACTGACACCACCATAGCTTGGATAAAATCACGTTTTATTTCATCAATGAGATTAGATATCCATTTGATTGATAACCTTTCAATATCAGTCTTTGTCTTAGTTATGCATGTGTTGATATAACTTTCAGTAGATAAGATATTGCTGTCGAGGTATGTGAACAGGTCTACTAATTTCAAAGGCTTACCACTTAACGTGGTAATGGTTCCTTGTTTAAAACACATGAAGTCTGTTTTATTTGTGTTTACAAAGAGGCCAATACATTCTTCTGCCTGCACCAAGCTATGCAGCAGGGATTCGACTTGGGCATGTGTGTCTGTGAGAAGCGCTAGATTACCTGCGTAGTCTGCGTTTCTCATTGTTTCCGGGGCATATAGTCTGTTTCTTATCTTTTCTAATGTAAAAAGACATCAAAACTTGACAATACTGACATTTTGTATATGCACAAACCAGAATCTGTCCTAGAAAATGAGACCCCTGCATTTCTCTAGGATTTTGAAATAAAGGCAAATTATCCAATACTGACCAAAAAACCAGGCGTTATGTTAATTTACACGAAACAAAGAACTTGTTATTTAATGGATTTTGACGTTCCAGCGGACCGTCAAGTGAAAGTGAAAGAAAGAGAAACAAATTCTTATACCTTGCCTGAGAGCTGAAAAAGTAGAGGAACGTGCAGGTGATAGTGATATGAATTGAAGTGATGCGTTAGGAACGGTCACCAAAGGATGGAAAAGAGACTGGAGGCATTGGGGATCAGAGGAAGAACCAAGTCTATCCAGACTACAGCTCTGTTTAGATAAGCTAGAATTCTCAGAAGAGTCCTGGGGATCTGAGATTTGCTGTCAATCAGTGTCCAGGGAAAGAACGTTTTGGACTGGTGCAGAAAATTCCAAAAACTCAAAGGATAATAAATTCGGGTACACTAAAAATGTTTACATTTACAATGATGTCTCCCGAATTCAGGAAAAAAATGGAGGAGAAAAATATTAATGCACTATTACTTTAAAAACAATCCAATTCGAAGAGATAAGTAAAAAAAGCCGAATGGATGAAGTTTGGAAAGAATCTGCTAAGTTTTATACAACAACCCAAAGGCTTACGGATCAAGCAAGAATAATTTCAAAGAAAGGCTGGTCTTATGATCGTGAAATACTTGAAATATCTGCAAAAGTAAGTCGTGAAAAAAATACTCAGCTAGAGTTCCCCAAAGGAGCAGAAACAGAAACCCTTTAAAGCTACTACATAACTTAACTCAACAACAGACAAAAGAAACATTGTAGAGATGACCTGATAAGACTTGCTGTCATTCACGCTTCTGTGAAAAACCATAAGTTTAAACTGATGAAAACAACTTGAATACTAATAATAATACTAAATTTAGTCTAGGTAAGAAAACCGGTGAAGAAGAAGGAATAAAAAATAAAATTATCAAATAAGTACATTATAAATGATAATTACTATAAACGTGCATACAAAATGAGGATAAAAGGGATTGTCGGTGATCAGGAATGAACGAAAGCATCTTTGACGGATGAGGGTTATTATATTAATAATAAATGTCTTTAAATACTGATAACGTAAGTTGTTTTGCTTTCATCGATATTATTTACTTTTTATTCGTGGTAAGAATGATGTCAATTTAAAAATGCTGTTCCAATACAACGACTATCTTTTATTCCCTTGTATTTATCGTTCAATTGTCAAGCGAGATTCTACATCTGCTTTGATAGCCGAAGACCATCTTTGAAACTTCGGCTGGTTTTGCGTGACAGATGTTTTTCCTTTGGGCATAAAGACATTGTTTCTCTGTTTGACTGCTGTCCATCTTTTATTCAACTACTTGTTCACATCTATGCCGATATCTATCAAGCGTAGAATCGTCTGGGTCAGTACCAACATAAACACGTATGTAGAGTAAACAGTAGGATCGCTACCTAATAGGCACTATATCATCATTTGCAGCTGCGAGATTATCAATTAAGTTTTATTCCTATTTTCTCTGCTGCTATTATTTCATGGAACTGAAAATGTGTGGTGATTTTGTTATGCTACATCTTGTTCGTGAACCGATTCGTACAATGTTATTTTGCTACAAGGTTGCATTTCATTATAAGATAGTAGACAATTTGGAATTTGATGTGTTGCGCTTAACTTTGCTCGACCAATTTGTTGCTTACAATTATCTCAACTTCTTAGTATGTTAGTTGCGTGAATTTTTGTGATGAAGCTTGATGATTTTTATCAGTAAGGATTTTCGGACTATTTTCTTCATCTTTATTGTTATTTCCACAACGTTTCGGCCGATATGTCCTCTGGCCTTCTTCAGCAGGACACATAGCAAAACGTTTATAGCTGTTGCTTCCCTAAGCTTCTGAGGTGACAATCATCAAGTGGTTTCAAGTTCAATCCTGACTACAGGCGAGCAACAATACAGGAATACCTAACACTCGTACCCAGTTATGGCTAACGGAATCAGAACAGGTGAACCCCGTGTATTCAATAAAGGACATAGTTCGAAGTTCTGTGTAGGTTCCCGAGTTCGACAAACACCTGAAGAAGGCCAGAGGAGATACCTGCCGAAAGGTTGTAAAAATAACATTAAAGATAAAGACAATAGTCCGAAAATCCTTACTGATAAAAAAAATCATTCTGGGTACGTCTTGTTAAGAGAGTTGCTTGAATTAAGCAAATTATGCGTTATAAGTTCATAACTAAAATTTTGCTTAATGTGTCAGCAGACGAGTCTTCCGTGGATACAATAGAGAAATGAATTATAAAATAAAACAAGGAAACATTAAAACAAATAATAGGAGGTTGAGTTGAACCGACATTATCTTTTTATGTAATATTTTGGCAATAAGCAATAATTTACAAAATATGTGAGTATCAATTTTTGTATGTGCACAGTGTACGTAAATGTTTATAGAATTCTTATTGTCTACTGACATGCATTACTGTCCTGTATTCCTTTGAAGATAAAATTTGTTTATCGTCATGAAATTTTGGGACTGATATTTTTGGTTCAGCCAGGAATAACTAATGTCTGTCTTTTACGACTAATTGATTACTCTTGACTAGCGGGGTGGATAGCTGGATATTTGACCCACTATATTTTCGCGGCAAAATAGAAAAGTTATTTTAGGAAATTTTGACTGACATCTGTCATTTTTTTTTTTTAGATTTGGTCAAACAGTCTTTTCATAATCCAGTATTCATAGCACTTTTCTGATTTCTCAGGTTGACCAAAGCTGTGGTACACAAAAGAATGTTTCTACTTAATCTAGGACCATAGCACTATGACCAATGAAATTTGATTGGCCAAGCATATAGATAATGAAAATATTGTTTACAAACCTTTACCTTCCAGATATGTGTGAATCCAATGAACCTCCACAAACAGGTATGTGGCCTGAAAAACATAATCTGCATTCTTGGTATTTTGGTTGGTTGTTTGGTTGTGTTTTGGGGTTTTATGGCATATAATTCTAGGTTATTTAACGCCAAATCAATTTTTATGAAAACAGTTATATTTCAAACAATCCAGTTTTGCATAAGTACGCAGTTTAAATGTAAGTACAGTTTAATTGTGAAAAACATTTCTATTTCAAACTATTCAGTTTAGTCAAGCAGTTCTAATTCAGTTTAGGTTGAGTACAGTTCAAAAGTAAAAACAATTCCATTTCAAATAATTCAGTTTAGCATAAGCACACAGTTTAAATGTAAGTACGGTTTAATTGTCAAAAACATTTCTATTTCAAGCTATTCAGTTTAGTAAAACAATTCAGTTTAACATATGTATGCCGTTAGTTCTATTTAACCCATAGATAGGGCCCTATCAGGTGCTACCACGCCGGGCCAGAGGGGACCTGAGAGCAATGGCAATAAAGGGTACTCCGCATTCCCCAAAGCTCCAGGATTACTGGAACCTCACCATCAGATTGTTTAGTGTCATATACAGGACACTCATTGGGGGGGGGTCTTACCCCTCTGCTGAGGTGCAGTCGGTGTATTCTACACCCCCAGCCGCCTGGACAATTGCATTTTGGAACATTTGAAACAATATGCTATTTTGAATTAAGGCTAATACAATGGTAGTTTCATGGTAACGTTCATAAAAAATGAACTCGTCTATCTGAGTTCAAAACCTGAACAAAGCTGTTTGCATTTCCCACCGCGTATATACCTTTAGGATTGGTACAAATCCAATTAGTTGCCCTCTGGCTACAGATAATTAGGAGGGCAAAATGAAACCTTTAAACATGTATGCTAACATGTCTTGAATTCAAACCAATTGTACTCTGCTTAGAAATTGATGAGTTACTGCTGGAGAAGCGGGGACGAACTCATAAGAGATGTACTCTTATGGACCCCAACACATGGCCGTGCAAAAGCAGGACGACCAGCACGAACATACAGTCAGCAGCTATGTGAGGATACGGGATGTTGTCCTGAAGACCTGCCTAGGGCCATGAACGATAGGGAGGAGTGGCGACAGAGGGTCAGGGATATCCGTGCTACCAGCGCGACATGATGATGACATATGTGAGGAGGTGCGCTAATAATAAACGACCCCTGGATCTGGTATAGCCACAATATACAACCCATAAAAATGATGACTGAAAAAATAATTCAACGTAGGACCCAGAAAACACATCTTGCTGTCATGATCAGCAGGTGCTCCCTTAATAGCCATCTTGGGGACTCAAAGACATCATGTGAATATTGGTTGTTCTAATTTCAAGACCCCAAACTTCGATATCGGCAACCACTAAACTTAGAGACTCCAATCGAAAACAATAGACTAGGGTGGACTACAAAAATGTATTTCACAATTATCCTTAGAGTAAATATATACAAAAAGGGTATAGAAAAAGAATGATAGAAATTTGAACAGAATGAACTTGATTTAATACAACAAGCGAAAAACTTGCCGATCAATCTTGAATGATATTAAAGAAATATTGTTTCTCTGGCCTTGAGGCACTAGAAATATATCAAGAAGTAAATATAGAAGAATATCAACAAGCCCTTACTCCATGCACCGAAACGCTAAATACTGAAAAAGCTAGCACCCCTAATCGAACAGAACCACAAAATAGTGAAAACTGGACCACCCTACACCCCACCACCACAAAAAAGTTAACACTAGAAAACAAAATAAAAAAAGATATAACTGTAAAGAAGACTACACAACCATCTCTCAGGAAAAAGACAGGAAAAAATCAATGCAAAAATTGAAAACATAAACAAATCATTACTAAATATCCTAACGGACAATATCACTGAATTAAACGAGCTGATTTATGCTGCCGAAAAATTAGTCTTATAAAATCGGTGTGCCCCTAAGGAACCTGAATAGAAATACAAAACCTGGATGGAAAATAAGACTAGGCAAAGAAATTATGATAACAAGCGAAGATACTAAGGAAGGAGGAACAATATAGGAAGAGATTGGCATGAAAACTTGAGGAAATAAATCAAAACATTAGTAAAAGAAGCGGGGGTTAAAAATAGCAAGACAAGGTCAAGCAATACACTTAAAGCAAGGCTTTTCATCATAGCAAAAGAAAATTCTTACTGCAACTAGGAGGAGAATGCACGAGGGCATACCAGCAACCAGATGAAAATGAAGCAAAGCTATTCTGGAGTAAAATATGGGAATGGAAAAAACACGATAGAAAGACCGAATGGATAAATAACATGGAAAAATATCATGAGATTTCGAATATGGCCCTCAGACGATAATACACCTGGAATCGTTCTGAGCGGCACTAAAAAAATATCGGATTGGAAAACGCTGGGTCATGACGGAGTGCATGGAATCTGGTTAAAAGGTTTACATGTACCCACGAAAAACTGACTTTTGGAATGCGTATATGCTTAGAAGAAACAAATATACCCAATTAGATGACGAAAGGAAAGACCACTCTGAATCAAAAAAGAGCCCCCCCAAGAACTGCCCCCAGCAACTATAGACCGATAAGATGTTTTCCTATGATGTAGAAAATTAGGGAAGATATCTATTATTCGCCAGTAAATCACGGACTGTTTACCGAAGAACAGAAAGGATACCACAAGGGAACAAAAGGAACTGTTAATCTACTGTAAAACGTTACCCCCTCACCCCCACCACATTATCTCAGTCTTCTAACCATGTCACTTCTTAGCCGGCCGGTGATCAACTAGTGGCTGAGGGGGCAACGCACATTTCTTTACCTACACAAGAATACGATCGAGGGAACGGAGAAAATAGAAGGACAAACGAACAACACGAACAAACTTGGGGTTAACCAAGAGCAGAGGAAGGTATGCAACACTACATGCATGTGCATTCCTGATAGCAGATATGGACTAACGCTAGCGTGGGTTACTAACGAAAATTCCACAATGCTACTGGAATCAGACATCTTGAGACTCTTCTTCACTGGACCCTATCTTGTCTCCTCGCCTCTCTGTTCCGGTGTCTGGTGTTGACTGCCCCTCCGTGGATCCACGCCAACCTCTCTGTTCGCCTCTCTCTTGTCCAGTCTCAACTCCCCTCTCTGCTCTCCAGCCACCAACTCTCTCTCTTGTCCAGCCGCAACTCCCCTCTCCTGGGTCGCGTCGTCAACTCTCATTCGCGTCCCCTTACCACTTCCGGATACGGCGATATTTCATGTCCAAGAATCCTTTGTCTGGTTTCGCGCCAAAACAGACTCGTCTGCTTTGGCAGCCTACCCACATAGTGCTACATACAGTACATTGATCAACACATTCTAAAGGAGACAGAAAATATAGAAATGGTGTAGATTGATTACGCAAAGATCTGCAATATGATCCTGCAAAGCTCGATATTCGTCTATCTAAAATATACAAGATATCCGACAAAATCATAAAGTTCATTGTGGAAGTCAAGAAAACCTGGAAAACAGAATAGACCGTGGCGAAAATCCAGAGAGGTATCATCCAGGGAGATGCACTTTCCCCCATTATACTTGTAACAGCACTCTATCTCATACTTAGAAAGTACACAGTGAGCTACAAATTTACTAACTCACAATAACAATTTAACCACCTGATATACATGGATGACAAGCTGTTAGTAAAAAATGAAAAAGAATTGGAGACTCAAATATAAATAATAAGAATATACAGTCAGAATATAGGAATGGAATTTAGCATAGAAAATGTGTTATGATAATAATGAGAAGCAAAATATAACAAACGACGGAAAGAACAGAACTGCCAACTCAAGAAAAAATCAGAATGCTCGGAGAAAAGTCAACTTACAAGTACTTGGGAATAATGAAAGCAGACACCATCAAACAACTGGAGATGAAAGACAAAATAAGAAAAAGGGTATCTCAGACAAACGAGAAAACTACTTGAAATCAAGCTCTGTTGCAGGAATCACTTGAAATGGATAAAACATCTGGGCAGTCTCCCTTGTAAGATACTCAGGACCATTGTTGAAATATTCCTGCATTCAGATTTCAATTTAGTGGCTTTTCTTTTGTATCTCTTCAATGGGCTTTTTATCCTTAATTTTGAAACCAAACAACATTTCTAAATTGTAATTGTTAAACTTTGCTAGTGAGAAGAAGGATATGCTGATTACAAAAAAAGATCTGAATAAAACTTTTTCAGTCATCTAAATTTCATTGATCAATTCATAAAATGAACTTTTTCTTGTGCTAGGTAAAATGTGTAAAATATAAAATGTCGTCTTTATAATGATAAAGTTTATCAAAACTATCATATGATATGTTTAAAGCGTAATGAATAAAATACCTGTGAAAGAGATTTAGTTTTTTGTTCGAACTTCTTTATTTTGAATTCTAGCGCTTCTATAAATGAGAAGAAACTATACTTCTATTATACAAATACAATCTAAATGATGTTTACAGTAGACATTCATTGAAAATGATGATGAAAGGGATTTTCAGTGGTCAGGAATTAAAGAAATCCTTAGAGACAAAAGAGGTTGATTGATTGATTTTTACAACATGTCAACCCATTAACGGTTATTTTATGCCTACTCTTGAGGAAATCACGTTCATTGTACGTTATTATTCACTTTTTTTGCCGGTGTTTTTTAAGACATTTTTTTACTCGCAGTTATTTGATATCAAATATTCCAATATTCTACATATAATTAACATACACTTATAATTATGTTGTTTCAAGTAATTTTTTTTTTATAAAAAGTCACTCGTTTCTTAGTAGTCATATGATTTCAAATGACTCACAACAATCTTTTGTAAACAAATATAGATTCAAATAACTGTTTTTATTGTCCCCAACACCATTCAGGCCTACTTTGTGTTTTACTTAATAAGTTTTTAAAACTTGTTTAAACCCATTGAATCATTGAATAGAGCTCCTTGAAAACTTTTCTACACATAAAAATTAAACCATGGTTTAATTTCCTCTTCAAAAGTATATTTATCTTCTAATAACAACAAATCAATGTGCTTAAAATGGCAATGTGGACTGTTTATATAAATAAGTAATACACAGTTATATGGTATTAAGTATTCTTATCGAATTGGAAGAATTTTTTAAACAGATCTATTTGACCTGAACAAGTATTGCTACACGTGGTCAGAGTGGACCTGGGAGTAATGTCAGTGAAATGGTACTCCACACTCCCCAGATCTCCAAAACTGAAACCTCAACATCGGAAGCAATTTAATGTTATACCTCAGACACCCCATTTTGTGGTTTATCCTTCGGCAGGGGATACCGTCGGCGTATTCTATGTCCCGCCAACTGGGTTTTGATTGAAAGCAGATTATTACATTCATAATAAATATATTTTCGATACTGTTCATGAAAGTTGGTTTGCTTCAATCGATTTTTAAAAAGGTGAATTATTGAAATTTTTACTTCATATGCGCGTTAAAATGCAAATATTCGGATATTTTATGCGATAATTCATAGTTTTGGAGAAAAATAAAAACTTGTGCATTTGTAATTATTCTTGTTAAGCCTTGATAACATCGATAAAAAGCTTTCTATACAAGTATGTCGTTTATATCTCGATAAAAGAACGTCGGGTCTTGATAAAAAAAATAGTTCTAATAGTGCTGAACAGATCTCACCAATAGTTCTTTAAAGTTTTAGCTACGTGTAAATTGTTCTTGTGATAACCTCATCATGTATTATCTACATAAACGATATTACCTATTCGTAAGAACTACCTGAACAAAGATTTTCGAATTAAAAAATCAGTATGCTTGTTTAAGTATATAGATTTTTCCTAAAAAGTACCAAGGATACCAACTTTTGATAATGTCGATACAGACTCACTTGAGCTTGAAGCACGTGATATTCTGAGTTGTGAGATTCTACTCTGTTTTATTCTATTCTATTGTTTCGTTTGATTTGGTTTTATGGTATATCAAACATTGTAGGTTATTTAATGCCAAATCCTGTGTATACATATATATTAAATGTATATGATTTGGTTTCATGGCATATCAACCATTGTAGGTCATTTAATGCCAAATCCTATTTATACATTTATATTAGATATATATGATTTATAAACTTAAGTCAACAAAGTTAAATGGTTCTAAGTATTTTTATGTATCACTAACAATTCAGTTAAACATCGGACATTTGTTTACATTCAGTTAAATGATCAAACAGTTGTATTTCAAACAATTAACTTAACTATAAGTCATTTGTTTGCCCTCACTTTAAATGTGAAACAGTTTTATTTGACCCATAGATAGAAATCTATCAGGTGCTGCAACTCTAGGCCAGAGTTGACCTATGAGCAATGGCAATGAAAGGGTATGGCGCATTCCCCAAAGCTCCGTCATTACTGGAGCCTCACCATCAGATTTGTTAATGTCATAGCAGGACACTCGTTGGGGGAGTCTTACCCCTGTGCAGTGATGCAGTCGATGTATTCTACAACCCAGCCGACTGGGCTATATTCTATGGTTGAAATATATATATCTGTCTGTGAATGTGTCTGTGAATGTGTCTGGTGTTGAATACTCTTGCGAAGGGATTACCTGTTGTCATTCGCATAATCCAAAGCTCTTGAATTGATCACTCGGTAGCCGTTAAGCGAAAATGTAAACAAAGGAAAATGATTAATATACGTTAATATCCCTTCGCTTACACTAAAATTGCTGATGGCTGTGCTGTAAGATATCCGATTTGCATAAAGTTAGCCGGTTTTCGAGCCCAGCTCTAAGCATATCAAGTGTCTAGCCACACTGATGTGTTTTGATAAAACGAAGTAGTTTGTCTGTGGATGACTATATATATATATATATATATATTCAAAACTGGTATTATATAAAACAAATGCGTGAGGAAAGTGAGTCAAACGAAATAGAAATGTTTATCGAGACAGCGACGGCTGTTCTTCTCTGGATGATAGAAATACGCAAAGTGCATTGGTTTATAAAAAGAATACATAATAAAAATTCATACTTATCATATTTAGGCATGAGTAAAGTGGCTCATCTTTTATCTAAAAAAAGACGTGTTTTCAATTGTCTACTCATTGTAGGGTTTTCCGAAAAAGAATTTTTTGGGAATGCATAGAAAATGTTCGATAATCGTTAAAGTAAATCTCTTTTTCAATTGCTTGAACTTATATAAGTGATTTGGCTAGGTTAGGTTTCTTTATTTAATGGCATATCAACCTTTCTGGGTAACTTAATGTCCAAACCATCCATATAGACGAACAGTGTTTGTACTATTTAACCCATATCTGACATGAATTTAGCAATTCATAACTTTCCCAAGGAGTATTTGTCCAAAAGTGAAAGTAATAACGTGACGAGGGTTCGAACCTGCTAACTTCGATGTCACAGTCCTCAAATTATTCAAGTGTGAGACATAAACTGATTCGCTATATTTGGAACCTGAGCAACACCAAATACCCCAGGGAGTCCCCAACTTTTTAATGTTTGAAACCATGTTTAGTTCTCGGGGAGTCATTATTGGAAAAGAAATTAGAGTTTACAGTTACCGACAAAAATTTGTAAAAATGATAGAAAACTATCTATCTATATATATATACACACACTTGTATATGTGCGTGCGTGTGTGTTGTAAAAACGTTCTAGTTATTTTGTGAGCTGATTCTGTCGAATGTTTTTAAAAATTAAGTTTCAGGCAGCAAATTCGCCCTTCAGCTCTTGTTTGTTGTAATTTGAGGTGTTGATTTTTGTCCCGATAACTCATGCACTTTTCATTTTAATTCACGTTCTATAAGGTGACTACTGCCCCAGGGTACTTGCAAAATTCCTGATTTCATTATTATTTAGGTCATCTCATCTCTCTTGCTATTAATTTCCGTGACTGACACAAAATTAATGAAAAAGAATTACAAGACCAACACACTTTGGTCAACCTTGGGAATATTTTCCAAGCAACGGGATGGAGGCGTTACTAAATTGACGCTGCATCATTGTGCCGTTGGCAATTGTTCCAACTTTGCAGAAGATGTTTAGAATGTCGAGAAGTGGATTTGTGTAACATAAATACGCAATCACTCTACATGAACAGGATGTGACACAAGGCCAATTTAAAGGGGAATTTAACTTGTTTGAATTCCGAATTTTCCTTCTCCTAGACCGGTTGTCCTGCTATGGTTAAAGATCCCAATCTGCCCGACTATTTTCTGAAAGCTGGAGGGAGTCGGATTCATACCTTTCCCAAAGGTATTAGCGCTATGTGAAATGCAAACTGCCTCATCCAGAATTTGAACTCGGGTCACCGTATCCATTTATTACGACAATAACAACTACGCAACGAACGCTTCCAAACGCACTATGGTAATGTATATATTTATTCGGCTCTTCACGTGGCCAAAATGTGACACAAACTTGGTTGAATGTAGGATTAAGCCCACGGAAAGCAATATCCCGCAGGGTGGGTGCAAAAATTTCTTGGATTTCGCCAGCATTCCCTTTTTGGTGTGTGTGTGTGTGGGGGGGGCGAGGGCTGACAGTGTGCAATAAGCCTTGTTCTTACCCCTTTAAGGTAAATAGCAGGTGCTAACTGACGAAAAAACTAAAAAATAAGCTGATTTTTTACTCGCCAGGTGCAAATGAAAAATAAGTGTAATGTGTAATATGAATATGTAAGGATAGGACGTGATTGTTGAGTGATAGATTGTCATGTCAAGCTGTCAAGGGTTATTTTATTCATGGAATTTACATAACTGCTTTCATTGTACACTTATATTTTCATTTTTGTTCGTTTCTTAATTCTTTTTTGCACTCAATTATAGGATATCAAGTATTCTTATATAAGACATTTTCAGGGCTTCAAGTATTCCTATCAAATACAAATAGCTATATGGTTCCAAGTAATTATTTCGACTTAACAATGATTTATTTGCACATAATTATATGATTTCAAGCAACTAAATCCTTAGTAAACATTTACAGCTTACACGAAGCACAAATCATCATCAGCATCAGCATCATCTCATGCCTCTAGCACGGATATCTCTGACCCTCTCTCGCCACTTCTCCCTATTGTTCATCGCCTCTGGCAGGTCTTCAGGGCTACATCCCATATCCTCAAAGAGCTGCTGGATTTATGTTCGAGCTGGTCGTTCTGCTTTTGCTCGGCCATATGTGGGGGTCCATAGGACTACATCACTTAGGAGCTCGTCACTGCTTCTACAGCAGTGTTCTGCATGTCTGGTTCGTCTAGCTTGGATAGATTTTGTGATGGGAAGCAGGTGGCCGTATTGTTGGTGCCTTGTGGGGTGTTGCCGCCAGGACTTGTTCAATATTGCTCGCAACATTCTTGTGTAGTTGCCGTCTAGCTTCTTGTGTAGTTGCCGTCTAGCCGTTCTGTTAGCGTCCAAGTAGTGCATCGATACAGCAGTATCGACACGACCGCCACCTGGAAGAAATTGCATTTCATTTTATCGGTCAGGTCTGATATCCATATGATCGATAGCTTATCGATAGCTGTCCATGCCTTCGTTAGCCGTGTGTCGATGTCTTTTTCGGTTGATGAGACACTGCTTCTTAGGTAGGTGAATTTGTCTACCAGTTCCAGAGAGGTTCCGTCTAGTGTGGAAATGTCGCCAGTTTGATTATAGCACATATATTCAGTTTTGTGTGCATAGACATGGAAGCCAATGCCTGCGGCTGCTCGTTCCAAACTATGCAGTAGTGTTTCGGCTTGGTTGGGTGTATTTGCCAGAATCGCTATGTCATCGGCATAGTCGGCGTCGGTAATTGTTTTTGCGGGGTACCTTCTGCTTCTTTTCTTTGTCAGCTCGAAGCCCTTTTCTCTGATTTTATCAATCGATGTTCTAAGCACGTAGTCTAGACCGATGATAAAGAGATATGGGGCTAGCGTGTCCCCTTGGAGTATTCCTGCAACAATATCGAAGTATTCTGTGTCTCCATCTGATGAACGTAATTTCACTTTGGTGTTTCTATAGAGAATCATTATTGCTGCTACGGTTTCTTTTGGTAGGCCGTATGCTAGTAGGATTTGTTCCATCTTCTGTCTGTGAATGGAATCGAAGGCCTTGGTAAAGTCGACAAATAGTAATGTCGCCTTTAGGTTTTTTGCCCGTACGCCTTCAAGTATTCTACGGATGGTCAATATTGGTGAGTTTGTGGAACTATTTCTTCGGAAGCCATTTTGGTTTTTCCTAAGAATATCGATTTTGGGTTCTATGCAATTTCGTAGTAGGGCATTGTAAATTTTGGCTGCTATAGATGTAAATGTTATCCCTCGGTAGTTCTTGGCTAATCCGAGGTCACCCTTTTTAGGGAAGGGGAGGATGCATCCCTTCATCCATCTGTCTATCGGATTTTGATTATAGACTGCGTTGCAATGTCGGAGCTGTATGTCGTCGAATTGTCTGGTCTTCCATACTTCTGGGGGAATCTCGTCAAGCCCTGCAGCTTTCCTATTTTATTTTTTTTAAGAACCGAGTGGAGTTCTTCCTGAGTGAACGGTCCAAGTTTAATGTCTAATTGCTTACTAATAATTCTGGTGATTGGTTCATGTGTAACTTTCAATGGGTTTCCTAGTATATTTTCGAATTGTGCTGCTTTTTCCACAATAATAAAACTGTGGAAACAGCAGCACCTTAGTTATATGGTATCAACTATTCTTATATAATAAAAATATTTTGGACTCAGTTGTACGGTTTCAAGTATTTTTATATAATAATAATAATAATTATATAGCTTCAAGTAATTATTTTTATTTAATAATAGTTATTAGTTGGCACTCAGTTTTATGATTTCAAGTAACTAAAAATAACTCTAAATAAACAATAAAATCTTGAAGTAACTATTCTTAATACAAATAATTTACAGTCATATGGTATCTAGTATTCCTATGTAATACGAATCATTTTCAAACAAATCTGTTTGACTCATGGATAGGACCATAATTGGTGAACCTAGGAGCAATGGCAATGGATTGGAACTTTTTATTTCCCAGAACTGGAGCCTCGAATGGGAAATGAGTTGATGGCGAGAAGGTTGCATAATGATAGGATTCAAAACCTTGCGTCACTGAATACATTCTGATTAGGGATTTATACCATTTTATTTTGGTTGGTAAATTATGGCAATTCTTCGGATAGTTATTAAAATATATTTAAATGCAATAAACAGTATATTTATAAGCGAATAATCTTCATTGTTTATAAGCAAAAGGGAACTAAAATAAACTTTTATATCGGGATGAAATGAAACTAGACAAAGATGCTGCATACTGTATTGAACAAATCCTGGAAGAAGCACCCCTCAGAAAAGCTACTGTACAGCCATTTCCTTTCCATTTCCCAAACCATCGAAGTAAGACGAGCACGACATGCTGGAGAAGTAAAGACGAATTAATAAGCAACGTTCTCTTATGGACTTCCACTCATGGACATACTAGTATTATTTGACTAGCAGACTTACATTAACCAGCTCTGATAACCCAGTCAGCTGGAGCTATAGAATACTCCAACTGCATCTCTACAGAGGTGTAAGAACTCCCTATCCTGGATATGACACTAGACAATCTGATGGTGAGGCTTCAGTATTTGAGCTTTGGGAAATGTGGAGTACCCCTTCATTGCCATCACTCACAGATTCACACTAATCCAGAGTAGTAGCATCTGATAGGGTCTTATTCCTGGCTCAAATAAAACTGTCTAACATTTAAACTGTGTGCAAGCAAATGACTTTTACTAAATAGAACTGTTTGACCATTTAACAAATGACTTTCTGATGGAATTGTTAGTGATACATAGCAATACTTGGAACCATTTAACTGTGTGCATAAAAATCTAATCAAATATTTAATATAGATGTATAAACCGGATTTAGCTTTAAATAACCCTACAATGGTTGATATGCCATAAAACCAAATCAAACCAAACCAGCTCTGTTTAAAGAACCTGACTAAAGTGATAGGGATATATATATATATATATATAGAGAGAGAGAGAGAGAGAAAGAGAGAGAGAGAGAGAGTCAATGGAATCTGTGCTGTTGGTATACCCCGATGATAATGATGTTAAACAACAAGAGAACGCAACTAGTTTTTATTTCTTGCTGAACAAAAAAAAAAAAAAAATACAAAACAAAACAAAACAACAACAAAACAAAACAAAAAATTTATACAACTCGTCGCTTATGGACTTACAAATTTTACTATTAATAAAATTATCCAATGAAATAATGTTACTTAGAGAGAGAGAGAGAGAGAGAGAGAGACCAGAAAAATAAAACGCGTCCAACTTACCTCATAGTTGAGTAAGTACATGCTATTTTGCGTGTTGGAACCCACCAATAATTATAGGAATATTGAACTATTGCGTTGGCACTATTTCAATTTTCCATTTCAATTTTGTATTTCATCCAGTAACTTTAACTAAATATGAATGCTTCTTTGGTTCGTTGTCTATAAATAAGGTTTATTAGTCTCCACGAGTAGCATTGCTGGATCTTAACGGAAGATGCCAGAGACAAAGACTAGATGAAGAGATGAGGACAAGTTCATACCAGGAAAAAGGAAAAAGATACGTGGTCACAGAAAAATACCATTCACTTTATAACTATGCTTTAACCTCCCTCCGAAACACTCTTAAAACAGGAGATTAGACGTGGCCTTTGTGAGTTGATGAAGGAATTGAAACGCTTACCATCCCTAATTGGGGTGATGACAATTTGGCTACTTCTGAAATTTAAAACGTCCTTTTCCCCTATCGATTACTAACTGACTTAATGACCCTTTTAAAAATCACCAACTCTTGTATGACTGTTTCTTGTATTTGTCATGAGGGATTTTTATCCTTGAACCTTTGTTGTCGGTCACACAGCCGGTAAATAATTTCTGCTGGGTGGAAGACATCCACTACATTACTGTAAATTGATACGTGGGAGATATAGAGATGCCGAAGTAGATTCTTCCAATTTAAGGATTTTGTCTTTCCTTATGTTTATTTTTGTAATCAATTAAGTCAATATAGTCACCACTTTGACTTGACCAAAAAAGATCAAAATGCGCATTTAAAAAGACAAATATTTCTTACGTGATCGAATAAAGTCAAAAGGCGTAACCTGGTCGCATGCTATTAGTATATAGTCTGAGCAAAAAGTGTTGAAGCTAAAATTTCATTTACCAATATAGAAATAGACAATGAGAGAAAGGATAACCGTCATAAAAATAGTTACACTGGCATTCGGTTCGTATATCCTAGCCAGTTTTTCATTAGTTAAAGTTCCTCTGAAACTTCTCTTTTTATATGGTGTGAAGCTGCACTATTGTATTTTTTCTGTGTCTTTCAGGTTAATGAATCTTAGCCTTTAGGTGGATACTGAGTTTCGGAAACTATAAAAATTCTCACACAGCTATGAAGGAATCAGCACTTTCACAATTCTGCGTTTTCGCTTAATTATTGAGACTGGCTTTATGATTTTTTTATCAATTAGCACTGAATCCTCTAGAAGCATGTCTACATATATTAACTTTTCTAACGTATGAATTACTCAGCAGTTGACACGCTTTTATTTGGATTTTTAATTTTAGAATAAAAATTAAATTACTTCAATCTCAATATTTCAAAAACGATTTTATAGTGCTTTGGTTTCTTGGTATAGCAACCTTCGTGGGTTATTTAATGTGAAAGCCATCCTTGTAGAAGAATAATAGTGGTACTATTTAACCCATAGCTTTGAGGAATAAGAGGGTTCATGCTTTTCCAAAGGATATTTGACCGAAAGTGAATATAATAGCGTGACTGGAGTTAGATCTAGTTTCCTACGATATCACAGTTCAGCACGTTAGTCACTACACAATGAAGACTTCCCCTATTTTGTACGTCTACGCCGGCTAAAAAGACATTAACATAATCCAGGGTATTTAAAATATGGTATCATTTGAGATATTGAAGTGTTTCAGATGAATTTTCATCATTTGATAATAAGTAAAGTTGGCGACCGTAGTCGAGGGCGACCAGAAGGCTCTCTTTTCAATAGCTACTACACCGAAATGTAGAGGAGGGCGCTACTCCTTTCCCTGGATTGCTACAATTTACCCTCGATACGTACCTTATATCGCTGAGTGTTAAGCAAGGCAGTATCAAGTACCATTTTAAAGTATGACGCGACCTGGGATTGAACCCAGATCTCCTGGACCACTTGCTAACACTCTACCCACTAAGCCAATGAGTCGGTTGATACTTAACCAATTATCGTACAAATAATCCCAATATTTTAACAGTATGCGTAGAAATAATTCAAAATTGTGTTAATTGTTTAAACACCTTTTAATTTCCAGTCAATGGTATCTATGTATGCAGCTGAATAGAAAAAAGGATATAACATAAAGATAAGAATTTCAAGTCGAACGAGAAGTATCCTAGTTATGATATCAAATTTTTTGAAATATACTGTATTAAAAAATTGTAAAAGTCAGTATTTGTGTAAGGTCTGTAAAATATTTTTTGGTCTTAGGCAATCCTGAAAAAATACTAAAAAATATATTTAAAGAAGTCACCTGAGTAATTAGAAACAAAGATTTTTCACAAAAATCCCAGGACTTTTCAGGAGTATATAAATATATATATATATACCAGTGTTGCATGACTTGACTCGGACAGAAACAACATCAACCACCCCACCATTTCTACCAAGAAGCATTTTTATTCTAATTTGCTTCAAATCATTTAAGTTTGGTTAGTTGTTTGGCTTTTATGTCATATCAACCTTAGTCGGTTATTTAATGCCAAATTCTGTTCATATATATATATATATATATATATATATATATATATATATAACCTAAGCTTTCTTAATGAATGTTGGTAACATTTTAGATAAGAATGGATCTCATTTGTTTGCCCACGATTAAATAGTTTCAGTTCATCATGTTTTGGGGGTAAAACCCAGGCTCTCTCAAGAAGGACAGAATGTCATCCATTTTGACATTCTCGAACTGGTCGCTTAAACTATTCACCTTGAAAAATCGTTTTCTGATCAAAGCGAAATCTAGACATTCTATGAGAACGTGTTTAATGGTGCAAGGCATTTGACATGTCAAACTCGGTGGTTGTTGTTCCTATTTCAATATGTCAGAGCGAGGAAACATTGTATGACTGTTACGTAATCGGGATATTATGACTTTTTCTTTTCTTGTTTTGCTCAAAGCTGGTCAGCATTCTCCCAAAATGGGCTGGATCTGAAAGAGTTTATTGTGGATGTAATTATTGCAGCGTTGTTGCCATTTTGCGTGAATGAATTTGTTGATTTTGGATTTCATGTCAGTATACGGAATCTTGAATTTGTCGGGATCAGATCTAAAGCTGATTTAGTTACCGAGTCTGCTCTTTCCTTTCTCACTCCAGTGTGGTTTGGGATTCAGCATATGAGGATTTCTTTACAAATTGACGTAGAGTCTAGTGTATTCAAAAGTTTAATGATTAGTGGTTTCTCGATTTTTCAAAATTTCTTAATGATAATAAAATAAAGAGAGACTCTGAGAATATGATAAATTTCTTGTGTTTGCTCATCGAATTGATGTCGAGTGCTACATCTATTGTCCGAGCTTTTGCTGTGAAACTGGAGCTTTCCATCGGAAGAGATTTCTTGATAATTGTTTTATTTAGAACAGCTGCAAATGCCGTTTTGTCATTGTCCTTGAGGCTATCTGCGAAGACATTCAGTCAGTCGGATGGTGTTGGAGGATATAATAAAAATTCTCCTGATAAGTGCTGGGAAGGGTTTTTGTTTTGAAGTTTTCATTGAGTTCAAGGATCACTTCTTGATTTTTAATGATACAAGGTGGTGTTTGAGGTAAGATGCTTTCATGTATATCATTTAGAATAATTTTTGATTCTTTGAGTGTAGACTTCATCCGAAGGCCAAAAAGATTTATTGATTTTTCTCTTTTTTCAAAAAGTTACTCGTAATTTGGGTTGATGACGCAGTCAAAAGTTAGATTGGGTGGGTAAGATTTGAGTTTTGTGTTTTATTGGAGAGCCAGTTTTTCACATTGGAGTTGCAGCGGGACTCGATATATAGCCGGTAAACTGGAGAAGTTTTGGAAACTCCTAAGACCAGTTTAAGGCCTTCGAAGTGTATAGGGTCGAGCTGTTTAAGGCAGGACCACCTGACTGATCTTTCGATAGAAATGGCATAATCTAGTTTTAAGCAGATCAGGGATCTGTATAGTTTAAGGAGCATTTCTCGATCAGCTTCCCATTGTATGTGAGTGATCACTCGCAGAAGTTGTTGGGCTTCGGTGGATTTGGTTTTTAAATCTTCTATGGGTGGGATGAATGTTAATTTCTTGTCGAAGATAACCCAAGGAATTTATTTTCGTTGACAACAGGTATTTCCGTATCTTCAAGTTTGATGAGATGGTCATTGTGCATTTTTCTCAGTTGACAGAAATGTATGCACCGTGTTTTACTTTTAGAGATTCTAAAACCGTATGTGTTTGCCCAATGAGTAATTTTCTGGATGCATTGTTGCGGTTAACGGTCAGCAATTTGCGAATATTTCGAATTGGAAGTGATGCAGAAGTTTTCAACATGGAAGTAATCCTCACTTTCAGGAGTGAGGCACTTTGTGATACTGTTTATTTTTATATTGAACAGTGTCACTGACAGAATACTCCCTTGAGGGATTCTCTCTTCTTGCTTGTGGAGTTTAGAAAATGTTGATCCGACTCAGATTCGAAATTTCCTGTCCGAGAGAAAACTCTTTATGAAGTTTAGCAATCTTCCGCGCAGCCCCAGGTCATGCAGGTCTTCATTATTGCAAACTTCCCGGTGGTCTTATAAGCCTTCTCCAGACCAAAGAAAACTGCTATAAGTCGTTGTTTCCGGATGTTGGCCTCTTTCATGGAGGTTTCCAATTTGACCCCATGTTCCTATTTACCCAACCCCTACGCTCGGGCAGGACATGACACAAGGTCAATTTTTAAGCGGGGTTTAACAGGTTTGAATTCAGAGTTTTTTTTCTCCTAGACTAGTTGCCTCACCAAGGCTGAATGATCAGTCTGCCCTACTATTTACCCATAGCTGGAGGGAGAATAATTGGATTCATACCGTTCCCAAGGGTATTAGTGTTATGTGAAATGCAATCAGTCTCGTCCAGAATTTGAACTCGTGTCGCCGTGTCCATTTCCTACGACGATAACCATTACACTACATGATCGTTGTAGATCTCCGCTTCCTGAATCCACATTGAGAATTGGTGATGAGTTGCTGGATTCGAGAAAGCCGACCAATAATATGTTGACCATACGCTCCATAGTTTTGCAAAATAAGTTAGTGCTATTGGGCGGTAGTTAGGTGAATTTGAACCACATCTCCCTGGCTGAGATATAGGGATGATTGTTGCTATTTTCCATGATTCTGGGAATAAACTATTTATCCAGATATAATTATATATAGTCAAGGTTGTTCAGTGAATATTTTGGTCGGTCTTTTAGAAAGTCATAATGAATTTCATCTGGGCTGACTGTTCTCTTGTATAATGTTTGGATTGCTTCTTGTATTTCTGCTGGTGAAAAAAAGGTTAATTGTATTTTTCAGAATTATTGGACATGAAGTTGAGTTTTTTATTCTTTGCTTTACTTTTGAAAGTAAGGAAATACGTATAGGTGGCATTTTTCAGAATTATTGGACATGAAGTTGAGTTTTTATTCTTTGCTTTACTTTTGAACGTAAAGAAATGTGTAGTGTAGTTGTTGAGGAAAGAATTTGCTGAAAATGTGTCTGCTAACGTATCTGCTATGTCTTTCTTGGTTGCTTCCGTTTGGTTTTTCGTGAGATGTTTGAGAGCAGTTGGTTGGGGTTATCCGGATATTTTCCGCATCATCCACTAGATAGCGTTTGTTCTGGTAGAGGAATCAGGTAGTTTGACATAGTTTTTCCAACTTTTCTTCTTAGCTTCCTTTATGATTTTTCGTGTTTTTGCCCTAGAGAAATTTGAAAGTGTTTCGGTCGATGGTAGTGGGTTGTTTTATTGAATTATCATAAGGCAGCCTTAAGTTATCGGATAGCTGTCCCGGTATCATCGTTTAACCAGAGAGTGTTGTGTTTGTTTGAGACTGTGGTTTTTGCTATTGTTTCGTTTGTTATTGAGATGAGGGTTTCGGTGATATGTTGTTGTTTTTTTTGTTTTAGATTTTAAGGTCTTTTAACAGTTTCTGTTTAAAAATGGTTTCGAAGATTTGCCAGTTTGTTTTTTTAATTTTCCAGTGAGAGAATCTATGTTCATGGAGAGGTTGTAAACTTACTAGTATTATAGAGATGTGATCACTGCTGCAGAGATCGTTATGGACTTTGCACCCATAGTCCATATAGCTTACAGGATCGTATAAGGTTAGATCAATTACTAAGTAAGTGTCTGTGAATGTGTTGAGATAGGAATTTGATTTGTTATTTAGAATACAGAGGTTATTAGTATTGATAACGTAATTATTTATTTATTTTGACCTCGATTATGGGGTCGTGTGGTGGGCAAAGGATGGTACATATCTTAATAGGCTTTTGAAGAGTTGCTTTATCAGCGATCGTTTGAAGTTCGGTGTCTTTGTGGATTTGGTGTTGAGGTATGTCTTTTCAAATTAGGATCGAGACACCTCCAGAGGGTGTGTTTCAATCTTTATTAAAATGGTTGTACTGTTGGCAGTGTTTAAAGTTAATAGTATTTGATTCTTTCAGTAATGTTTCTTCGAGGCAAACTTTTTTGGGGTTTCTGCTGCTCAAAAGGAGTTGGAGTTCTTCATAATTCCTCTGCAGTTCCACTGTATGAGGATTGGGTTACGTGTTTTGTTTGACTTGTTGGCGTTTATTATTATGAATTAGGGTTATTTTTCTTTTTGTTTCTGGTACTAGTTGACTCTTCTGTTTCAATTCTTTCTAGAGGAGTGAATCTGTTTTTAGTCTCTGTGGTCTGATATGGGAGGGTCAACACGTGTTATATATCACGACTATTGCCGTAATGATAATAATATCAATCACAAAAAGTATACAATACATACATAAATACAAAACGCATTTACAAATACAGGCGGACTCTGTTGTTTCAGATACGAACGGGTTTATTAATTTCTTGACCTCGATCCATGGCCACACGAGGAGAGAGACACAATTCTTACTAAGCTAACCCCACCCCCAACACACGGCGCATCTTGTAATATTTAAGATCTCAATTCATCTCCGCCGGTCGAGACCCGAAAAACTTGACTGCCGCCGCCGCAACGGTAGAAAACTCAACTCTCTGCTTCCAGGGTCCAATCTCAGCTGACTCTTTTTCAAAATCCTCAAATTTTCAGGACCATCTATTCCGGGCATGACGTCATCCACTCTCCAGTCCCATTTCCTGCCTGGGGGTTTATTATGACAAAGGTGATTGTAATATCCTTTGCGCACGAGCGTAAAATTGCACCCAATGACTATGCATCTGAACTTAATAGACTCGAATAGTTCAAGTCCTTACCAAACTGAATGATGAAATATGATTAACGAAAAATGATTAATATAAAAATCATTCCTAAATTATATAACACAACTTCAGTCGTTCCCGTCCAGATGATGAACCATGATCCATTTTGGATTGTGGGAAGCATACATATCTGTCACAATAGACGATCTTCCATTTTTAGGAATATGAGGTTGGTTGAATGTCACAATGTAAGTGTAGGTTTCGATTTTTCTCCTCCTTTTCTGATACTAATTCTTCTTATGTTTGTAACCCCCTGTTTTCTCAGGGCTGGCGATATCTCCTCTTCTGTTGCCAACGCCAAATCCCTACTCCTGATAACTCCTTTGTGGGTGTTGTGTTTTTCATGCGGATAGGCTCCAATTTTTGTTATACGAAAAATTTTCATTTTTAATATATTTTCTGCCTTTTCGTAGAAACCCTTGTTTTTATAACTTTTTATCTGAGGAAGAATTTGGCTTGGCAGACCACTTCGAAAGACTCAATGTCAATAGATCTGGGGAAGTCTGCTGTCTCATTTTCTGATTCTGATTCTGACAGGTTGGGTTTGTTTTTTTCTTTGAACACGCCATAGGCGCTGCTTATTTTCGCTGACCTTATGCTCCACCACTCACCACAGAGTCCAACCAGGGGAGAAACCCACTGGTCTTGATCGAGATGGGGATACACTACCAGTATATTCGAGCTGAGAGTTGCTGTTGCTAATTTCAGGTTCTCAAAACTGGTCAAAATCCTCTTCTGTCTGCGCAATTGAACATCAGTCATAGCCATCTAGCACCTAAAAGATAAGGGTTGGGAACTTTCTGCAAGTGCAGATCTTAAAGTACAGACAGGATAAAACAGACATGACCAGCCAATTGATCGGATCAGGCTTATCCGATTGCCTGTCAGACCAAAAAAGGGCCAGAGTGATGTGTTGCAAGTCAATGACCTCTCTGTCACCGGAGCAATGATGGCTAAACCACTAGGATTCCGTCATAGCACCAGGTTGCCTCGCTGGAGGGGGTTGTCCCTCTGAGAAGATGCTGTTGACGTATTCTACAGCCCCAGCTGACGGAGCAAAAATCATTGTGGGAAAGAAAACTGGTATGATATATTTGGAATCTGGAAAACACTGAGTACCTGCTTGTTTTTAATTCTTTTGTACTAGAAACCATGACTAAGTTTTGGGTAATTTGTTTATATTAATGAACATGATGTTTCTAGTGAATGGCAAAAGCGTGAAAAGATAACAGACAGACATAGCTATCCTTTAAAAATCAGGCGGATGTGTTTATCATAAAAACTAAGTAAGACACGAGGCGAAGAGATAAAGCGTTGCCATTGTTCCTAATATCGTACAGAAGATATTGTTGGAAATTCTGTGATTTGCTATACAAAGTTCTCTTCATTTTTCTGATTTGGTGTCCAGAAATATATTATTTGGTTTTATTTCCTATTCGTCAGTAAATGATCAGTATCTAAAAAAAAAAGTTAGAGACTAAAAACTTTCAAAAGATATGTTGGCAGGAATGACATTATTTTCAAAATCGAAAAGAAGATATATATATATATATATATATATATATTATTATTATTGAATGAAGAACTATGTCAAAGTTAAACTTTTTCAGTGGAAGATTTTATGGGAAGTTTCTATGAACATTAAAGATAATCATTGACAAAAAAATCATGGCACTGAATTCTCCAAGGAAATCTCCATTTAAAAACTAATGGATTTTTCTCGGTTTTTGATTTGTTGAGTCATGCGCTGATTTCACATGAATAGATTAATTGCGTTGCTCTATGCTGATCAAATAAAACAGTCAATAAAACAAAGACGTCGATGCATACCAACCAAATTGCATTCTAATCTCAACGCTGATTGAAACCAGCGATTTAACTGCGCACCCAAGAGAGGGAAAACATTGAAAAGAATCTGAAGCATTGTCTCGATTTATCTAGTGTGAAAAAATAATACAGAAAATAAAGAAGAAACAATACTCATGCATCTTAAAGTGACACTGAAACAATAGTTGGTTGGTTGGTTGGTTTTGCGCTATATCAAACTTTGTTGTGTTGTTATTTGTCGAAGTCAGTTTAAGAAGTATTGTAACGATATGAACTGGTGCCCTCTATTTTAAAGAGGGCATCTGAGTATAATAAGGATGTTACCAGGTTTTTTCTGAGAGAAAGGTTAAATAGAACATATTTGAGGGCTAGGTCAGTGGAACTTGCTTATGACTTTAAGTGATGTTCTTTAGGGCGATTCTAACCAGACAAAGACCCCAGGCCTCTGTAAAAAGTCTCGGTTATTTTTACTCAAGGCACAGACTGAAAAGGCTATGCAATATGCACCAGCTTAGTGATACCTGTCTTAGACGCGTCTGCTTTTACCGTCACCCCCAAGGCCCTGTTTAACTGTGAGTACTGCTTTTAACGAATAAAGCTGTGACTTTATGTGACTTTAGTCATCCCGGGTCTCTTTTTTACTCAACGAGCCACTTCAGGATAATCTTGGCTATTTCATTTTATTTGCATCCAGCTACAAATGATCCTTTGAGAACCTGCATCGGCACATCAAATGGGTTTAAACTACAACGCTTCCGTATGCTTATAAACGGTACAAAAATGTATCTTTCGTAGTTTTAACTGTTAAACCCTACATAATTTGCTTTGGCTCTTTTACGGTCTATCAACTGTTGTGAGTTATTTAATGCCAAAGCCTGTTTATATATATAATGTTTTAGCAAATAGTTTGCAGCAGGTAACATTATTTTTTAAAACGAGCCAGAGTTCATTTTTTTACACTGAGTTAGATAGTTTCAATTATTGCTATTTATTGTTTGCACAAAGTTAAATAATTTTATGTATAGCTATTTAATACTAATAATTCTCTCAAATACTTAGAATTTGTTTGAACGCAGTTAAATGGTTTCAAGTACAGTAAATGATTTGATACATCTATTTGAGCCTAAGGTAGAACCCTTACAGGAAATTTCACTCAGTGTCAGAGATGACCTGTGAGTTGAAAAAATGAAGGAGTACTCCACATTTCCCAAAATCTCACCTTCAGATTTTTTTAATGTCATATATCAGGACACTCGTTTAGTGAGGTCTGGAGAGATGCAGTCGACGCATTCTACAGCCCCAGTCAACTGAGATGACGTCATACGTAGTCGCAATATCAATGTTTTAAGTGCTAATGTATTTATCCAACCCCAACGACACGGTCAGGATATGACACAAGGTAAATTTTTTAGCGAAGTACAGCTGGTTTGAATTCAGGTTTTTGTTTTTCTTAGATAAAGCGACGGGACCTATCCTTCCCTATAATTTGCTCTTGGCTAGAGGAAGAAAAGATGGATTAACGCATTTATCAATTGTCTTAGCATGAAGTAAAACACAAACAAATGACACATGGCTAATCTTATTTTTTACGACCATAACTAAACAATGATCAAAAGATAATGCAGCATTAGCTTAAAAGAAATACAGATGTGATAGTAGACGACTGTCATACACTGCGAATTTTGTAAATGATTTGGGTTTGGTCATATAAACATATCGTATCAAAACAAACAAGAATTATCATATGGTCTGTTGTTTTGAGATTCAGAATAACATTCTCATTTAAAAAGGGAAAGCCACGATCAATTACTCGGTAAAAAGAAAAGAAAGCTTTCAAAATCATAGATTACAGAGTGAAAATAAATCTTTAAAAAATATCGAAAATCTCCCTGGAATGAAAGCAGAGTAGGAAATTAACATTAGGTCAAAGTTGTATCGTTAGAAAAATTCTTCTTCTTCTTCTTCTTGGTTGTTGTTGTTGTTGTTGTTGTTGTTCTTCTTCTTCTTCTTCTTCTTCTTCTGAAGTTAAAAAAATGTTTCAGACTTTTTATGTTTGACAGATAGGATCAACAGGACTTCCAAATTTTCTCCTATCAAATTTTCTGAGAATACCAAAGTCTGGCTATAAAATAATTTTAGGAGACAGAAATGCGCTTTTCTTTATCTTTTACCTTTTTAATTTTTATGTCACCGTCTCTTATTAGTTAAAAGAAGTTTTAAGAATGGAAAATATAACGAATTCCTAATTTCTTTTTTTAATTTATAAGTTTTAAGCAAATTTTGCAAATCTTTTGAGGTCTTTTGGGATAAACTTTTTGAACTTACTTATACACCAGTATAATCACAATATATACGCGCCCACACTTACACACACACACACACACACACACACACACACACACACACACACACACACACACACACACACACACACACATATATATATATATATATATATATATATATATATATATATATACATATATATGCCTGTGTGTGGGGGGTGAGAAAATAAAGATACTGGAATGATTATATCTATAACACTCACAATAGAATATTATTTATGGCTTTGCAAAAAGAGAAGAAACATTGAATCAGAAAGTAAGCGAATCCAGTAAATTGATTCAAAAGACGTGACGAGATGGGAACGATGATCCACTGCGAACTGTGCAATAGTTGCAGAATGGAGAATGTAAAAACCAATTCAACGAAACGAAAAATAAAAAGAGTAAAAAGAAAAACAAGTAAAAATTTAAAAAAAAAAAAGAAGCAGAAATTGAAGCTAGAATTCTTTATGACTTTGGAATACAAACAGATCACCTCAGTCTGTTTAACTTCAGCGGCTTTGAAGGTCAATTTAAGATAATACCTGAAAATTATTATAATTACATTTCTACTTGACATTAGAGCATCTGAAACAAAAGCTGAACACGAATAATACATATACAGGTTTACCCAATACCTTCCCCATGAGCAGGATGTGACACAAAACTAATTTAAGCGGAATTTAAATTTGAATTTAGAATTTCCTTTTTGTTCGATCGATTGCCATACGAAGATTAAAGAGCCTAGTCATGTCTACTATTTTCCCCTAGCTGGAGAGAGAATAGTTGGATTACATATATATATATATATATATATATATATATATATATATATATATATATATATACACTATAAAAGGCTATATATATATATATATATATATATACATATTCTTTTAACGCGACTATGCAAAGACTGTAAATATATCTTTGATTTGGCTTAATATATATAAGTTTATTTCTTTTTGTATGTTTTATAGAAAAATCTTAGAGTAAATATGCAACACGAATCACTTCAAGTTAACCTTATAAGAGGAAGATGGAAAGAAATAATAGAAACAAACAAAAATTACTATTCGTGGGATTGAGATATCTTTAAATCTAGATTTTATTTAGCTCTCTCTCTCTCTGGCATTCAGTGTCACACACACACACACACACACACACACACACACACACACACACACACACACACTCTCTCTCTCTCTCTCTCTCTCTCTCTCTTTCTCTCTCTCTCTCTTTGCCAGCCAATCTGTCTGATTGTCTGTCTTTGGTTTTTTGATTCTTGATCTTCTTTCTTGTTGAAACTTATATAATTTTACACGCCATCTGATTTGAATTCTCACCTTTTCACTCACGCAGAATCTCAATATTTTTTTCTTTTTTCACTAATTAGCAATGATTTTTGAATCAGTCTCTCCTCACTCTTTCTGTCTCTTTCTGAATTTATCATCAGTTCAAATGGCTTTTCTATCTTTTGAATTTGAAAATTCTCTTATTTCACCATTTCTTTTCCATCGTTCTCCATTTCTTTTTAATTCCAATTCTATTCCTCAAAACCATTCTCATTATCTTACAACTTTTTTCACTCTTTTCTCTATCTATCTATCTATCTATCTATCTATCTATCTATCTATCTCAGTCTTCAGATCTATCTATCTATCTATCAAAAGATGAGAACACACTTTCTTTTCTCTTTTTCTAATTTTTCTATTTCTTCTCTTCCTTTTTTATTCAACTTTTTTTCTATTTTGTTTATTGTTTCTGCTATATATTTGTCATTTTATTCAACTTCGTCCTTTTTTCGTCTATTTTCTCTAATTACTTTCCCTTTTCATTTTGTTCTACTCCTTCCTCCCCCTGAATCTACTATCTTTTTAGGACCTCTTTTTCCGATTTTCTTTCTTCCCCAGAAATTCTTCTTCTTTCACACTTCCTAGAATTTCATTTTTGTTTTCTTATCTCACTGTTCAAATGTATCAGATTTTTCTCTTTCGGAAATTTATATATGTCATTCTCTTCATTCCCCACCTCACTCTCTTTCTCTTCCTCTCACTCTCTTAGTATCTTTCTCTTTCTCTCTTTTTCTCTTTCTCTCACTCTCATTTTCTCTTCCTCTCTCTCTCACTTTCTATCCTCTCTTTTATATGGAGTCTTTTCCTCTCATTCGTTATCTCTTTTATTTCCACTTTTTTCTCCTCACTCTTTCGAAATAGCTTTGAGCAGACATCTTCGTTATAAAACCTAACCGGACAAGTCCTCAAATTAAATCTGGAAAGCCGAAAATCAGCCTGATAGTTGTGCAGTCCTCGACGTTTCCGCTGTCGACTGTCCACTATGGTCACTCTTCCATTATGTCCGACAACCCGTTGAGATAAACACATTACTTTCAGCGGTGTACGCAGCCGTCGCGTTCGCCATCAAAACGCGTGCTCTTTATATTCGTGTCGACATGAGCGCAGGAAACGTCGTGGTAGGCTTCATTTACACGCGAATAGATATTTTCTTCTTTATAGTTTGACCCGAGACGAACGCATGCGAAAAGAGAACAAACGAGTGAAACAATAATATATATATATATATATATATATATATATATATATATATATATATATATATATATATGTTTGTGTGTGTGTGTGTGTGTGTGTGTGTGTTCAGTTTTGCTAAGGTTATAAAGAAATATGATTAAAAAATAGATAGACCTATGTATATTGGTAAGCTGAAAGATCATTATAATTCTTCTTGCATAGATTCACAGAACTGCAATGCTAATTTTTTTGGATTATGTCGACTCAATCCCCGTCTTTTCATATCTATCTATCTATCTATCTATCTATCTATCTATCTCAGTCTGTTCATATCTATCTATCTATCTATCAGTTCACGCCAACACATTTTTTAGAAAACCAAAGATACCATGATCAAAACGGACAATGTCAAACTTTTTTTTTTACTTTTCAGGGTTTTCAGACATTTATCTTTATCTTTATTGTTATATTCACAATGTTTCGACCGATGTGACTTCCAGCGTTCTTCAGGTTTTTCTTGTCAAACTCGGGAGACTACACGAAACTTCAAAATTTTACAACTTTTTGGCTGATGCTATATGCAGATTTTAACTCTTCGAAGGGGCAAAACCCTATTGGGGGCTACCTTTTATTGTAGGTAGCGACTCTTTATGCTTGAGGGTAGGACCCTGATGACTGAGCAGTCAGTGACCTAGATAGCAAATGGTCTCAGGACTTACAACATTCTACTGTAGCCCTTACTTGGGCAACACGGACAGTCAAAGAGGCCCGTTACGATCAATCTGCTGGCCATACAAAGCTCTCGCAGCTAGATGGTTAAGTCCCAACCATATTCTTCGAAGTTAGGTCAGGTTACTTTGTTTTATTTACATATCAACCTTCGTGGGTTATTTTCATACAAAAAGCCATTCTTGTATGAGAACAGTAGTGGTACTATTTAACGCCTAGCTGATGGGATAAAGCGCTTCTTACATTTCCCTTGGATGTTGGTCAGAAAGAGAACGAAATAGCGCGACTGGAGTTTCAATTCATTTACTCCGATGTCAAAATCCAACACGTTATCCATCACACCACGGGGATTTCATTTGTATTCTTTAGTTTGTTTTTGTGGCAAATAAATAATCGACAATTTTTATCTTAAAGGAGCAAGAAGCGGTGGCTACAGGTCTGTCACGTCGAAAGAACCCAAACTTTGAACACTGCTTAACTTTGAGCACTAGGTTTTGAATACTGAAAATAATTAGCAGGCGCTCGAAATCCACCTACTGACGCGTGTATACTGGCCTATGTATTTCTATTTCAACCAAGGTGAAAATGTATCGTCCTTGGTAAATTCTTAACAGAAACTATACTCATAGAGTGATGTGGTGCACAGGAGCAACGAAACAAACAAACAAAAAGACCCCCCCCAAAACAACAACAACACATATGGCAGTATAAACAAAACCCCAAAAGAAATCTCTCTGAATCCAATACAGAAAATGAAACAATTGAATTCCCTAAGATTTAATGTAATTGAGTCACTAGAAGAAAAACTCTTTAGACAAACTGTACCCTTTTTTTAATTGGAAAAATAATCTCTACAAGAACAAAAACTCAAAGTGTAAAGTAAATAAGAAGCAGCAATCTAACTAGAGAAGTAGATAACAAAAACATGTTGAAAATCTAATTAAAATGAAAACTTTCCTCAACTTGAAATACAAAACTTACTCGCATGAAAAACTTAAACCCTCAAAGATATTTATCTTAAAGAAAGATTCATCCTTCGCGAAACCAGCGGAAATAAAAATAACCTTAGGAAAGCAAAAGCTCACTGACTGCAAAAGGGTAACCATTGGAAGGATCATGGAAGAAATACAAACACATACATTTTCACATTTAAAAAATCCATAATTCCCAAGCAAGTGAAAATTGGATAATTCCTCAAAAAGGCAGAACAATACATCCCCATCCTTTATCTAACTTTAAATGTCATAAATATGGACACCATTATAAGAGCTACAGAGGACGTTCGATACGTAGAAGGTGTAGTCAAAAGACCTAGACCATATGGAGGAAG
This sequence comes from Sepioteuthis lessoniana, assembly GCA_963585895.1. Taxonomy (NCBI): domain Eukaryota; kingdom Metazoa; phylum Mollusca; class Cephalopoda; order Myopsida; family Loliginidae; genus Sepioteuthis; species Sepioteuthis lessoniana. The sequence goes on from OY757930.1 coordinate 8,247,617, forward strand.
ATTGTCTCAACGAGACCAAATACTCAAACTATAAAGAGAGACATCGCGCATTTTCAAGAACTTGCAATATATTCAGAAAACGGAGGGAAATCAGATACAACATTTCCAGAAGCAAGGAAAATAGTGGAATCCTATATAAAAAATTACGCCTACCCCAATGTACTCGTAGCATAGAAGGCAAGTCAAGTCAAATCGACAACAACAACAACAATCAACTGGAGAATACAAAGCTCTCGTCGAAAAACCGATGCAGTTGGAACCAAAAGATTGACCAAAGTTTCAAGACCACTCAACGAAACAACACGCAGTTGGCATATGTCAAAGAGAAACACAATTCAAATAAAAAACAACAACACACACACAACAAATAATCATCCAACGGCCAAAAATATTGATAGAAACCTGCAAATCTTTTACTGAAACAAATACCGTAAAGGGAAGATCACATGAATCACAAATACCCCCAACCAATTGCTCTTTCCAGTATTTCAACGAAGCTGAGCTTAGTTTGTGACTTACCCGAAGGAATGTTAATTCTCGTGATGATAAAACTCATTGTTCATTGTGTAATATAATGACGGAGGGATTTCGTTTTATATATCTTGCTTTTGGGGTTAGTTAGGCTGAGAACCTTTCGGCGCGTGGCGAGGATGTGTCAATCATAGATGTCAAAATAAAAATTCCAGAGAGAGGTTGACCAGTGGATATGAATGACGTCTTGCACCGGAAGGGCGCGCAGAGGATTTTGGGAGATTTGAAAAAGTCAGTTGAATTGAGAACTAGACACCGAACGAGAAGGGTCGACTTTCGAGGCTCGCAGAGGCCAGACGAATTTGTCCGCTACTGGCACCGCACGAGATGGGGGACAGATGGAAACGCCAGCATAGAAAGATTATGCCTCTCTCCTTATGCCGAAAAACCTTTAAACTCAAAGGTAATAAACAGTTTCGTACCTGAACTAAGAAGTCGTAAGTGTTTTTCGTGTTTTGGGATTCCTATGTTCTATGTATATGTTATATATACGATCATTATGAACGTTTTGCTTATCGGTATGAATATGTCCATTGCACCTATTCATATCTGGCTATGTTACAATTGATCTACATTGTGAGTTTTCTAACCAAAACTCAGTATTTACTCAACATAAAAGTTTAGTATTGTTATCAATTTTTCAGACCATAGCTTATGTTGGGCGCTCAGTGTGGACTGAAATCAATATATATATATATATATATATATATAAGTAGTAAAGTTGTAAATCTTAGTCGAGGGTGACCCGAAGGCTCCCTTTTATATAGCTACGACACCGACGTGTAGGAGAGGGGACGACTCCATTCCCTGGATTGTTCCACTTCACCCTTGATCCTTACCTTATAGTGCTGAGTGTTAAGCAAGGCAGCATCAAGTACCAATTTTTAGGTCTACGGTATTATTCGGTCCAGTTAAACCAGAGTTGGGGGTAATTCCTTCAGGACAAGAAAATCATTCAAGAGCTGAACATTTAAATTTCCTGGTAGAGAGCTCAATGTAATTAATTTTACTGAGCAATACTTTCTTTAAAGAAAAAAATTAAAGACCGGTTATTTTAGGATTATAAATTTATTTCCATCCTGTTTTGCGTTTCTGATGTAAACCAAAATTTTACCGTCGGTTGGAATTATGGTAATTTAGCTTTACCATAATTCTAACCGACGGTAAAATTTGGAATATAAATAAAATAAATAGGTAAATAAAAAAACGGAAGTTTAATAAAACGAGGAGGTAACTTTTCACCTCTCTTCCTCGCCCTCCTCCCCGTCTCTATTGTGTTTTATTTTATTCATAAGATCTAAAGAATTCCTGTTATATTTTTCTTCGTGTTTTTGGTTTACATCAGAAACGCAAAACAGGATGGAAATAAATTCATAATCCTAAAATAACCGGTCTTTGGTTTTTTCTTTAAAGAAAGTATATATATATATATATATATATATATATATATATATATACATATATATATAAAACCTACTTTGTAAACATAATTTCAGGGTAAACATTCAAGTCCTTTGAATAATATATTATCACCAATACTGAAGAAAATTATTAGCTATATTTTAGGCTACAGATTTGTGGAAACACCTACCTATGTCTGTCCTGATATCTATCTAACTGAAAAACTTCAGTTACGCATATCTATCTAGATAACTTTATATTATGTATATAACTTCATATTATGTATATAACTTTATATTATGTACCCAAATGAAATCCTACCCATAAAATCTCTGTATATACCTGTATACCTCATTACATATATATATATATATATATATATATATATATATATATATATATATATATATAAAATGTGTAAGCTGATAACAGAAGAATGATGCACCAGTGTGTTACAGTGTCTCCTCAGGTTTTGAAATCATAATTTTTATACATAGTAACTAATAAGTGAGACTACGAAATCATATTGAGACAGTTCAAACTCTTGTGGTGTTTACAGTCGAATTAAAACCCTAGGGAAAGGCATGGACTCTCTTATCCCCGCCAACCATTGTTTAAGTATTACCACTACTGTTATTTTACTAGGGTGGATTTAGCAGTTTAATTTGCAATTATATATATATATATATATATATGTATATATATATATATATATATATATATATATATATATATATATATATGTTGAAATGATAGATTGTGTTGAATCTGAGGGTATGATAGAAATATGTGGAAGATTGAATTAAACAATTAAAACAGTTTTAGAAGGTGCCTTCTAAACCTGTGTTTGTCTGATATATCCTACCTTCCACATATTTCTATCATATATATATATATATATATATATATATATATATATATATATATATTTGTTAGTCTATCTATCTTTCTTTCTATCTTATTGAAGTCAGACGTAAAAAGTTAATGGATATTAGGGATTTTAAGCATGGGATAGGAGAAGTTATCCCTATGTATATTTAGCTTTGCTTTCCAAGATTTTATATATATGCTAGTTATAGAAATCTCCAACTAATAATTTATCAGACTTCCTCGTCCCCCCATTTATATATATATACACATCAATCCTGAAACGTGTTTCAATTTTAAGTTTTTCTATTAATATTCTATGAAATAACGTAGATCAGTGACGAACGACTTGTGAGTTTAACAAAAGTGAGTTTATAAATCGCGCGTTTACATTACCAATAAAGTACAAAAACGTTAGAGGGTTTTACGTTACAAGGTTAAATGGTTTTTTAGAATATCGTAGTAATAATTTTCTTTACAGCTGTCTGGATAGGGTTGATATGAAAAATCAAATTTTTATAAATTCCTCAGAGAACAAATTGATTGTTGAGAGACACAGCAGTGACCCCGTATAGCGAGAGGTCAATCTGTGTTGTTGATTTTGTAGCTGGTTAGATTTGACAGCCAGCTATGAGCTGACGCTACTGAAAATATTGTTTTGGTTTTGCGTGTACGAACCAGGGATGAAACTGAATGACCCTTTCAACTTCACTTGAACAAAGCTGAATTGAGATGTATTTTCAGCGTGAGAATAGATTTGGATTGTGATAAGATGTGTATATAATGACAGGGTTTTGACGTCATATATTTATTGGTGTTTGGACAGTAAAGATCGACTCGTACTGACAGAGACACAGAGCACACACGCAATTTGACAGCAAATATCATCATCATCATCATGTCGCGATATCAGCATGGATATCCCTGACCCTCTCTCGCCACCCCTCCATAAAATCTGTAGCTTCCGGCTGGTGTTCAGGGCTACATCCCTTATCGGCACAGAGATTCTTTATGTAGGTTCGAGCTGGTTGTCCTGCCTTTGCTCGGCCATGTGAGGGGGACCACAGGAGTACATCACTTATGAGCTCGTCCTACTTCTCCAGCAGTGTTCTGCATGTCTGATTCGTCTAATTTTGATAGTTTTCGTGATGGGTGGTTGGTGGCCGTACAGCTGCTGCTTTGTGGGGTGCTGCCTCCGGGACTTAATCAATATTGCTCGCAGCATTCTTATGTAGTTGCCTTCAAGCTTTTTCTTTAGTTAGCAAATATGCCTCGGTGTGAGTATAGGAAAGAAAACCAGTGAACTCACTTACGCACTCATGAGTAAATAACCCAAGAATTTTTCTAAGTTGTTGAAAGTTAACTTAATGCTAACACGTATGTAACCAGTCCAGACATTGTATTCTGTTTTTTATAACTGTTGATGACATACGATAGTCAATTGTATTTCACTTAATATACAATTACTAAACAGTTCATATTTAATCAGTTAGCCTCATTATTCTTTCGGAAAAGAGATGTTCAGATCATTTGTCACCAAAGATCATCACTACTTATAGGTTGAGGGAAAACCCGTTTTTTTAGTCTATAAGAATCACAACCCTTTAAGAAACATCAAGCGAGAAGATATACGACTGAAGCTGTGCCATCCAGACATTTTCGAATTATGAACACCGCATCAATCTGACTGCTGTGTAGAGACTGAGATTTTTTAACACTTCGGGTTCGAATCAATATAGAGAGTTCAAAAGGGATATGAAATGAGCAGTGCATCGACGAGAAATAAGGCGTGTTTTGAGTAAGAAGGTTATGCTATATTGGTAATGAGCAGTAAACGTGACCACAGCAAGTGGGATTCGAGTTTATAGAAGTACATCTGCAAGTTATTCACCGTTCTAGAATGTTCGAAACTGTCTATGCTCTAGAAATACCGCCTAAGTGTTGAAAGTTGCACCATGACCCAAACTTCTGTAAAAGGAACTCAGTTTATTCAGAGACGCAAACACGCCGTCATTTACTGACATAGACTCGGCATTGATTTGCAAGAAAATGGAGGTTCATTAGGCTATCTTTTCGGTCGTTGTTGTGTGTTCGATGAATCTTAGAACTGATCAATAGTTGATGCCACGTTTATTGATCGTTGGGAGATTTCGGCATGGGCCGATTTGTTTACTTTGTCCAACAAATTTTTGGCCCGAGAGGATAAAATATGTCAGCTGGAAAACGTCACGAATCTTACTTTGCTCTTTCTATTTTGCTACAGCACACACACACACACACACACACACACACACACACACACACACACACACACACACAGAGAGAGAGAGAGAGAGAGAGAGAGAGAGAGAGAGAGAGAGAACACGCATACTTATACACTACATGAGCAAGGACATGTCCGCCGTGTGTGAGTATATATATATATATATATATATATTGCAAGAAAGATCAGATTTACATTGTGAGGATTAGGGTAAGTGGTTGTTCAATTTTTTATTCAATTGCTTCTTAAATATTTTTTTACTCCTTAACTGTCTTATATATATATATATATATATAGGCATAAAAACTTACACAGCACACACACATATATATATATGTGAGTGTTTGTTTTCGTATTAGTATTTCTGTTTATCTGTGCTCTCCTCTTTATGTATGTATGTATGTATGTATGTATATATGTATGTATGTGTATTAATGTATTTTTCGAAAACTCGGTTACTGACTATATATAAATATATATTGGACGGACGCTCTAGCTGATTTTAACTTATTTAGTTCAGTTTCATATGGAAACTGCTGAACTACTTACTCTGGTGATTTGTCCAGACACTTTTGCATAAGCTGAGAATATTGCACAGATGTGTACACAATTTATCCCGAACAAGACTTTTCAGATTTTGAATACCACTCGCTCTACCAAGGCTAGAGAAAAAACTCTCACTCATATATATATATATATATATATATATATATATCCATCCACCCACATATATATATGTATAGACACACACACAGACACACATATATATACACACACATATATAAACGAACACTAACATATATATAGACAATTGTATAAACACACACACACACACACACACACACACACACATATATATATATATATATATATATATATATATCCACAGACAGACTGTTTCGTTCTATCAGAACTCTTCGGTGTGGCCAGACACGCAGGACGCTCAGAGCCGGGATCGAAACCCGTCCAACTTTACGTTAGACGATATATATATATATATATATATATATATATATATATATATATATATATATATATATATACAATTTAAAAATCAGTCATATTTTTTCTTTTTCGAGTGTATCTAAATTCTTTGTTATTTTACATTGAGCAATCAATTGGATTCTGAATTTCATTGATATGGAAGAAAGAAAATTCTATAATAAAATCGTTACCAGCATCGGCTGACTTGTCTTTGGATAATATATATATATATATATATATATATATATATATATATATATATATATATATATATATATATATATATATAAATTATGTGCGTGAGTGTGTGAGAAGATGAAAAAGAATGTAAGCATATAAACGTTAGTAAATAAATCTTAATAGTTTTTTAATCTCGGTTGGTCTACGTCCTAGGATATCCACGGACCAAGGCAATCATGGAACCTAGGATAACAAGGGGGCCTAGACTCTTACAGTACCTAGGCTATCATCAGGAGTTTTATTTTTCTTCTAATACTTTTGATGGTCTTACAAAAGCTTGGATATTGTTTGCATTTATCAAAATCGTTTTTGACATTTTCTCTGATAATGAGATGCTTGATTGGTGTTTAAAAATAGTTTCAAATTTGAGAATAATTCTGACCGACTTTTTTTTCTCTAGAGAAAAACTAATGGAGCAAAGTTAATGAGAATGGAAGTGTTTGGGTATTAAATATATTGTTTTGGTTTGGTTATCCCTCTGTAAAGTTTTTTTTCGGGTTTAGGGTTTCTAGAAGTAATATCCATATACAAGGATCATTAAATATGTTTCCGGACTTTTTTCGTATGTGCACTTTTATTGATAGTACACACATAAAACTCTAGTCCCCTTCAAAGTAATCTTCTCCGGCTGCAATGCACTTGTTGTATCATTCCAACAACTTCTGGAAGGCCTCATGGAAGTCCTCTTGTGTCAGCGTGTCAATGACCTCTTTCATCTCCTCAATTCAAGGAAACCAGGGAGTCTGTGAGGGATGATGAGCGGTGTGGGAGGAGTAAGGAATTCAATACACCACAGTTGATGGGCCAAAGGGCTACGGTTAGGGTTAGGGTTTCAATGTTGAGGTTTTAAGGGAGTTCAGGAAAAAATTCCGTCGGAGGAGGCCAGCGCTCTTCAAATCGGCTCAGTGGCAGTACAATGCACCAGTCCACAACTCCACCCACATACTATTTGACCAAGATGGGCATCAAGACAGTTCCTCACCTCCCTATAGTTCAGACCTTGCTCCCTGTGACTTTTGGTTATTCCCTAAGCACAGAGGCTGTCGTTATGAGACAATTGAGGAGATGAAAGAGGCTTCGACGAAGGTCATTGAAACGCTCACACAAGAGGACTTCCATGAGGCCTTCCAGAAGTTGTTGGAACTATACAACAAGTGCATTACAGCCGGAGGATATTACTTCGAAGGGGGACTAGAGTTTCATGTGTGTACAATCAATAAAAGTGCCCATACGAAAAAAAAGTCTGGAAACTTATCGAATGCACCTCGTATACTACCTGTGTTGTAGCGGTTAACGTCGTAGAAAGCCCGAAGTATTCAATGAGTCAAGTTCAAAATATTAACAGGTTTGCCCATCAATTTGCGTTAATGGTCCGAGGAAAGGTATAAACCCATCCTCTATTCTTTCTATGTACAAACTGTTGAGCAAACGACTCTGTAGTCTGGGTAAAGAAATCGGTGTAAGAGAAAGAAATCTCTTAATTTAAACCTAGTATACACCGGTTCAAAACTGACATTGGGTTAATTGCCTATATATATATATATATATATATATAGCTTGAGAGGTGAAAACTGGAAAATAAATCGTACATAAACACGAAATTCCAAGTATTAGAGACGGCAGTCCTCTTAATGGATTTACTCTCTATAAACTTGTTGAAATAGACTTAGCTAAATGAGATATTTCTGACATAATAAAGAGTAGGGGTAACTCTAGCTTATTAGTTGTGGTAGCCATTCGCCAGAGACAGGGCACTTTGGTCACGAACGATTAATCGGACCGGAAAGATGAAATACTCTCACTGACATGTCAAATGCACCGGGTTTCTCTCTGTGAAAAAATAGCAAGGGCATAGCGTAGATATACGAAATTACGAATAGTCATCAGCGATACGGGAAATTGTGGACGCCTGCAGATAATCCAAGAATGGGACCAGACGGATCGGCGGCAACTGAAAGGGTGACAAGCATCCGGCAAATGGGAACATTGCTTCATATCGAATTCAATATCAAGGTCGGGGCCAATCAATTGATCTGTAGGGGGACATGTTGTTATTTGGAAGATATGTTTAGTCCCCCAAAATTTAATGTTGTTCTTTTGGTATATGTTTAGTTTAGTGGTATGTTATGTTTGGAAAAAGGCACCTGGAAAAAGGTAAAATAGGCAGATGGAGACAAATGTAGTAAATGAAGTAAATGAGTAAAGATATGAAAGGATGCGGACAAAAGGAACATTCAAAACGAGGCGACAAACAAAACAAATTTATATCCATAACAAAACATGCAATGATGCATTTAAAATATTGCAATGGTTCTATTATTGTTCGTAAAATAGTCCTTTGTGTATGTGTGTGTATGTGTGTGTGTGTGTGTGTGTGTCTAACACGACTAAAACTACAGAAAGGGTTGATTATTTTAAAAGTGTCCTATTCATGTCGACTACATATTTTTAAATGTTCATTTCTTCCTGTGGTTTGAAACAGTTGGTGTTTCTGAGGCTGGAAAAAGAAGGTTTGCGTGGTTTATCCATTTTGTGGCTTTTGACGTCTGTTGGTGAATAAGAGAGTCACACTGGAGAGAGTGTCTTAGCGCTGCAATAGAAATTGGGAAAAAGAGAAAGAGTGTTTGAAGACGACGTATTTATAGAAAATACGTGTCTTGGAATCGGCTCAAAACACGCGGGACGAAATTCAAACGATGACATAGTTTTAAGCAGGTCACGTGGTTTTCCTGGTGAGCGGTTTCCCGAGACTGAATATTTGCGTGCGTCCGCCATCTTTGTTGTGGGAACAAGTGGCATACCGCCCAATTTAAATTATAGGAGTGTAAGTCCTATAGATCTATGTTACAGGAATACTAACACCGTGTACACCTAATCAGGTAAATCATGAATGAGCTTTGATTGGCTTTAGATTAATCTCCTTTGGGAAATCCTTTCTGGTTTCAGTAGGTTAGCAGTATTAAATAATAGCAACTCTAAATTCAAAACCAGTTGGGTTTATTCTTCGCAACCCCACTTGGTAAAACTATTTGTTACGAGAATCTTGGCACCATCAGTCTAATTGTGCGGGTTGGTAATCTCTATGATGCATTCTTAGAGATTACTAAGATTCCGTAATGCTCTATATTTCCAACCCTCTCAACTTCCCCGTCTGTTAAAAGATTAATGGACAAGTTTGCATCTCCAAAACGCCTAAACCCGATTTTAATTTCCCAACGCTTCTTCACTCTGATATTCGGTTTAAAATAATACCTTAACATTTCCAGAATCTCGATACTTATATCCTCCATTTTAACCTCTGAGAGAAAAGGAATAGCTGTATTTTACTGCTAATAATAAGGTATATAAAGTGTAGGTTATTTACATAATAAGCAAATGCAGATGACGTGTTCAAAAGGAATGCAAGATAAGGCACGACTGGGTGGGAAAGGTGATCTATTGGGAATTACACAAGAGATTAAAAATCGACCCTACTGATGAAGGATATATGTACAAACCAGGATCTGTACAAGAGAATGGGACGCATTAAATTCTCCGTAACATTGAGATACCAATAGATCACTCAATACCAACCAGAAGGTCTGGCGTAGAATTGATATATAAAAATGAATTTACCATTTAGTAGATTTTGCCGTTCCAGAGCACCACAAAGTGAAAGTAAAGCGAAAAGATAAGCAAATTGCGAGATCTTGCCATAAAACTAAAGAAGCAGTGGAACATGGTGATGGTAATGCCAGTTCCAGTTAGTGCCCTAGAAACGGTCCCCAAAGGCCTGAAAAAGAGATAGGAGTAAAAGAAGACCAGGGAAATATTCGAAACCGTCCAGATAATAGCATTGTTAAGATCAGTTAGAATACTGAGAAGAGTCCTGCAGACCTGTGTATACTTCTATCATTTAGACTCCAGTGAAAAACCACCAGTTACAACTGGTGTGAAAATTCGTATACAGTGAAAATATTTATGGTAATATTAGTAACATATTGATAGTTTTTATAAATGTACATGATGTAAGTTTTTGGTGTAAAAAGTATGTGACAACGGAAAAAAATACTTTTGAGACACTCAGCTATATATAACATTTCGGGAATATTGTCTTCATCTTTATTTCCACAACGTTTCGGCCGATATGTCCTCCGGCCTTCTTCAGATGTTCGTCGAACTCAGGAACCTTCACGGAACTTCTAACTCCGCCTTTATTGAATCCACAGGGGTCGCCTGTTCTGATCCCGTTAACCATAACCGGGTACAAGTGTTAAGTGTTACTCGCCTGTAGTGAGGATTGAACCTGTAACCTGTAGATGTTTGTCTCCTTTAGACACTTAGGGAACCAACGCCTGTAACAGTTACGCCATGTGTCCTACGGGACAACTCAGAGTGAATTTTTGGGACTTATAAACTTAATGTTCTTACTTACCTAGAATTACTCCTATTATGTATGATTTTTTACCTATGCTCATATTCAGATTTTTTTTCATCTAGCCTTCTTAATTATCGGTTCCCATATTGTATTCAACTCTATACTTGGTTCCCTAAGCTTCAAAGGAGACAATCATCTGGAGGTTGCAGGTTCAATCTTCACTACAGGCGAGTAACAATACAGGAATACTTAACACTTGTACCCGGTTATGGCTAACGGAATCATAAAGGACGTAGTTCGAACTTCCGTGAAGGTTCCCGAGTTCGACAAACACCTGAAGAAGGCCGGAGACCATATCGGCCGAAACGTTGTGGAAATAACTATAAAGATGAAGACAATAGTCCAAAAACCCTGAATGATAAAAATCAACAAGCTTCGTCTCAGAAATTTTGATAACTAATTATATCTATATTCCGGTTCTTTTCTTTTTTCCTTAACGCTTATCACTTTTTTATTCACTCTCATCAGTTTTTCTGAAAGGTTTTCCCGTCCATTCTTTAACCGATCAGTATTTTCCTTGGTTTATCCACCCACATCAACTTGTCTATTTTTCATAACTTTTTAATCGTCTTATAAAGTCCCTTTTCTTTGTCTGATTATTTTTTAAGGATTTGTTTTTTTTCGTTGATCTTTTTCTTTAGTTTGACCTTTTTTCTTCATTTCTGTTCCTTTATTTCTTTTTTCTTTCACTGTTACTCTTTCATATTTCTTTCTTTAAATCTACTACCTTCCTTTCTTATTTTTTTATTCATTCATGTCTATTTATAATTTATTTAATTTTTGTCCCCTTATCCCCCAGTTATTTGTTAAAGAACACCACTACTATTCTGCAAGAATGACTTTGGCTTTAAATAATTCACGAAGGTAGATATGTCACCAAGCAAAGAAACCAAACCATTAATTTTCGAATTTCATTTTTTACAATTTCTTTCTTTCTTTCTTTCTTTCTTTCACATTTAATAAGATTTTTATCATTCAGAAGTTCATTTTCTTCCATTTCGGTTCCTTTAATCTTGGTCCTTTTTTTCAATCATTTTATAATCTATAATTTTTAAAGATTTTTATCACGTATCTATCCGTTACTTCCTTTATCAGAGGTGAACAATTTCTTTCTTTCTTTCTCTCTCTCTTTCTTTCTTTCTTTCTTTCTTTTAACTTTTTTCTTTTAGTTCTACTCTTCTTTCTTTCTTTCTTTCTTTCTTTCTATTAACTTTTTTCTTTTAGTTCTACTCTTCTTTCTTTCTTTCTTTCTTTCTTTCTTTCTTTCTTTCTTTCTTTCTTTCAATTACCTTTTTTCTTTTAGTTCTACTCTTCTTTCTTTCTTTCTTTCTTTCTTTCTTTCTTTCTTTCTTTCTTTCTTTCTATTAAATTTTTTCTTTTAGTTCTACTCTTCTTTCTTTCTTTCTGTCTTTCTTTCTTTCTTTTTGTTATAATCTTCTTTCTTTCTTTCTCTTTCTCTCTCTTTCTTTCTTTCTTTCTTTCTTTCTTTCTTTCTTTCTTTCTTTCTTTCAGTTAACTTTTTTCTTTTAGTTCTACTCTTCTTTCTTTCTTTCTTTCTTTCTTTCTTTCTTTCTTTCTTTCTTTCTATTAATTTTTTCTTTTAGTTCTACTCTTCTTTCTTTCTTTCTTTCTGTCTTTCTTTCTTTCTTTTAGTTATAATCTTCTTTCTTTCTTTCTTTCTTTCTTTCTTTCAATTAACTTTTTTTTTAGTTCTACTCTTCTTTCTTTCTTTCTTTCTTTCTTTCTTTCTTTCTTTCTTTCTATTAACTTTTTTCTTTTAGTTCTACTCTTCTTTCTTTCTTTCTTTGCAACATGTTTACACCTCTTTATCTTGCAATTTCCTTATTAACCATTTTTATCTCGCTTTTATCCTCCTCTTCAACGTTGTCTGACTTTTCAGTGATATCTGTCTCTAACTCCTCTCTTTCACCATTTATATGCCTATCTATTTCTTTCTTTGTCTCTATCTCTCTCTTTCTCATTGCGTCTCATTTAGCTTCGTATCGCTTCTATTCATGGCCTGTCAATTACACCGATTTACCGTTTCTCTTGGGAACGAAACCGCATTGCAAATAACAGTATTTGCGATTTTCTTGATGAATCAGAGTTCAACCGTGGCCGATCCAGCCGACCGAGGACACCACTGATAATGTTTTGCCGATCGATTTGGGAGGTGTTGGACATCAGTCATCTTAGTGGACAGTGGTAGGCGTGTGTTGGGTCTCTAGACTTCAGGGAAATTCCGAATATCAGATTGCAACTTTACGACATTTGCATTCCCCTTTCTCGTCATGACTATCATTATTTGCCATCGTAAACTTGACTTCTTTCTGATATAAAAAAAAACAACAACAAGTACAGACATTATATAAAAAAGAGATTAATTGTTAATATTAACATTTAAGTGTACTGTTTTTTCAAGCTAGCTTTACAGCCCAGTGAGCCTGCTTTTAAATGAGGCAGCACAAAGACAATCTTTTTTGCTAAATATGCTTGCTAACAGAGGTGTGAAAGTGTAGTGTTTAGTAGCATGCAGAACGGAAAGGACAAAAAGTGCGTGTTTCGGGTGAATGGTATTATGGTTCCCATATTGTTCTAACTCTTTTGAGAAAATCTTGAAAATATAAGGGTAGGAATAAATTTTTGCGATATTTTGGTACGTGCTAGGATGCGGCGTGTACATAAGGTGAGCAAAGCAGTTCAAGCTTCTGTGGTTGTTTGTATCATCGTAGTTGGTACGCTGATACGTTTTGCATTCATTTTCTTCGTGGTTGTTTTGAAAACCGCACAGACGAATATACTGTGTGTTGTACAGGAACTTATGCTTTATGAGTTTGAGATTGACCATAACTCCGCAGAAGTAAGCAAAAATATTTGTTGTGTGAAAGGTGAATTCAGTTTGGTTTCTTTGTTTAATGGCATATCAACCTTTGTAGGTTATTCAATGCCAAAGCCCTCCTTCAAGAAGAACAGTAGTGGCAGCATTTAACCCATAGCTGGGTGGATAAGCAGTTCATACCTTTCCTAAGAGTATTTGTCCGAAAGTGAACGTAATAGCGTGACTTGAGTTCGAACTTGCTTACTAAAATTCCGCATTTCATCGCGCTTTACCCTTTACACCACGAGGACACCTGAAATATAATGGCCAAGGGATTTCGTTTTATATATCTTGCCTTTCGGTTTAGTTAGGTTGAGAACCTTTCGCTTAGCGCATGGGTTAGTTAGGTGCAACATGAGCGCAGGTGTTCACGCGCGCGGATAGGATGTGTCATTCACAGATGTCAAAATAAAAACACCAGAAAGGAAACGGGACCAGGAGGTGTTAATGGCGTCATGCACCGGAAGCGTGGGCTGAGGATTTTTGGGATTTGAGAAAAGTCAATTAGTTGAGTTTTTGCCTCCAAAGAAGAAGGTTGATTTTCGGGGCTCGCCGAGGCATTGCGGCGAGTGCTGCATGTGGTGGTGGTGGTGGGGGGGCTCAGATGGAAAAGTCTACATAGAAAGATTGTGTATCTCTCTCCTTATGTCGAAAACCTTCTAACTTAAAGGTAATAAAAAGTTTCGTACCTGAACTAAGAAGCCGTAAGTGTTTTTTGTGTTTCGGGATTCCTATGTTATCTATATATGAGTAATGAATATTCTATGTCTATTTCATATATCCGTATCATGGGTATGTTACACACCCTCGGGAAAGAAGGTGCAGTTTATTCCAGTAGAGTAACCAGAAGTTTGAAGACATTTTGCTCGTGCAGCAAGAACCTCGACGATCAGACAAGGTCAGGTTTTGCTAAAACCGTAGATTCGGAGGCCGTGCTCGAAGTCATAGAAAAAAATCAGACGGAAGACATTCAGAAATTGTCAGGTGAACTCGTTATCTCATATCTTAGTGTGGTTAGATGCCTTCAAGACCTTGGCAAAAGAATTCAGAGTTACTAAAATTTTGCAAAACTTTTGATTCATCCTAGTATTTATCTTTAAGCTTCTTCAAATAATTAGTCATAATACAAAGGTCGCGTCACTAGCATGTCACGATGCTTAGCATTTCATTTAGACTAACATAAAAATGCTTACAATTTCAAGGGGGGTGTATTATTTGCTAAAATACTCTTAAATTAGGAAGCGCGCTTAGTGCAACTGTTATCATCGTCGGAAGGGCACGCGGTTACTCGTATTCAAACTCTTGATGAGGTTGTTTATGATTTAGTTTGCAACAATGCCCTTAGGAAACGCATGGCTCCTTCTTTTCTCCCCTTGGATATGGGCACATAGTAGGAGAGGCTGATTATTTATCCGTGGCTTGGTAACCAGTCTAGAAGAAGGAAAATTTAGTTTTCACACCAGTTTTACATCGTTTAAAAATTGACCTAGAGTCACATCCTCACATACCATTCATAATTATTTTCCACAAGATGTTTCAGCTTTTTGGTTTTCCACTCATCAACTGGTGAATGTCAAGTTAAAATTTTTCGGCACTTTTCAAATTTTTTGCCAATTTAATGTACACTTAGGAACGTATGCCAAGAATTGGAAAATGAAAATGTTCTCCTAGACACTAAATAGTTAAAAATCGGATATAAATCAAGTAGTTATGTTGAAGGTAAAATGAAAACAAAGCGTGAATATCAAAAACGGGGACGTTATGCAATAAAAGTCGTTTTACGACTCCGAAATAAAGAAGTTTAGGCATTAGTTTACGAAATTTAGCGCCTAAAAATGTTGCTTTTTTTTGTAAATTATACTATCCAATCAAAGATACTTATTTAGAGTTTTTGGCCTTTTTTGTGCTAGGCTCATTATTCATTGATAGTGAATTCAATCTTACAATGGAAGCTATGTACAATCCATAGTGCTAAAGTTAGCGTGAGACATTAAATAACCCAATTAGAAATAGTGCCAAAAGGATATAATTTATATCTCATCAGCAAATATATCGTTGATAAATTAATTGACATTATAAATATCTTGTGAATGCTTCATATGGTCAAAGAGTCTGAAGCAAATACAATACTGCAGTAATCAACTACGAAATGAGCTTCTCAAATGGGTGAAAAGGCAATATTTATGACAACTTTCCGTTCATATTTCAAATGACAGAAATATCCTGAGAAAATTAAGTCATGCAGATATATCTGCATTAAAACTGCCTTTTCATTACGAGCCTGCAGTATCTTGGATGCAGGCAATCATGTCATATTATCTTTTTTGTCAGTTTTCAATGTATGTCATTAGCAAGGCTTTCGCTAAGGTGCGAGACGTGTACTCTACATTATAGATGACTGTCTAAGCACAATAGTTTATTGTCTTGGGTTCGGTAACTAAATACATCAGACTTTGGCTTATCAGTTGTGATACTGACCAGTGTGTGAAAGCAGTTTTCCAGAGTTGCTTCTGGGAGTTATTCTTTGAAAGCTTTATTCATTTGGCGACTAATTATTACAAAGTTAGTGTTTGGTTGATGACATATGTACTAGCGTACTATTCACAGGCGGTTGTGATTGGTATGAAAATTGATATCTATAGTTGTTCAGCAATTAAGGGCATAATTTTGAGGAGTTTTGAAAACTTTAGTAATCATTTTCCTGGTATTGTACGTAATTACCCAACCCCTTCGACACGGACAAGATGTGTCATTTGGTAAATTTCTAAGCAGGATAAAGATGGTTTACATTCAGAGTTTTCCTTCTCTGAGACTGGTTGCCTAACCAAGCTAAATGGACCCAATCTGCTCTACTATTTACCAATAGCTGGAGAGAAATTAAAAGGTATTAGAGGGAAGTGAAACACAATCAGCTTTGTTCAAGAACTTGGGTCATCAAGTACATTTCTTATAACGATAACCGTTTGACTAAATGCGCCTCCTAGTATCGTGATGTAGAGGTCAACTCCCATCAGCAGTGAACGTAGTGGCCAGCTATATAATGGGTTCCTCGGCCCCCCCTCCCAGTGAAACAACCTGTTGCTTTTCTGTGGCACCGACAGCAAGAGTTCGATCATTAGGGTGCTCATGGTGAGTGCGAGAAACAGTCAACAGTGAGAATTGTGGCTTTTTGAAAACTGCCAGTCTCTGTTAGTTATGAATTGATAGGGCAAAAATAACGACTTCAAGTTCAAGGAGAGCATAACCACCCTCCATTGGGCTTTGATTCCAATTTATCAATTTCGTCATCGACTCAAAAATGTCTTTTTACCTCTTCCTGATTTGGGAGACCGGTCTAGAAGGAAGCTGAAATATATTCATAAAGCGAGTTGTATTTTTCCGGTACCACATGTTCGGCCTTTACTTTTTCTGTTGTGAACCCGTCGTCACCTTTAAATCTCGTTTTCTTCTCTGACAACATTCGTCGAAATTCCTTAACGCGACAGTGTCTTTTATCTGTTAATGCTTAGATGTTTTCATTCCATTTTCCCGACAGCTTGAAACAAAATAATAAGAGCTTGTCTCACGGAAAGAATCAAACTCTCGTCCCCGTTTTTTCTCAAGGAAACTTGTTTAACCAAACCAGCTACCGTAACAAGTAAGTTACAAGAATTGTTTGTAGATGATCAAATTTAGAATGATAAATCATTCCTCTCTCTCTCTCTCTCTCTCTCTCTCTCTCTCTCTCTCTCTCTCTCTCTCGTTCTTTTCCGTATCATGTTTTTTTTAATTTGTGTTGCATCTGGTGATAGCTCGAGTTAAAGTTAAGAACAAGAAGAAAATAACTGGTCAGCTCGTGGACTTTGGTGTTTCAATGGATCACAGAGTAAAGCTAACTTTTAAGGAAAAAGCCAATATACAAAATGTTCAACATTAGTCATCCTAGTGAAGAAGGGGAATGTTACGCTATTAAAGTTGTTTTGTGCCAAACAAATAATGATTTAAGTATCTAACGAAAATGCATCGGTCCAGAGAAATTGATAATGTTCATATGAAAAACTGAAAAGCAAAACGAAAAAAAGTGGATAATTGGAATAGTTCCTTTATTTAATGGCATTTCAACATTCTTGGGTTATCTAATGTCAAATGCATCCTTGTAGAAGAGTAGCCCATAGCTGGTGGGATAAGGAGGTGTATATTTATTTCAATGTTATTTGTTCGTAAGTGAATGTAATAGCGACACTCAAGTTGAAATTCGCTTACCACGTTATTGCAGTTTAATTCGTTCGTCACTACGCCACAGATACTCCCTCTCTAAAAACTGGATAAATACCTGAAACTTGGTAAACAGATTAAAACTTTACGGATTATTATGGTGGCAATGATACCAATCACAGTTGGAGCCCTTAAAAATGTAACAAGAAAAAAGATGACCTGAAGATTGTGGAAAGGATTGATAAACGTTCTAAAGAATTGAGAAGGTTTTCTGTCACTTCGACTCCACTGAAGACTTCCACTTGCTCCATGTATGAAAACTCACAAAGAGAAGATTCATCTTATAATCCACCAAATGTCCATCACTTCATACATCTAAGGTTTCGCTATTAGCTTTTTGTCTGACTTTATTTAAGGGCTATGACTGGTAAGATATTAAACTTTATAAAAATCCGATTTATTCGCTTTTAGATGTCTCATCCTTTATGTCTTACGAGATTTACCCACTCTCTCGGTAATCCTTACGAGAAGCAGATTACTTTCTCCATACTTATACTTATACTGTCGAGGCTAGGTGCCAAGCCGCAAAAAAGGGAATGTGTTTAATTTTCACGGTCACACGATCTAAAACAAAACAAAACAAAAAAAAGACTAAGAGGCCCGTTTAAAACAAATTCGGTAAGTACTATCACTCCAAGCCAGGAAAAATATCTATTCGAAATATCAATTAATATTTTTAAATTTTTTCGATGATATCCGAGATCAAACAAACTCGAAGATGTTTTCCGTATGTCGTGTTTGGTGTAAACTAACCTCTAACCCGTTGTAGATACACATTAAAAGCAAATAAAACGTCCTTCAAATACGAATGCTTACTCTTACAACATATAAAATCGACTCTACAAGCTATATTTCTTATGATGAGCATCTTAAAATCAATATGTATCATGGGTAAGTACAGCTACTAATAATTATGTATAAATTAAAAGGTTGGTTTATGGATATGAATATAGATTATGATATCTATGACAGAGTAATTTTATTTAGTAAGCTAATGTTAGTTTATTACAAAGGCTGAAGTAGAGATCATCTATGATGATCGAACTCTTTAACGACAATCTGCTAGCTCAGCTCGTTAAACTGTTTACCACTTGAAGCGACCGATAGCAAAACTAGTTGTTTGCCTAATAAATAACATTTTGGAAAGGAACACCCGAACAGTTGTTTAACATCAGTTTGCAACTAGTTCAGCCATAAATCTACGCAGGGAGGGAGAGAGAGAACTAAAATGAAAGAAAAAGAAGCCAGGAAAGAAAAATAAGAGAGAGAGAGAGAGAGAGAGAGAGAGAGAGAGAGAGAGAGAGAGAGAGAGAGAGAGAGAGAGTTGGTGGATTGTTTAGTTTGGAGACAAAGAAAATTCTAGGATAAAATAAAAAAAAAATGATTGATGTTCCGGTTTCTGTCGGAATTAGTGGAAGATAATAAATAGTAAAAGTCTATAAAAAGCAGTTCAGTTGAGATCTAATGTGTTTTGAGTTCATTGAAGTAACAAAGAAGAAAAAGAAGAAGAAACATATTTTTTAAGAGAGAAAGAAAGATTTCTTAGAATAAAACGACGGGAGTTGTGAGAAAGAATAAGAATAAGACAACAAATGACCTGAACGTGAGCGAAAAATAACGAGACCGATGAAAAAATAGAAAAAAAGTGAAATTAAATAAAATAGAATTAAAAATAAAAAATTGAAACAATCGAAAGCTATAGGGGAAGAAAATGAAATGAATAGGCGAAGAAACAAAGGAAAGAGGGTAAAAAGATAAAAGAAAAAAAAAAAAGAAGAAAGAATGCAAGAAAGAAAAAATGATGGTACCAATTAATCAGATGTACTGACGATCAAACAGAAAGAAAGAAAGAAAGAAAAAAACAAACTAAAAACAAAGAATAAATGAAAGTAAACGGGACAGTAAAAAGTAGAAAAAGAAGAAAACTGAAGAAAGAAAACAAGAAAGAAAGTATTGATTAATTATTCAAATAAGAGATGATAAAGAAACGAAGAATGTCAGAAAACTGAAAACGAAAGAAAGAAAGAAAGAAAGAACGAACAAACGAACGAAAGAAAGAAAGAAAGAAAGAACGAACGAACGAACGAATGAACGAACGAAAGAAAGAACGAACGAACGAGAGAAAGAAAGAAAGAAAGAAAGAAAGAAAGAACGATAGAAAAAAGAACGAAAGAAAGAAAGAAAGAAAGAAGAAAGAAAGAAAGAAAAGAAGAAAGAACGAACGAAAGGAAGAACGAACGAAAGAAAGAAAGAACAAACGAAAGAAATAAAGAAAGTAAACATGTCATAGAGTAAAAGTGAAAGAGAAAGAGTGACTGAAAGTTAGAAAAAGAAATAAAAAAATGAAGAAATCATTAATTATTTAAAGGATTCATGAAAAGGAAATGGACAGAGAAAGAAAACTGAAAAAGGAAAGAATAGAAAGAAATAGAGAAGGTTTGTGTTAATGGAATGAATTGGGGATTTGAAAAAAAAAGTAGATTTAAGGAAGCGGGAAAAAAATCAACAACAACAACAGAAACCAAAAACAAGCAAAAACAAAAACAAAACCCAAAGAAAAACCTAAAGCAAAAAAACAAAGGAGAAACAAAATAAAAAAGAAGAAAAGTGAAGAAAAAAAAACGAAAGAAATAAAAATTGAAATAAAAGGAAAGAAATAAAAAACGTGATACAATGAAAGAGAGGAAAATCTAATAAAAGAATGTAAAAAATGTATAAAACAAAGAAAAAAACAAAAGAAAAGAAGAGAGAGAGAGAGAGAGAGAGAGAGAGAGAGAGAGAGATTAAATGACGAGATAGTAATTATTTACTAAGGTTGGTTTCATTGTGGCATAAGGTCAGAAGTATTGGTCAAACAAGGAATTATGAAAGTGGTAAATTTGGAAGTGAAATGAAAATGAAAAAAAGAGGTTAATAAAGCAGGAGGAAGAGAAGGGGGGAGGATGGAAAAAAAGAAGACTTAGTATAGGAGGTGTTATCAAAAAGTATCGTGACTGAATCATAATTCTAAATTTAAATGAAACCTCTTCTGCTGAACAGCTAACATAATTAATGATTCACAGTAAATTCTTGATATTTTCGGATCCACAATTTTGCTCATCAGTTTTTTGATGAAACACATCATTGTGTGAGTGCAATACCCCCCATAGACACAAGACATAATTCCGTTGCATCGTGTGTGATAAAATTAGACAGAATCATTTTTGATTTTAAAATTTAAAATGAAAATGTTTGCACAGCTGTGTAACTTATTCAATAATACTTCTTTATTCATGTCTCGACGAAACAAACAAATGAAACTAGTCTTGATAATGTGGAACACATATTTGGTAAATTGCACACTAATGCAAATGCAGCAGCCGCTTCCTATTTACCAGATACAACTCGGTAACTTTGTGCAATTTTTGTTTTCTTATTAAAGTGAAATTACATCTGAGCAATAAGATTAGAAGACCAAGAGAACATTAAAAGAAATAGAACAATACTAATCAAGAGAATATCATAAGAGATTTAGAAGTTCTTCGACTGATGGATAACTTGGAATAAAAGTCTCATGTCCAGAGAGACAATTCTAAATACAAACGTTCATTAATTCATTTCTGTTCTGTGTTCTAAATATACCGTTAGTCTCGTAACTTTTTGTAGACACTTCAGTTTCACTTTTACAGGTTTGTGGAAATAAAGTTAAAAAAGTAAAGTAAAGTTAGCGACCATAGTCGAGGGTGACTCGAAGGCTCCCTTTTCGATAGCTACTACACCAAGGTGTAGGGGAGGGCGCTACTCCATTCCCTGGATTGTTCCACTTTACCCTTGAACCGTACCTTATAATGCTGAGTGTTAAGCAAGGTGGTATCAAGTTCCATTTTTAAAGTCTTTGGTATGACTCGACCTGGGATTGAACCCAGGTCTCCCGGGCCATTGGCGAACACTCTAACCGCTGGGCCAATGTCCCGGTTTGTGGAAATAAAAGTTACCTTATCTTTGACATAAGGCCATCTTGTTTATTATTCAGGTTTTTGTTGTCTACATATATTTTCGTGGTCAGTTTTCATTCAAATTGAGACACTATAAGTTTTTCTTATTCATGCTAGAATTTATCTTTATGCTTCTTCAAATAACCACTTGCCCAGTCGGCTGGGGCTGTAGAATACACTGACTGCACCTCTGCAGAGGGGTAAGCCCCCCCCCCAACACATGTCCTAGATATGACCCTAAACAATCTGATGGTGTGGTTCCAGCAATGCTGGAGCTTTGGGGAATGCAGAGTACTCATTCATTGCCATTGCTTCCAGTTCCACTCTGACCCGGTGTGGTAGCACCTGGTAGAGCCCAATCTATGGGTTAAATAGAACTAACGGCATACTTATGCTAAACTGAATTGTTTGATTAAACTGAATAGCTTGAAATAGAAATGTTTTTGACAATTAAACCGTACTGACATTTAAACTGTGTGCTTATGATAAAGTGAATTATTTGAAATAGAACTGTTTTTGACATTGAAACTGTACTTACACTAAACTGCATTGTTATATATAACTGCTTAAATAGTTTGAAATAGACATGTTTTGACAATTAAACTGTGTACTTATACTAAAATGAATTGTTTTAAATAGAACTGATTATTTACATCAAAATGGATTTGGCGTTAAATAACCTACAAAGGTTGATATACCATAAAATCCAACAAACCTAAACAAACGTCAAATAACAACATTTCAATTTTCTTTCTCTGTTCATTTCCTTTTCAAGGATCCTTTAAATAATAAAGGCTTTTTCTTTATTCTTTAAATCCTTCTTCTTACTTTCAGTTACTCTTTTTCATTCGCTTTTACTCTATGACAAGTAATCACATATTTTGGTGCTACAATACAGATGATTGTCTCCTTAGAAGCTCAGGGAACCAACGCAAGTACTGAGTCGAGTTTTACACATAGCGTAACGTCGGTTCCCTTGGCTTCTAAGGAGGAGGTTGCAAGTTCAATCCTGACTGCAGGTGAATAACAATAGAGGAATACTTAACACTTGTACCCGGTTATGGCTAACGGAATCAGAACAGGCGGCGCCAGTGGATTCAATAAAGGACGTAGTTCGAAGTTCCGTGAAGGTTCCCGAGTTCGGCAAATACCTGAAGAACGCCAGAGACATATCGGGCGAAACGTTTTGGAAATAACAATAAAGATGTAGATAATAGTCCGAAAACCCTAATGATAAAAATCATCTAGCTACGTCTCTGAAATTCAGACTACTAAGACCTAGTGATAATCATAAAATCGGGACCCTGGTGAATAGTGAACTTTGCCCTCTCGATAGACAACAGAGTAAAAGAAAAAGAGAGTGTAAAGAGAAATAAAAATCTAGACCTTGCTTGAGAACTAAAAATATTCAACATGAAGATGACGGTGATACCAATTATAATTGGTGCACTTTGAACAATCCCCAAAGAATTGGTAAAGGGACTAGAAGACAGCATTATTACGATCGGCCAGAATACCAAGAAGAGTCCAAAAGACTTGCTGTCACTTGCACTCCGGTGAGAAATCATCAGCTAACACTGGTGTGAAAAACTTTCAAAAGTGTAAAATAATAAATTATCGTAAAATGAATATAATGACAACGCTTTATTTAAGAAAATCACATAATTCATTCATCTAATTTCAAATCTTGAAATGTTTTCACAAACTTATCAAAGAGGTTAAAACATCGGACAGGAGGTGAAGAGGTCTATGTT
This sequence comes from Sepioteuthis lessoniana, assembly GCA_963585895.1. Classification (NCBI taxonomy): domain Eukaryota; kingdom Metazoa; phylum Mollusca; class Cephalopoda; order Myopsida; family Loliginidae; genus Sepioteuthis; species Sepioteuthis lessoniana. The sequence goes on from OY757930.1 coordinate 8,271,180, forward strand.
CCTGTTTGGAGGATTGAACAAGTAGTTATTTACAGTAGGTTCACTAAAGAATATTAATCGACCTTTCCAGAGCGGTCAGTTTAGCCTGGAGTAATCCAGAATATTTAAGGATATAAATAGTACTAATCTATTTATCAGATAATATAAAAATGGAGTCAGTGGAAAAACCATCAGTAGGACAGAAGAGAAAAATAATTCTTCTAAAATATGTTCTTAAAGTTTACTGTTCTTTCACTTGACAAACTTGCATTTTAACAGTTGAGTAATTAGCTTTCTTTTCGTTTGTTTGTTTAACGCGGTATCGACTCGTTATGGGTTCATCATCATCATAATCATGTCGTGCCACCTGCACGGATCTCCCTGACTCTCTTCCGCCACAATTCTTTATCGTCCATCTCTCCCGGTAGGTCTTCAATGCTACATCCTGTATCAGAGCAGTTGTGTATAGGTTCTAGCTGGGTGTCCTGCCTTTGCTCGTCCATGTGAAGGGGTCCACAGAAGTATGTCAATTATGAGTTCGTCCTTAATTCTTCACCAGTGTCCTGCATGTCTGGTTCGTCTAACTTTGATAGTTTTCGTGATGGGTAGTAAGTGGCCGTACAGTTGCTGCTTTGTGGGGTGCTGCCTCCAGGACTCGTTCAATATTGCTCGCAGCATTCTTGTGTAATCGCTGTAAAGCTTTTTCTCCATACGTTTAGTTAGCGTCCATGTAGTGCATCCAATGCAGTATCGACTCGACCGCTGCTTGGAAAAAACTGCTTTTTATTTCATCGTTCTGGTCTGACTTCCATATGAATGATATTCTATCGTTAGCTGCCATGTGTTTCCTAGTCACGTGTTGATATTTGCTCGATTGATGAGATACTACTTCCTAGGTAGGTGAACTTGTCAACTAGTTTCAGAGGACTACATTTAGTGTGGAGATGTCGACTCTTTGATTAAAGCACACGTGTATTCTGTCTTGTTTGCATTAACATGGAGGCATATGCCAGTAGCTGCTCGTTCCTAGCAATGTAGCAGGGTTTCAGTTTGGGCGGGTGTATTTACCAGAAGTGCTATGTCATCGGCATAGTCCGTGTCCGTAATTGTATGTGGGGGTTATCTTCTGCTTCTTTCCTTTGTCAGCTTAAAACCGTCATCTTTCAGTTTATCAATAGACGTTCAAAGCACGTAGTCCAGACAGATGATAAAGAGGTATGGGGCTAATGTGTCTCCTTGAAGCACACCTGCTACGATGTCGAAGTAGTCTGTGTCTCCATCTTGGGAGCTGACTTTTACTTTCGTTCTTCTATATAGCATCATTATGGCTACGACGGTTTCTTTGGATAGGCCGTAGGCGAGTAGTATTTACTTCATCTTTCCTCTGTGTATTGAGTCAAATACCTTGGAAAGGTCGACAAATGATATTATTGCCTCTAGGTTTTTTACAAGTACACCTAGAATTCGACAGATAGTCAAAATTTGAGATGTCGTTGATTGATTTCTCCAAAAGCCATTTTGGTTTTTCCAAAGTATCTTCTCAATTTTGGGTTCTATGCGGTTGTGTTGTAGAGCATTGTATATCTTGGCCGCTATGGATGTAAGTATTATACCTCGTGAGTTCTTGGCTAATCTGCGGTCACCCTTTTTAAGGAAGGTGGGGGATACATCCCTTTATCCATCAGTCTATTGTGTTTTGATTATATACAGCATTACAGGGTCGGAGCAGTATGTCGTCGAATTCCCTGGTCTTCCATACTTCTGGGTGCATTTCCTCAAGCCCTCCTGCTTTTCTATTTTTAATTTTTCTTAGTACAGAGTCGAGTTCTTTTTGTGTAAATTGTCCTAGTTTGATGTCTAATTGTTTACTTATAATTCTTGTGATTGGTTCAATTACGTAACTTTCGGAGGGTTTCTGAGTAAATTCTCAAAATGTTGTTTCCATAGTTGTATTCGTTCTTCTTGGTAGGTAGCTTTCAGTTTAGCTTTCACAGTGCACTTCCTTCTGCTTACTTCGTTTACCATTTGCCATGATATCCTATATTGTCTACCTTCAACCAAGTCTCTAATCTTATTGATCTGATTTTGTATGTATTCTGTTTGTTCTTTTAGGAATATGTTAGTTAATTCATTTTGTGCGTTTTTAAGTTTCTATGCATTAATATTGGTTGGGTTCTTCGTATTGCATTTGGAAGCAGTTTACACGTCTGCTCTCTTTTCTCTAACCACTAATGTCTCTCATGGGACTCTATATTTAGTTCTTTGTTTAGTTGGTATGCATTTTGCTGGTGCTTTTAAGTGGGCATTGACGAAATTCTCATATTCGTTAATCAGTGTATGTGTTTCTGACTTCTACTGTCGTGCATCGAATTTGTTTCTTACTATTAATGCATATTTATCTCTAATATCCATGTTATTAAGCAGGGACAAGTCATAATGTACACTGGTTGTTGTTTGGGCCGTATTCATTCGTAGGCTCAATCGTATCTTTGCAGTGGCAATTCAATGATCGGTGGACACACTCTCGAAAGAGAAATATGCCTTTCAATTCAATGAGTTATTATTCCATTTCTTATTTCTAAAGACGTAGTCTATCTATGCTTTAGTATTATTTGCGTAGGTGTAGGTCTATAGTTTTCCCTTCCTTCTCTGAAATTTAGTATTAAGGCATGTTAATCTATTTTCTAGCGTGAAATCTGTTTGATGTTCCCCATTTCTGTTTAACGAGTTGTGTAAGCTGCATTTGTGGTTAACATTTATACCAATTTGGGCATTCATGTCTCCACCAATGACGTGAACGTTGTGTTTCGGGATGCTACGAATAAGGGTGGATAGCTCATTATAGAAGGCGATGAGGTCAGTTTCTTCTCTAACATTGACAGCAAGAAATGATTGTTGCGTTGGGGTTGCCATTAAAAGTAGCTACTATCATCCTCGGTTATATTTTCTCGATGCTATTTTGTGATTTTAAGGCCTATGGGCCTATAAGCATACCTAAACCTCCTACCGTGGCATTGACAGAGTTTTCCCACGCAGATACTGTGGCTAACGTCCATCCATTGCTCGTATCGTGATATTTAATATCCTCGTTATGAGTGTACCTGTGCTCTTTTATGCATTTTAGGGCTACGTTATGATTTATCGCCGATGCTGTAAGCTACGATAGTTGTCCTATTCGATTTAAAATTCTAACGTATGGATTATTTAATGCTAAAATTTGATTTACTAGTAAATGCTCAATCGCAGTCTCGATATTTTCAAAATTCCATATTTTTTTTATTTTTAGCTTGGTTCAAGTATTCTTATCTAACACTAATTATATTGTTTAAAGGAACTCAATTATATTGTTTAAAGGAACTATTCTTCTTTGATAATATCATTTGCAAGTAATTAAAGAGTTTGAAGTAAGTAAGTAAGTTAGTAATTATTATTATTAACAATAATAATAATAGAACTTGTCGTATTGTGGAATTCGCTGTTCCAGCGAACTAGAGAGTGGAAAACAAAGAAAGCAAAGAGACAAATACTTAGATCTTGCCAGAGAACCGCGAAAGCTGTGGAACGTGAGGGTAACGGGGATACTAATAGTGATTGGCGCACATGGAAGATCCCCCAAGAAAGGGGACTGGAAGAGTAATTGATTTAAGATAACTTGAGAGTATCCAGACGACAGGATGGTTAAGATCAGCTAGAATACGGAGAAGAGACCTGGAGACCTGCGGAGGCTTACTGTCACTCAGGCTCCCATAAAATACTTCTAGCTCACTTTGGTATGAAGAACCCACGAAGAGGGAAATAATAATAATAATAATAACATCTATCGTAATGAATGCGACATAAAATTCTCAACCATTTTGAGATACAAGCGGGTCACACGGCCAGAAGACTTGATCAAGTTTTTAATTAACAAGAAAAAAAAGAAATGTAGCCCGGTGGATTTTACCATTTCGGCCGACCGCAAAGTTAGAAGAAAAGAAAACGACAGGAAGAATTGGAAATCGGATAAAGAGTCGACACTCTTCAGACCTCAGTATTGTTAAGATAAAATAGAATACTGGATATGTGAGGAGACTTGATGTCACTAAGTCTTTATTGAAAGACTACCAGCTAACGCTAGAGTGAAAAACAGGACTTGCTGTCACACAAACTTCATTGAAAGACCACCGGCTAACGCTAGAGTAAAAAACGACTTGCTGTGACACAAACTTCATTGAAAGACTACCTTCTAACGCTAGTGTGAAAAACTCACTAGAAGAAGAAGAAGAAGAAGAAGAAGAAGAAGAAGAAGAAGAAGGCCAATTAATCAGCAAGAAAAACTTATCATCTGGTGGATTTTTCTGTTCCAGCTGAAAACAGAATAGAAATGAAAGAAAACTAAAAAAGAAAAAATTCACAAATACCTGGATCCTCCTAGAGAGCTGAAAAAGGTAAAGGTGATAATAACAACGATTGTATTTGGTGTAATTGGAACGCTTCCCAAAAACTTGGAAATAAATGTTGAGGAACTGGAGATCTGAGGAAGACCATTCAGACCAAAGCATAGTTAAGAACAGAAAACTTGCCGAATTGTGCATTTTGCTGGCCTGGCAGACCAAAGGGTAAAACAGAAGGAAGGCGTAAATAGAGATAAGTACCTGGACCTTGCTAGAGAACAGGAGGACTATGGGACATGAAAGTGACGGTGATACCAATTGAAATCGGTGCACTCGGTACAGTCACCAGTAAATTGGTAAAGGGATTTGAAGGATTGGAAATAAGAACACGAGTGGAGACCATTCAAACGACAGCAATGTTAAGATCGGCTAGAATACTGAGAAGAGTCCTGGAGATTTGAAAAGAGTTGCTGTCACTCAAACTCCAGTAAAAGACCATCAGCTGATGATGGTGTAAAAAACCCTCAAAGGAGTAAACTAATAAATTTCAAGTAACTTGATATAAATAATTTGCATACAGTTAAATGGGTTCAAGTATTCCTATCTAACGTCAATATTTCTGTTTAATAATCATTTGTTTGCACAAAGTTAAATGGTTTCACAAATTCCATTTTAATGCTAAGGATTTTCTAATTATCTAATTGATAGGAATCCACTACCAGATGCAGGTCATACCTGCGAGGCTAATTTTGTAGGGAGTCTTACCCATCTGCAGAGGATACAGTCGGCATATTCTATACCTCACTAGCAGAGCGGTGAACAATTAGGACCTGGTCAATTTAGAAAGAGAAGCCATAAAGAAAAGGAACTGCAATTTAATCAATAATATCGAAGGAAGTTTTCATAGGAAATAACATCAAAATCCGTGTTCTAATTTTTGAGCTATGAGAAAGTAAATACTAAATACTAAATTTGTGGCAATAATTTAAAGCATTTTGTGTTTCTTGAGATGCTGATAAAACGATATAGCCTTTTATCATCAGGATCTGGGTTGTAGACATTTCAACTTTTGTTGTATAGCCATCATACAAATATAAGCGGAAACATAATCAAAGATAATTTACGAACTTCAATGAACGAACGAACACACTCAACCGGGGGTCGCTGGGGGCCACAGCTGGTTCACACTCTGGCCTTCCTGTCACCAAATAACTCAACGGCCGCCAGCATCTACCTATATTCTTTCATAACGCCCACTTGTTTTCGCTTCTTCTCTCGCTTATTTACACAGGTGCATCTCTGATTGACGGCTCGGTTAAGGGTCAGTATATAACAATTTCATATCATGTTATCTCATGCAGTTTTTTGGCTATCAGTAATACGATGGTGTGTTTCTCTTTTGTGGTGTCCTCTATGTAAGCATATCCATGGCTGTCTCCGATAGTTTCTATTAGCCGTCTTACTCTGTGGAAGGTTTTCATTTTCCATTTTTTTTAACTTGCTGCATTTCTCTCTATGATCACATTTTTGGTTGATTGATTGATTTTAATGGCATATCAACCGGCCAAGAGTTATTTTATGCTCATTTAGATCTGATGCAGTTAAAAGTTATTCATATGACACCACTTTTAAGAGTGAAGGTATCTTACTCATATGCAGGGGGTACAGTCGTCTTATTCAAAGCCCCATCGACCGAGAGCAACAGTAGTTTTCATGATTGTGATTATACAATTCTTCTAATTATTTTGATAAGAAACTAATACTCAAATATCAACCCCGAAAGAAAAAGAATGGAAAAATGGCGGGAAATGTGTCAATAAACTCTATTTTCGTGTTTACGAAGCGTGCGGCCTTTGCTGCCAGAGTTGAAGCCTGATCACGTGACTCGGACACTGCATCTCCACAATTGATGAACTAAATGAACTCTGGAAGCGATTCAAAAATCGGGGAACAATGTTTGAATCAGTGGGTGAGTGCATACGTACGTACATACTTACGTACATACGTACATACACGCAGACATATATATATATATATATATAGAGAGAGAGAGAGAGAAAGAGAGAGGAAGAGGAGAGAAATAAAAACAAGAAGGACAATAATAGTTTAAAAATGTCCATTTTTGGACGGCTTCAAATTTTTAGCGCCGGTCTGTCACGTCAATTACCGGTATTGTTCGGATTCTTCTTAATCTCGTTCACATCCATCAACTTTTTACCTCATGTTTTGAAGAGTTAAGCAGCTACCCGACAATATTTTGATGTGGCTGGGGTAATTGAAAGAATGGAACAAACAAATAAACAAACAAACAAGAGCAAAAATATTCTCTCCTGAAAAGAAAAAAAAACACTACAAAATACTAAGATTTTCTTACTTTAACTTTTGTACCAAATTGAATGATAAGAAATTTTATGCATCAGATTATATACATATGTATGAATGTGCATATTTTTAAACGAGAGTGTGCTGAAAAGTTCTCAGGCCAACCAAGACTCATGAAAATTATGTCTTTTCATCCCGCTGTTCAACGTACTTGGCTTATCACTTCGCAGGTTCCTTTATCACTTCTCCATTCATCCCTCTCCAAAAAAAGTGTCTCAGCCTTGAAAATCAGCAACTAAACTGGCTTAAGTGATGTACTCCTATGGACCCCCCACATATGGCCGAGCAATAGCAGGACGACCAGCAAGAACATACATACAGTAGCTATTTGAAGATACGGGATGTAGCCCTGAAGACATGCCAGAGGCGATGAACGATAGGGAAAAGTGGCGAGAGAGGGTCAGGGATATCTATGCTAGCGGCACGACATGATAATGATGAAGACTTCGTTTGAACACGAACCAGTGAGACGAGTAGAAGATACGCAACGACCTCTGCCACTTAGCATGAAAAGTTATGAAGGCATTTTTGCCCGTTTATTTTACGTTGGTGCATATAAAAGAATACTGAAAGAAGGAAATAACCAAAACCTATGAAACATTCACATTCTGAAATTTAACATACTTAACGCATTGTTTCTTTAGTATCTTTTCCTCCACCACAAAACTGATTTGCTTTTTGGTTTGGCTGAGAACTTTTCAGCAGGTTTATCATATTTACCAACGACTCCGCTCGGGCAGGATATAACACAAGGTCAATTTTTAAGCGGAGTTTAACAGAGTTTTCCTTCTCCTAGACTAGTTGCTTCACCAAGGCTGAAGAACCTTGTCTGCCCTACTATTTACTCATAGCTGGAGGGAGAATAATTGGATTCTTACCTTTCCCAGTAAGGGGTATTAGTGCTATGTGAAATGCAATCAGTCTCGTCCAGGATTTGAACTCGTGTCGCAGTGTCCATTTCCTACGACGATAACCATTACACCACGGTCACCTTTTCAGCAGGTTTATGCTAACGAATTTTATGTCTTATATGCCGAGGAGATTACTCTACTTTTGTAGATTATCACAACAGAGAATTTTATATTCCTTGGCTAGCAAATACATGCCTCAAAATGGAATTATCGTGAGCAAATTTTTCTCTCAGATAACTACTTCACTTGATAGTTCGATATTCGTTTATTACAACACTTAGGCAATATTGTGCAACACGAAGCTAAATTCAAGAAAAATTGTTTTTTTTTATAATGACAAATACCATTTGAAAATTTGTGTACCAAGTCTCATACATTCGTATATAAAGCTGCTGTTGGTAGGGCTTGGAATCCGCTGACTATAACTCCCGCAGGGGGGCAAGAGGCTCCCAAAAAGGGGTGTCCTGGGTATGACACTAGAATGAAAAAGGATGAAACCAATAATTTAACTGATTTAATCTACTTTGTTGCCGAAATATTTTATGAAGCTAAATGATCAGTTATCAGAAAAAATCTTTTTATCTTGTATTAGTTCAACATAATCATCAAAGGCGCATCGGCAGTATCTCTCTCTCTCTCTCTCTCTCTCTCTCTCTCTCTCTCGCCGTACGTCCCTATCGGACATTGCACTTCGTAAGTCCTCTTGATGACTCTAAGTATCCGCTCTAAACTAATAAATGGTGAATTTACGTGTATGTGTCCATAATAGAAATGCGACGTTCTTCAGTGTACTTCAAGCTTATTAACTGCTAAATAAAATAAAACTTAAGTTGGCTAATTCCATAATTTTTTCCAAGGATCGATTTACATAATTATATATGTTTACTTTTTATTCCTAATGACTTGCTACTTCTGCCCCGCTCTTCAAGTTAACATTGCTGGAGGGAAAATAATTAGATTCATATATTTCACAAGTGCATTAAGGCTTCGTAAAATGCAAGGAGATTCATCCGGGATTGAAATCGAGTCACCTGTATCTACTTCCCACGACAGTAACCGTTACTCTATAAATGACAATAGCAGCCCGCTATAAGGTTTGGTTTGGTTTCTTTGTTTAATGGCATATCAGCCTTTGTAGGTTATTTAATGCCAAATCTATTCTCCTAGAAGAACAGTAGTGGTACTATTTAACCCATAGCTGGGAGCAGCCAGTTATAGGCAAAGTGATAAAATCATGACAGATGCATAGTTAGGATGTAACAAAAGAGTATTACAAAGAGGTCACAAAACAGAAGTCCAAATATTATGATGTGTATATTTCGCAGATGAGTTGTTGACCTGCTAATAGCCTAAGCAAGACGCTAGTTGATATTGGCTTGCTGTTTTTATGAGCGCATCTAATTTATATACGATACTACACTTCCCTGATCTTTAGAGGTTGGCTGCTTTTGGTTGATCTTATATTTCTTCTGATTATTCTCATGAATCTGTGTTTTTATTCGTGTTTTCCTTGGTTTCTTCTTATGGGAGATCTAGGTCTAAATTTAGTTTTTTCGACAGTCTCTTCAAACGGTTCATTGTCATTTTCTTTCATACCCGTCTCTGTTTCATTGTTGAAATCATCTGTTCCCGCTCTTCATTTCCCCATTTTTCCTCCATTTCTATTTTTTCGGGTTCGATTCTGGATCTAAACTGATCGGTATGAGCTTGTATGTGCTGCCCGTTTTTCTTAAATGTCGCTGTGTTATGTCCGTTTTGAAATAGGAATTTTGCTTTTTCTTGATTTGATTCGTTATCTTTTATATTCCAAACATTTTCTTTTGTTATGGTTTCTATGATTTGTCTCCTCATTAACGCAGAAAGGCATTGTTTTCTTCCTGCATGTGGAATCGTTCGGCAGCTTAGGAGCAATCTGGGTCGGTAGGGTTCTGTTTTCATTAAATGGAGAAAATACCTTTAACTTTATTTTCTCAGTTTGATCCATCGTTTCTACAATTCCATTAGATTAATTTGGTTTGATTTTATGGCATATCAACCATTCTAAGTTATTTAATGCCAAATCCATTTTTATTCATGTAAACATTTCTATTTTAAACAATTCTGTTTTGCATAAGTACACTGTTTAAATATCAAAAAGAGATCTTTTTCAAACATTTCAGTTTAGCGTAAGTACATTTTTTGTTAAATGTTAACACATTTTTTGTTAACAGTTAAATGTCATAACAGTTTTATTTCAAACAATTTAGTGTAGCGAGAGTACAGTTTAAATGTCAAACACATAGATAGGGCCCTATCAGGATCTACCATTCCGGGCCAGAGTTGACCAGGGAACAACAGCAGTAAAGGGGTATTCCACATTCTCCAAAGTTTCAGAGCTTTACTACAGCCTGACCATCAGATTGTTTAGTTTCATATTCAGCACACTTATTGGGTTGTGGTGCCTTACCCCTCAGCAGAGATGCAGTCGGTGTATTCTACAGCCCCAGCAGACTGGGCAAATCCTATTAGAATGCTAGTTGTATAATAGTGTCTTGTATGTGAGACACCTAATAGATTTTTATTATGAGAAGATATCCTCGTCGCAAAATTTAAGCGAATTGTCGGTGACTATCGTTTTTTGTACTCTGTTTCTTGACAATACTGTTCTCAGCACTTACTTTACGGTAACAGCTTTTCTGTGTGATATTTTGATTACCTCAGCCCATCCCCAAAATTTGTCCAATAGTATTAAGAAAAAGCCTGTATCTTTGACCTTTGAATGATCCACTCGGACCCTAATACATGTTTCATCTCCTTTGAGCCATGAATGAACTTTAGTTTAAATGTTTTATTTCAGCACATTTTAGATATCTTTTAATATAATCTTCTATATGTTTCGAATATCCCGACCTCCAGGCTAACAACTTTTCACCTTCTTTGTGTTGTCGTTATGTTGTATATTGACCTCCGATCCGACCAAACATGCCATTCCAAAGACGGCGGAAGTTACATATTCCGTTGGCGGCGGCGAGCTTGGCTGAAAATATGGGACAGGGTTAAAATCCCACGGTACAGTCACAAACTGATGTACCGGAAGGGGGTGATCTATGAACTGCTTGATGATGATCAAGGGGGTGACCTATGAACTGCTCGATGATGATCAAAACATGCAATTCCAAAGACGGCAGAAGTTGCATATACCATTGGCCGTTAATGGGAAGAAATTGAGTGGACGGCGAACAATTATATAACTCAGTGCACAGGAAGTTCAAAGATTAGTTGGAGACAAGATGCGGTAGAGAAAGCCAGCTCCCAGCAGAGGGAGCCCTCAGGCCCCCGATTGAGTGTTTGGGGATCAGAGAGTTGGAGAAATGATGCTGTAGATAAACAGCATTCAGCAGAGAGCTGGGCCCCCGGACCTCCAGTTGAGCAACCCTGGAGAACGAGAAAGACACACTTCTATGTCCGGTGGAGCTGGGGTGGTCAAAATTTTGCAGTTCTGTTCGGCCTCCAACTCCCTCTCACACACAACCCTTTCAATAAAGTGAGAGGTATATTTTTCTAAATAACTGTGTCGCTCGTCTTTATTGTGTCGTCGTTATGATTCTGCCTGCATATGTAGATGTATATGCATTATGTGTTTGTATAGTTGGTCATGATTGTGACTATACAACATAATAGTTATGCTGCAATACAAATCATCTAATATCTCCTGTCTTAAGAGTTTGTGCTGGTAATAATTATGTCAATTGTATATTATGCCTTTCTCTGATGTTAATTTAGGTTTCTGTTATTTGAAGGGTCTCTCTGCTATTGAGTAATTGTTCCATATATTTCTCTTTATCCTGTCTCGTATCTTGCTTAATACGAGGTCTTGTCTTGTTTTCATTCAGAGTCGATTTAGAGGAAAAACGTCCATTTCCACCCAGTGTAGCGTTTCGTTTTCTACATTTTATTGTTTTTCTACCTTTTCGTAATCAAACTCTGGTTTCGGTGTTTATATGCGGAATTGTGTTCCCTTTTACGTACATCATGTCAAAATCAAATGCCATCATTTTAATTGCCCATCTTAAAATTTTCGAGGATATAACTCTTGGCAATTCTTTTCGGGGGTTAAATATGAGTTCTAACGGTTCGCGGTACTATTTTAGTTACATTTTCCATCCAGATAAGTTACCGGCCCTTTCCGTGCTTTACCCAATTGCTATAGCTTCTTTGTCATTATTCGAGAGGTTTGTTTCTGCTGCCGTTAAGATATATTGCTGAGTGAACTTCTTGTGATATGATTGCTGCTACGGCATATTCACTCTCATCTGTAATTAACGTTGCTTCTTTCTTTGCATCAAAGATTTTTATCTCAAGTTTTTTGATGGTGCCTTTCTCAATGCTTCAAAAGCGATTGTTTGTTTTTGTATCCAGTTAAACTCGACGTTCCTTTTGCGTAACTTTGCGACACCAACTCTCACTTTTTTGGATTGTTGAGACTAACAATGGATTTTTGTTGCTTTTCATAAAATTTTTGTTTATACTCATTTAATGTATTTTATCGACTTTATTATTTTATAACCAATGCAGTTAGGAATTTTGATTAATGCTGACAAAATATATTCGATTAAAATTGGAAATTGGTGTCTATTTTTATAAATGGTAGACATAGAGTACCAAAAATAACAAAAAGTTACAGGGAGAGGTTGGGGAAATTAGAATCAATTTCTTTATACTTGACACTTTACCGAACATTGGCATGAGGGTTAGAGTGTTCGCCAATGGCCAGGGAAACCTGGGTTCAATCCCAGGTTGGGTGATACCAAAGACTCAAAAATGGTACTTGATGCTTCCTTGCTTAACACTCAGAATTATAAAGTTCGAATCAAGGGTAAAGTGGGGTAATCCTGGGAAAGTAGTAGGCCCTCTCCCATACACCTTGCCGTAGTAGCTATCAAAAAGGGAGCCTTCGGGTCACCCTCGACTACTTTAACTTACTTTACAAGAGAGAAGAATGTGAGACAATGTAATTGAAACATTTAACATAATTAATAGAATTCCAACTTATGGTAGACATTTTTTTCAATTTTCTCCAGGGGTGTTCCCGTGGTCTAATGGCCGAATGTGGAATCGTAGTTAGCGAGTTCGAACTCCAGTTTCGCTATTACGCTAACTTTCGGACAAATACCCTTGGAAAAGTTACGAACCCTCCTATCCTCCCGATTATGGATCGAATAGTACCGCTACCCTTCTTCTAGAAGGATGGATTTGGCATTAAATAACCCAAGAACGTTGATACCCCATTAAACAACCCAACCAAATCAATATCTTCATTGAGCTGGAAATTTACCGTGAAGACAAATTTCGAAAACCAAGTCAACTAAACAATTAGATTTTTTTTTTATACATCAAATATTTTTCGGACAACTTGCCTAATCAGATCAAAAATAGCAATGGAAATAGAATTTGAATGATTTCAGAAAATTTGATAAGAAAAAGAATCTAAGTGGACATTTCGGAGGAACAGTCGGATGAATTACTAAACAATATTTGATCTGTTCATATAGATATAGTATTAATAGTGTATATGTTTTTTGCAAATATTCTTTTTTTTTCTTTTAAAGGTTAATCTGAAAAGTTAGTAATAAGCGAAGATGCCCCAGGAAGCATCTAAAAACAAGTAATACTAATAATAATTAGCGGAAAGAGCGTATAAGAATAGACACGACTGGGTGGGCAAGAATTGTGAAAGAAATTGAAAGTTGAACATACGAACAAATAGGATGCGCACGACACAGAATCCGTCCTAGAAAATGAGATTCATAAATTCCTCTGGGATTTTAATGTACAAACGGGTCACATAATCTCGGCCCAACGACCAGACCGAGTGATAGTCAAAAAAAAAAAAAAAAAAAAAAAAAAAGAACGTGCAGAATAGTGGACCTTGCCGCCTCGCCAGACCACAGGGTAAAACTGAAGGAAAGCGAAATGAGGGAGAAGTACGTAGACTTTGTTAGAGAATTGAAGAAACTATCGATCATGAAAAAAAGGTACAGTCATAAAAGGGTTGGTACAAGCATTAGAGGACTTGGAAATAAGAGGTCGAGTGGAGACTATGCAAACTACAACATTATGAAGATCGGCCAGAATACTGAGAAGAGTCCTGGTGATTTAAGTAGACTTGTTGTCACTCAGACTTCACTGGAACATTATTAGCTAACGCTGGTGAGAACAACTTTCATAAGGAACACTGATTTCCTCGGGTCAGTAATTTTTTTGTAAATCGTCTGCAGTTCTGGATTGATGAAAGCTATTGATTTATCTTTATTATTATTTACTCATGAGAGTTTTTCACATCGGTGTTAGCTGATGGTCTTTCATTGGAGTTTGAATGACAGCATGTCTCCTCAAATCTCCAGGACTTTTCTCAGAATTCTGACCGTTCTCAATAGTGCAGTAGTTTGGACGGTCTCCACTCGTCCGCTAACTTCCAAGTCCTCTAGTCCCTTTAGTAATCCTTTAGTTACTGTTCCAAACGCACCAATTACAATTGGTATAATTGTCACCTGCATGTTCCACAGTTTTTTCAATTCCCTAGCAAGGTCGAGGTACTTATCCTTCTTTTCCCATTCTTTCAGTTTTATTCTGTTGTCAGCCGGGACAGCAAAGTCGATAATTTTGAATGTTCTCTGTTATTTTTGTTGTTTATTATTGGGTCTGGTCTTCTGGCCGAGATTAGGGGATTCGTGTATATGTCAAAGTCCCATGGGAGTTTATGTGTATTGTCATTCAAAATCGACTTATATCTATTACCAACGACAACGAATTCTTTGTAGCTTCTTGCCGTTTTTTAAAGCTAATTTTGTGTCTATATACCTGTGTTCGAACAGTTGGGTGTTGGACTTTTTTGTTGACTAAGATATTTATGTATTTTTTTTGCTATATCAATGGTCAGTTATAGAGTTCATTTTGAAAAGTAAGATTAAGAATGCTGATTTTCAATGCGAACATCGTTTTGATGAGAGTATTAGGACATATTAAATGTTTTTCGTTTGTTGTATACCCTTACTCTAAAGCTCATTTCCTGTATGAATCTAAAGACTATGTGTTACTGTACTGTATTAGTAACATTGTAATTTATACTAAATAGCATTGGTAATAACCTTTTACTGATAATGTTTATGCTTTGTTTCAGATGTCATAATGTCGTATACTAGTACTGAAGTTTTGAAAATCTTGAGGCATTATTTCAAATTGATCTTTGAATTCCCTGAAGCTGCTCACAAAGTTCGGATAGTGGAAGGAAATAAAACAATATCTGACTATACAACACCAATTTTGATAAGTAATTTACTGTTGGTAATCCGCCTTTTGAAATTAAGCTAAGAAATGGACAAATGTCAGTTTGTCATTTAGGAAGACTTAAACCGCAACTTGGGGAAGAACTTGATCATTAGAAATCGAAAACGTTTGGAAATGCAAGTATCATTGAAAGATATCTTTTGTAGAACATCACATAAGCTTAAATCATAATCGAACTCTCTTGAGACTCCCCCCATAAATTCTTGATTGTTTACAAAATGAACAACCTTTGATGGTGATATAAGTGGTGCATTCAAAAAGTTTCCAGACTTTTTTGTACAGACATTTAAAATATCCGTAGACTCATGAAAATTCAGTATGTTATTGCTATACATCTTATAAGATGACTGACCAATTTTTATGATTTCATGGTTCAAATGAACAGCAACAGCAGGAATTAGAATACACCCTACTAAAGCCTGATTATCACAGCAGGTGAATTTAAAAAATGCAATCTGGACTTTAGAAGAACGATATGCAATAAAATTCTGTTTTAAACTTGGAAAAAATGCCATGCAATGAAAGCTGGATCTACTGCTATGACCCAGAGAACAAGAGACAGATTTCCCAGTGGAAGCATGCTGGCTCTCCCAGACCTAAGAAGGCCAGACAGAGCAAATCGACATACAAACTTTTTATGATCCCTGTTTTGACGGCGATGACACGATCTACTTGCACTGGGTTCCCACTGTCAACAAGGAATACTATGTTGAGGTTTTAAGGGAGTTCAGGAAGAGATTATGTCGGAAGAGACCAGCACTCTTCAAATCGAGTCAATGGCATTTCTAGCCGGACAATATGCCAGTCGACAACTCCATCCTTGTCACAGACTATTTGACCAAGATGGGCATCAAGATAGTTCCTCAGCCTCCCTATAGTCCAGACCTTGCTCTCTGTGAGTTTTGGTTATTCCCTAAGCTCAGAGGCTGTCGTTATAAGACAATTGAGGAGATTAAAGAGGCTGTGACGAAGGTCATTGACACGCTCACACAAGAAGACTTCCATGGGGCCTTGCCGAAGTTGTTGGAACGGTACAACAAGTGCATTGCAGCCAGAGGATATTCCTTCGAAGGGGACTAGAGTTTCATGTGTGTACTATCAATAAAAGTGCTCATATGAAAAAAAATCTGGAAACTTATTTAATGATCCTCGTACCATAAAACAAGAAACCAAGCCAAACTAGAAATATTTTGGCTAGGTCTGGTTTCTTTGTTTAATGCCACATTGTACTTTCAGAGTTATTTAATGCTAAAGTCATCCTTGTTGAACTGCTGTGGCCCTATTTAACCCATAGCTAGGAGGGTAAAGTGTTCATACTTTTCCCACGGGTATTAGTTTAGAGTGAACGTAATAGTACGACTGGATTTAAAACTCACTAAGATGTCGCAGTTCAGTACGTTAAGAACTAGGCCACGAGGATTCCCCTATATACTTTTCATGCACACCAATTATAGTGATTTTTGAAACTTATTTCAATGCTGAATAAAAATGAAGAGGGGATATAGAGAAAAAATGTATTATACCTATTTTTCAGATGGGGAGAGTCTGATTCATGTTGCGTAGTTAGGGTCGAGACAAAATTTTCGCCTTGATAAAAACAAGTAGAAGAGATGACGACGAGTTTATCAGAAAGAAAAAAAAAATCAGACACGTGGTCCCATAAAACACCACAAACTCTCTTACTACGTTTCAACATCTCTCTTGACCTGTCTGAAAAAAAGGGAGACGAGAAGTGGCATTTTCGAGTGGACAATAATTGTCTGACTCGTTTCAAAATTCCCAAATCCTCCTATGCATTGCTATGAGTTTTCAGTTAGTTATCGGTCACACAACTGGGCAATAGAAACACTAGTGACGAGAGGCTGCCACTGCATTACACCCATTTTAAAATTGAAATCCTAGTACTTACGCCAGATCTAAATCTGATTACACGTGGAAGTAGAATGACTAAACCGTCTCGATCTCTAATGAAATGTGTTTTAAATAAGCTTACGGAGGCTTTAGAAAGGTTTCCCATTAACTTTGATTTTATTAAAAAGATGAGAATACTTATGGTCATGTCGTTAGACGCAATGTGTTTTGACGTATTTAATAAATACAAGCAGCAATATCGCTATTTAAATAAAAACCTAGTTGATATGACATTTAGAGGAATGAAGAAGAATAGCAAAGAAAGAAAGAAAGAAGAAGAAGAAGAAGAAGAAGAAGAAGAAGAAGAAGAAGAAGAAGAAGAAGACCGATAAAATCGGAAAGAAGTATAAATAAAAAGTGATGAACTGAAGCGAAGGCAACAGAAAAAAGCAAAAAGCAAAAAAAAAAGAAAATAGTGTAGAAAACTTTCAGGGATGAAAAAGAAAAAAAAGAGAAGAGAAAAAAGATAATGAAAAAGAAAGAAGAATTGGCTGAAGATCAATAGAAAGAAAGAACAGGAAGAAGAAATGCGAATTAAACCTTAAAGTAGCGGAAAGAAAAATGTAATGAAATTGAGAAACGGTAAAAAAAAAAAAGAAGACGAAAAGAAGAGCCATAATTATCACCTCCTGATTGATGATTAAAAAATGAAGAATATAATATAATATAATATAATATAAGTTGTGGGTTCTTTTGGGCATTTACTTATTTTGCAAGCGCTGACCGCACCTGTTACGCCTCTAACTTTATTAATGGAGAGGCAACAGAGTTGGCGATTGCTAGGTATGAATAGAAAATTAATTCGACTTTTGAAAAGAATCCCGTTATGCGTCTGATGATTGACAATACCATATGAAACTGACTGTGGTGCGAAGAAAATGTTGGTATATGAACTTTTCATAAGCAATCCATTAAGCTTTTAGTCCGGTTGAGTGTTCTCCAGGTATGTTCTTGTGTCAGATTTGGTATGATTCAGGTGAGTGCACGTTTTAATTTCGGCGCTGATACGAACCAACTGCCTATGCAAATAAAAGCAAGCACTCTTCGTTGTCTGATAACAGCGCGGGAATTCGCTCCGTCTCCTGGGAGAATTATCCTCCATAAATGTTTAATCATAAAAATACAACCAACGTGACCTGAGAAAGAAAACCTAATTTGCGTTGTTTAGCGCAAGAACGTCCCTGGGAGATTAATATTTCACTGCAGAAACCTACTTCCGTTCATCCCCACCCTCGAAAACCAATTTGCCGGGGAAAATTTAAGCACGGCCGTCATCCTTTGAAAGATTTATTTCAAAACAAAAAGGTTAAGCGAAGAGACGAGTACGGAGAAGTTTTACAGAGGCCTCTTGTTTGTAGACTGTTATCAGAGATCGTCCGCAAAGTATTGAGTTTCGTCGAGAAATTCGTAAAGCGGTTACACTATTGAACATGAGAAACCAGAGGTTAATATAGTCACATTGACCATAACGTTCACCCAAACGGTTTCAGCCAACCACCCGCAGATAAAGGTCAATATATATCTTTCATAGCGCCGTTGCTTCTCGGTTGGGTGTCTTATAATAGTTAATTTAGATGATATGATTCTAGGCTGACACCGACATGCTGGAAAAAGAAATAAGCAGGAAAGTGTGGAAAAGAATTGAGAAGAAGATTGATCGTAGAAGGAGATGAATAAGGGGAAAAGAGAAAAAGGAAAGATATAAAACGCAAGGAAGAAAACATTATTATTATTATTATTATTATTATAATTATTAGAAGAAGAAGAAGAAGAAGGAGGAGGAGGAGGAGGAGAAGGAGGAGGAAAGAGGGTCAAGGAAGGAGAACAGGAGTCAGATGATGCTGCGGAAGAGAAAAAGGAAGTGATACCAGGTGCAGGATCTAGATGAAGAAGAAGAAGAAGAAAGAGGAGAAAGAACAGAAGAGGAAGGAAAACAAGAATCAGATGATGCTGCAGAAGTGGAATAGGAGGAGAAAAGATACCAGGAGCAGGATCAAGAAGAAGAAGAAGAAGAAGAAGAAGAAGAAGAAGAAGAAGAAGAAGAAGAAGAAGAAGGTTTATGCATGTACCTTCGTGAATTCCTTCATCTAACAAAAGCCAATGTTTACAAGATTTCTACTAAAAGTGCAAGTGAAATATCATGCTGCTGCGAATAAAGATCGTGATTAAGAAGAAGCAATAAAAATTAAAACAAAAATAAATTCATAGATAAATAAATATTAAGTGTGGAAAGTTTTAAGAGAAGAAAAAAAAAACAACTGGAAAAAGGCGATGAAAGAAAAAAAAAAACAACGGGGAGAAATGACAGGACAAGGAATACGAAATAGGAAGAAGAAAATTGAATAAAACCTTAGAGAAAAGGAAAGAAGGAAGGAAAATAAACGATAAAGGAAAACTGTGAAAAGAAGGAAGAAAGAAAGGAAGGAAGAAAGGAAGGAAGGAGCTTGTACCATAATTTTTCGTCTTCCATCGACCTTTTCCGGACCCTGCACGTCCGCCAAGAGACATTAGCTGAGTTTTGTTGTACTAGCCGACCTCCAACAGTAAAGTTTACAGACATTATTCTTGGATACATGCCAGGTCATTTGAAGGAGAACCGAAAATGATGTATACAGCTTTTAGATGGCTCAGAGGAGCATCTTTGGTTGTAATGTATGTATGTGTATGCGCTCGCGAGCGTGTATATTGTTCGAAAAGTGGTGAAATGGAAGAAAAAAATAAATACTCTTTTCAAACGGTGTAACTCTTCATTCTCAAGAGTATAGAAATGTTTGCTCATTCTTTCTTTTGAGTAGCAGAGGTTACTGTTTACAAAGACGCCTAAAATGATGCAAGCGTGTCCGCCATTGATCTTAGGAGACAATCATCCTGGGTCCCTTTTTGTCGAAAGGTAGAAAACTTTGAAAGACCAGATAATCAAATGTGTGAAAAAAGCAACACCCTAAATAAGATGAGCAAAAGTTTTTTTTCATAATATTTTGTAGATATTTTGAAACTTTTAAATAAAAGAACAGAAATTATTTAGAAGACCGTGTATTCTGAAAGATAAAAAAAAGATTTTAAAATGATGTGACATCTGTAATCAATCTAAGAAATTATCTTAACCGAAGAATTGATAATTTTTGACAAGTTTTTCTCTAATCTTGTTTTTATTGCGTTTATCGTTCAACTAGTTTTTATTGGAGAAGGTAGGATTTGTTAGAAGTGTGTTATTTAAAAAAATGGCAATTTCAGGTAAAACAGAGAACATGGTGTGTACTAAACTGTTGTATTAGTTTAATTTAAATCTATTTGTTTAACGGCATAACACTTCCTCATGGGTCATTAATGCGAATATATGACTAATTTGTAATTGTTTGATTATAATCATGAATATTTATATTGCATTAAAAAAATTCTTTTTTTAATTTAGATATAACTATTTGTTTGAACACATTTATATGGTATCTATTTTTATCCAATACAACAATTTTTTACAGTCATATGATGTAAAGTATTCGTATTCAATACTAACAATTCAAGTTATTATATCGTTTCAAGTAACTATTCTGATTTAATAATCACTTGTTTGCTGACAGTTATAGTTTCAAGTATTCCTATATAATACTAATAATTTTTCACACGATTATATGGTTTCGTGTATTAAAAAAAGCTATGTGAGGATACGGGATGTAGCCCTGAAGACCTGCCAGAGGCGATGAACAATAGGAAGAAGTGGCGAGAGAGGGTCAGGGATATCCGTGCTAGCGGCACGACATGATGATGATGATGATGATGATGATGTATTAAAAACAATTATGTGATTTCAAGTATTTATTATTCAACCTTTTACCAGCCCAGTCGGATGGGGCTGTTGAATACACAGACTGCATCTCAGCAGAGGGTAAGACCCCCTTTCCCGACGAGTGTCTTGGATCTGATGGTAAGGTTTCACTAATGTTGGAACTTTGGGAATATGGAGTACCCTTTTATTGGCATCGCTTCCAGGTTCACCCTTCTCTGAGTGGTAGCACCTGATAGGGTCCTATCTATTGGTTAAATAGAACTGTTTGACATTTAAACTGAGTGCTAAATTGAATTGTTAGGAGTAGAAAAGTGTGATCATTTAACTATGTGTAAACAAATACCTGGTGTTTAATTAAATTGCTAGTTATGCATAGTAATACTTGGAACCCTTTTACTTTAACTTATGCTAAATTGAATTGTTAGAAATGGAACTGTTTGTTCATTTAACTCTGTTTATCTACAAAATGTGTAAACCAACAATGGCTGATATGCCATAAAACCAAACCAAACCAAATCAAAACCAACCATCTACCTCTGGCAAATGCGACACAAGGTCAATATTATTGTTCAGTAGAGCTGGCTTGAATTCAGAGTTTCATTTTTCCTTGACTGGTTGCTGTATCAACGCTGAAGCGCCTAGTCTGCTTTAAAAATTGACCCTTGGCTGTGGAGTATCAATGGATTTATGTCTTTTCCAAGGGCATTAACACAAAGAAAAATGCAAACAGCTTCGTCCATGGTTGAAACACGACTTACTGTGTCCATTTTCTAAGACGATAACTATTTGGTCACGCACTTCTAACTTATCGAATTTCAAGTAAATTATTTACTATACTTTTAAACAATAACAACTTCAAGTAACTATCAGAATACAACAATTTGCAAACGGTTACATGTTTTCTAATATCGCTCTCTAAAATCAGTAATTTTCGGACAGATTTATTTGACACACACATGTGCCGGCTGGTTTTATGTCATGTCAACCCATGTATGGTTATTTAAAGCCGAAATCTTTTTTCAGAGCAATTACATAGTTTCAAATAACGATTGTTAGTTATATAATAGCAAGTATTCCAATATAAAATAAATAGTTTGTACACAGTTATATTGTTTCAATGGTTTGTCTGTTTTGGTTTGGTTTGGTTTTATAGCATATCAACCTTTGTAGGTTATTTAACGCCAAATCCATTTTTATGTAAATAATCAGTTCTATTTAAAACAATTCAGTTTAGCCTGAGTACACAGTTTAATTGTGAAAAACATTTCTATTTCAAACTATTCAAGCAGTTATATATAACAATTCAGTTTAGTATAAGTACAGTTTCAATGTCAAAAACAGTTCAATTTCAAATAATTCAGTTTAGCATAAACACGCAGTTTAAATGTAAGTACAGTTTAATTGTGAAAAACATTTCTATTTTTGCTATTCAATTTAGTCAAGCAGTTCTAATTCAGCTAATTCAGTTTAGTATAAGTACTGATTTTGCTTACACACAGTTACATGTCAAAACAGTTCTATGTCAAACAATTCAGTTTAGTGTAAATACAGTTTCAATGTCAAAAAACAGTTCTATTTGAAATAATTCAGTTTAGCATAAGCACACAGTTTATATGGTTTCAAGTAAACCTATTAATACTAATAAATTTTAAACAAATATAATTTGAATAAATATTTTTAAAGGAAGTATAGTAATTATTATCAGTTAATATTTTTGTTGTGTTTTATTGCAAGACTCATGTAATTTTTGTATTCTGAGATCGTTTAGAAGAAAGCTTGGGGTCATTAAAATACACACTGAGAAGCTTCAGTTAGCTAAACATAGAATAGTCGGCTGAGACTGCAGAATACACCGACAGCATCTCTGAAGAGGGGTAAGACTCCCCCAACAAGTGTGCTGGATATGACACTAAACAATCTGATGGTGAGGCTCAAGTAATGCTGGATTTTCGGGGACTGTTTTATTGCTATCGCTCCCTGGTCCACCCCGACCGGGAGTGGTAGCTAGCACCTTTATAGGGTCCTATCTATGGATCAAGTAAAACTAATCAATGTACTTATGCTAAACTGAATTGTTTGAAATAGAACTGTTTTTGTCATTTTAAACTGTGTACTTATACTGAAATGAGTTGTTTGAAATAGAACTGTTTATTTGTATAAAAATGAATTTCAATTAAATAACCTAAGATAGTTGATATGCCATAAAACGAAACAAAACCAAACCAAACCTAAAACTAAACACCTATAAGAGCCTTAGTTGAGGTAACATGAGCTGTTTGTAAATTAAAGAGCAAAAATATTTTTTCTTCTCGTTCAGAAAACAATGAGACAAGAATCATTCCAATGAGCATCTTCATGTTTATTGCTTTTATCCCAAGGATTCAAATCGAAGATGTTAATGCAATCATCCTTCAATCGTTTCTGTCAATATACGTATATTGTATCAGTAAATATACATTGTCAACTTACTTATAAATTAATTTGTTCTTCTATGAATCTAGTTATTTTATAAGCTTTGCTTAGTTGTGGCTTAAGGCCACAAGTATGGAAGCTTACAATCATAACATTAGGTGCTTTTATTTGCATTTAACTGTTAAAAGATCATTGTTATTGAGTTCAAGACTCACTGTGTGGCACATACTTCTGGCTTTGTGCTGATCTAAGCCATGCATAGTAAATCAATACTCATGGCTGTCTCTCCAGAGATGTGCGCTTAGTGTAACGGTTATCGCTATTGAAACTTGATTCGGCGACCCGAGTTCAAATACTGAGTGAGACTGTGTTTCACTTAACGATAATGCTCTTAGGAAAGGCACGAATCTGTCATTTCTCCCCCTCAGCTATGAATAAAAATTAAAAGGTAGGTTTGTCACCCAGTCTAGCAGAAGGAAAACTCTTAATTCAAACCAGTATTCATTATCATCATCATGTCTCGCCATCAGCCCGGATATCCCTGACCCTTTCTCGCCACCTATCGTCCATTGCTTCCGGCATGTCTTCAGGGTTACATCCCGTATCGGCACAGAGCTGCTGTATGTAGGTTCTAGATGGTCGTCTTGCTTTTGCTCGTTCATGTGAAGGGGTCCACAAGAGTACATCACTTATGAGTTCGTCCTTACTTCTTCACCAGTGTCCCACATGTCTTGTTCGTCTAACTCTGATAGTTTTCGTGATGGGTGTTAAGTGGCTGTGCAGCTTTTGCTTTTTGGGCTGCTGTTTTTTGGGCTGCTGCTTCCAGGGCTTGTTCAATATTGCTCGCAGCTTTCTTATGTAGTTGCCGTGAAGCTTTTTCTCCATATGTTTTGTTAGCGTCCATGTAGTGCATCCATATAGCAGTATCGACATGACCGCGGCTAGGAAGAAACTGCGTTTCATTTTATCGGTCAGGTTACCATGACCCACACCAACACCAGTATTACTCCACTTAAAATTGACATCGTATCATATCTTGCCAGTGGTTGTGGGGTTGGGTAAATATATACAGCTGTCTATAGATTTGCTTTGTGGTAGAAGCATTTTCCTACTTCTTTATAGTCGCTGAGATCGAAGTATTGTAAGAGCAAAGAATTCGAATGCTGATTTCCTAGGCAGGTTGTCTCAATCTAATATTTTAACGCAAGGAAATCTTTATATGTCTTTATATTTGACCTTGTGCAATTTGCGTACATAATGTTTAGAGTGCCACAAGTGAATAAAAAATCAAATATAGAATACATATTAAAATGTTGCATTGAAGAAATTAAAAGATCAAATCTAAAACTAAATCTGTCAAGAGTAAAAATATATGCGAAAAGAAATTTACAAGTAAACGCTCAAAAGAAAATTTATACTATTAGAAAACTATTTAAAATGGTTTCGGATGGAAATGTAGTTTTATTTGTTTGGTGGCAAAAAGAAAAATAGAAAGAGACAAGCGTGAGTTAATCTTGAAAAATGAACTCTGGGAGCTGACACTGACAGTATAATTTTTTTCTCTTATCCTCCCCTTAATCCTTCATTCATTCATTTCTTTCACTGTTAATTTTCCATTTCTGTTACAAAAGAAAAAAGAAAAAAAAGCGACCTAAAAGCTTCGAAATTACTGAATGATCCTTCGTTCATTTTTCAATCGTTAATTCTCTCAAAAGTTATTGCCTTCATTTGTTCGTTTAATCTTTGACTGAAGCTATGGGAAGCAATAATGATGGAGTAATGCGCATGTGCAAATTATCCGGAAACTGAATTATAGCTGCCATGTTGGACACTTCGTTTGGGGTTCTCAGCTGCATAAGTGCAAATTATGCCAACCCAATTACCGCTACCGGTTGTCATTCATCACGATCACTGTGCGCGTAGGAATACAAAACACATATCATTGATTATACAATGGCAGACGTCAGGAGAAACTGTTATTAACACAGAAGTATCGCATCGACAGGATGACGACGAAGACAAAGTTATGAGAGAAAAAATATTTGAGACATTGATAAAGGAGGAAACAATAGTGATGTCTAAACTGGAAAAAAATGGCATGCAAAATAGGGATTTCTAAAATAAATGAAAAGGAAAGCTCACTATTTCTTTTAAGTTGAAATCGGAAAATGAGGAAGATATTCAATAAACATTTTAAGATATGACTACTATTATTAATTTTTGATTGGTTATCATTTCATCTTTGTTAGATTTTATCATAACCCTCAAGATATTCTTTCTACAATTACTTTATCACAGGCAGGATTAAATTTGAACACGTTTTCAGGAAAGTTACAGATAAGGATATAACGTAGAATCAAAATCGAATAAAAAGAATATAGGTTGGGGATATACAAATTCATTTTAGTGACGTTAGCTGGTAAGAGTTCATACTGTAATGTCAATTGCTGCCATGGTTATGTAGGCTTACAAGGATTAGGAATCCAAGAGCAAATCTCTGCGGATGCTCATTCATTATTTGCAGTTCATTCATACTCCTAGAATAAATGAAGCAAAATAAAATTTGAAATATAATGTAAAAAGTAATATAGTTGTTTAGGCAGATATGATTAAGTGAATAACTGAAACAAAAGACATTTTGAGAACTACAACAAAAAACTTTAAAAAAATGTTGTTCGGAGAGATATAGGTAAGTTTCATTGATTGATTGACTGAATTTTTTTAAGGGCAAGTCAACATCTCTGGGTTATTAGATGCCTAGAAGTCAGTAAATTGTGCATGTTGGTATTTAACTTTTTGAACAGTTTTTTAAAAGTTTTGGCGAGGTGCATACGATAAGTTTCCAGACTTTTTTCGTATGGGTATTTACAATTGTTGCAGACTCATGAAAATTCAATATCTTATTACTATACATCTTATGAGCTAGCTGACCAATTTTTATGATTTCAGGTTCAAATGAACAGCTACGGCAGCAATTGGAACACACCCTATTAAGACCTGATTGTCACAGCTGGTGAATTTCAAAAATGTAATCTGACACTTTAGAAGAACGATATGCAATAAAATTGTGTTTTAAACTCGGAAACAATGCCACAGAAACGTATGGAATGCTTCAGACTGCTTTTGGAGCATCTTACATGAATCGAGCATCAGTTTTTGAGAGGCATAAGAGATTCAAGGAAGGCAGGGAGTCTGTGAGGGATGATGAGAGGTGTGGGAGGAGTTAGAAAGTCAATACACTAGAGCTGATTGGCCAAAGGGTTAGGGTTAGGCTTAGGGTTATTATGTTGAGGTTTTAAGGAAGTTCAGGAAGAGATTCTGTTGGAAGAGGCCAGCACTCTTTCAATCGGGTCAGGACAGGACAATGCACCAGTCCACAACTCCACCCTTGTCACAGACTATTTGACCAAGATGGGCATCAAGACAGTTCCTTACCCTCTCTATAGTCCAGACCTTGCTCCCTGTGACTTTTGGTTATTCCCTAAGCTCAGAGGCTGTCGTTATGAGACAATTGAGGAGATGAAAGAGGCTGTGACGAAGGTCATTGACACACTTACAGAAGATTACTTCAATGGGGCCTTCCGGAAGTTGTTTGAACGGTACAACAAGTGCATTGCAGCCAGAGGAGATTACTTCGAAGGGGACTAGAGCTTTACGTGTGTACTATCAATAAAAGTGCCTATACGAAAAAACTTATCGTATGCACCTCGTACATCCGGTTATACAATATTAAGTATTCCAATCTAACACAAATAATTGCCATCCATTTA
The DNA here is from genome assembly GCA_963585895.1 of Sepioteuthis lessoniana. Taxonomy (NCBI): domain Eukaryota; kingdom Metazoa; phylum Mollusca; class Cephalopoda; order Myopsida; family Loliginidae; genus Sepioteuthis; species Sepioteuthis lessoniana. The sequence continues at coordinate 8,298,028 of OY757930.1, forward strand.
TATGATATCAAGTGTTCCTATCTAACACAAATAGTTTGCTCACAGTTATACGGTATAAAGTATTCCTATCTAACATAAATAATGTGTATCCGGTTTTATGATATCAAGTATTCTTGTCTAATGAAAATAATTTCCACACAGTTATATGATATCAAGTATTCCTATTAAATGCAAACAGTTTGCAGACAGATATATCATATCAAGTATTCCTATCTAACACAAATAATTTGAAAACATATCCTCTTAACTCATAGATGAGATTCTATCAGTCACTACCATTAAAGATAAAAGTGTATTGGAAATGTTGAGACAAAATCAGGGAGATGAGTCAAGTTGTTGTTGAATTGAAAGAGATTTTTTTTAGTTATTTGGATTAACGGCATATTAACCCTTGATAGTTATTTAATGCCAAACACTTGTAATGTTGGCAATGAAGAGTTGATTAGCACTCTACAGATCTCTTTAACTGTAAATCAAAATATAGGTTTGTATCAGACCCCAGACAGGAGGTGCCCGTGGTGTAGTCGTTATCGTCGTAGGAAATGGACACGGCGACACGAGTTCAAATCCTGGACGAGGCTGATTGCCTTTCACATAGCACTAATACCCTTGGGAAAGGTATGAATCCAATTATTCTCCCTCCAAAGGACGGAGAATAAATAGTAGGACAGCCTTGGTTAGGCAACTAATCTAGGAGAAGGAAAACTCTGAATTCAAACCTGTTAAACTCCGCTTAAAAATTGACCTTGTGTCATATCCTGCCCGAGCGGAGGGGTTGGTAAATAGTATCAGACCCCAGCCATATAGGGTAGATACATGATCTTACCCCGATGCAGGGGATAAAGTCAATGTATTCTATGCCATGATGACATGGCGTTGGCCGGAAAGGGTTACACATACTGACTTGTATTGTTGAATATATGCACAATCAAGTTTTCATTTAATTATTTCGGCACTCGAGTACAAAGATATTTGATGTAAGATCTCTTTTTAAATAAATGTCACCAAGAAATGTCTTTAAGGAAGATCAGACAAAATATGGGAAAGAATACTATGTCTACGAAAAGAATTGAATCGCACCCCTACAAAAACTAAAACAAATAAAAACAAAACAAAAACGACACACTTCTGACATCATTAGTACGTACGATCATATTCATTATCAAAAAATAAAACGTGGCAATAGAAATTCAAGTGAAATAGTCGATGCACACACACACACACACACACACACACACACACACACACACACACACACACACACACACACACTGTGAGATGGAGAGTGCGAGAAAGATAGAGAAAGAAAGAGAGAGAATTGTTCATATTTACTGTATGTATATATATGTGTGAGTGTAAATAGATAGATAGATAGATCTGAAGACTGAGATTGATAGATAGATAGATAGATAGATAAATAGATAGATAGATAGATCTAAAGACTGAGATAGATAAATTGATAGATAGATAGATAGATAGATCTGAAGACTGAGATAGATAGATAGATAGATAGATAGATCTAAAGACTGAGATAGATAGATAGATTGATAGATAGATAGATATATCTAAAGACTGAGATAGATAGATAGATAGATAGATATTTTCAATGTAAATACATTCGAAAAAATAATTAATCATAATTTCGAGTAACAATTCTGAATGCAACTAATTAAAACAATTACATCGTACAGATTATTTCCTCTGTGATACAAATTATTTGACCCATAGGTAAGACCTAATAGGTACTACTACTCCCGATCAAAGTGGACCTGGGAGTAATGGCAATGAAGGGGTACTGCATACTCACCAAAACTGTGGGATTGGAGTCTCACCATATTTTTAAGTCTCGTCGACGGAAAATAAAGATATTTTAGATTTACAACAAAAAAAGTAAAAAAATAATTTTAGTAGGGGTGTGATTGAATGAATAAATGAAAAAAAAAACCACAGCTTGAGATTAACAGTAATCTATAACAGAAAAGTGCAGTTTGTGGTGATGTGATTGAATGAATGATTGAAACGAAGGATTGCTTGAGATTTTAAACAAAAAGTAACAAAATAGTTTTGTTTGTGGAGATGTGATTAAATGAACGAATGAAAGTAAAGATAACTAGAGATTTAGGAGAAAATGTAACAAAATAATGTTGTTGGAAAACATGAGTGATTATCATAGCGGGTTGTGAATTAACAAGAACATCCTTTCTTAATGTTGTACTTTTGTTTTTTATTCTCTTCAAAAACGTTAAAATATAAAATTTAAGAGTTACAAGTAAATTATGATGAAGTTAAAATATTTTAAATCTCAGAAGATGCGGAATGATGGGGACTAACTGGTGGTTGACTGTTGGACTTTCTCTTTATTACACCATCCTACTTCATGCAGGACACTGCTGGAGAAGCAGGGACGAACTCATAAGAGATGTACTCTTATGGACCCCCACACATGGCCGAGAAAAAGCAGGACGACCTGCAAGAACATACATCCAGCAACTATGTGAGGATACGGGATGTAGTCCAGAAGACCAGCCAGAGGCGATGAACGATTGGGAAAAGTGGCGAGAGAGGGTCAGGGATATCCGTGCTACCAGCACGACATGATGATGATGATGATGACTTCCACTCTTCACTAAATTCCTTGGTTTGACATTGACTCTAGATTTTTTACTTCCTCTCATCAATGACTTCTCAAGCCACTGGTTAACGTGTTCTATAGTAAGATCGTGATAACTGGGTTCGAACTCCTGTCACGCGATTGCATTAACTTTGGGAAAGGTATGAAGCTCCCTATCTCTCCTGGTATGGGTTCCACTACAGATCTTCAACAAGAATGACTTTTGCATTAAATAATATATGTAGGCTGATATGTCATTAAACAAAAAAACCCAGCTAAAACAATTCTAAAACCCACGACTTTCACCTTAATCCGCGGTTGTTACGTCACTCAGTTGTTGTAGCGAACATTTATTTTAAAAACATTTACCGGCGAACATTTATATTAAACACATTCTGACATTCTAATTTTGAGTTTTGAATTCCCGTTTAAATACAATCATCCTTGTTTACATATTATCACCTTGTTACACTATAGTGGGTTTCCTGTTGGAGAGGATATAAAACACCTGCACGACCTACGTACTTATGATAAACTGAATTGTTTGAAATTAGACTGTTTTAACGTTTAGCTGAGTATAAACAACAAACTGTCCTAATGGTAAGAGGAATTGTTTGAAATAGAACTGTTTATATGGATAAAAATGGATTTGGCATTAAATAACCTACAATGCTTGTTATGCCATAAAACTAAACCAAACCAAATCAGATCCTGAATGATGTAAGAAACCAAGAACAGAAGTTCTATTTCTTTAGTTATTTTTCAAATTTATTCACTTTGTAAATATTAGTCTCTCTCTCTCTCTCTATCTATCTATCTATCTATCTATTAACCTTGGAAATTTCATATATATATATATATATATATATATATATATATATATATATATATATATATATATATATATATATATAACTTCTTTCATATGCCTACAGCCTTGTTTTAGTCTTTAGTAATTAGTGCACTCGTACTTAGTGTCGTTTGTTTTTGGACATGCGATGCTATTGTTTACGTAGACTTTTTATTCTTTCCCATTTTTTGCCTGACTTTCCTTAAAAAAACATTTCGTGATAGCTATTTAAAAAGAGATCTTACATCAAACATCTTTGTACTAGAGTGCCGAAATAATTAAATGAAAACTTGCATTATATATTTAACAATACAACTAGGTCTGTGCAAACCTTTCTGCTCTATGCCCTGTCAACAGGGTGTAGGATTCATTGACTGTATCCTCTGCCGAATGATAAGGACTCCACCTTTAAAAAAATGGGTGCCCTTTGTACGATACTAAACTATATCTGATAGCGAGGCTCTAGTTCCAGATATCTGAGGAGTGTTGATTACCTCTTCATTGCCATTACTCTCCGGACCAAGAGTGGAAGTACCTGTTAGGACCCTATCTATGGGTCAGATAGATCTGTTTGAAAATTGTTTGTATTATATAAGAATACTTGATATGTTACTGTAGGTAAATTAGTTGTATAAGAATTTTTACGTAAAACTATAATTCTTTCATCGTCATCATGTCACGTTGCCAGCACGAATCTCCCTGACCCTCTTTCCCCACCCGTCTCTATCGTCCATTGTTCCCGGTAGGTCATCTAGGCTTTATCCTGTATCGGTACAGTGCTGTAGTATATAAGTTCTTAATATAAGTTACTTGATCAATACAAGTATGTAAAAAAAATTTATTAGATAAAAATTCTGATATCTTATAAGCGTGTATCAAAAAACAAAACAAAACGAAATAACAAACAAAATCACCCTCTTAAGAAACAACTGCAAAATATGTAAATATGAAGATACAATGAATGCGATTCCCCTACCACCTGGCATTGAATAATCCAAGAAGGATTGACATGCAATTTTTTATTGACTAAAAGTAGTTTACGTTATTTGATTTAATGGCATATCAGTTGGTTATTTAATATCAAATACTGTTTGTACATATATATGATTTGTAAGAGAATAGTTGGTGGGTTTTAAACGCATGAAATATTTTATTATTTGTGAAATCATTAATGAATATTATCTGTGTTTTAAATGTAAAAGACTATTAATGTAAATCCAATTTTCAGTTGAACCATGAAAAAAACGAGGTAAAATATTTCGATATTTTTGGAAATATTACAGAGTGTTTGAAAACCAAAGTTAGTGTGAGATTGAAATGGCAAGGGAATTTCGTGTTAGGAGGTGAAATAGAGGGAGGAAAGTGGGGGGGGGGTAAAATGAATGAACGAAAAATACCCTAGAAAACGCCTGTATATCTCTATAAAAGACGAAAGATTTAGCGCTTTCCCATTACTTCTTAGAATTGACTCTCTTTACTGTAAGAACCCCCACCAAAAAATCTGTTGCTGCCGTTTGAACTGGTCAACAAATGGGTAAATTATCCTTTATCTTTTTACTATACTGTCATTTTAAACGTATGGAATATTTTATTATGTGTGTTTTGAATGTAAAAGATTATTAATGTAAATCAAAGTTACAGCTGGGCCATGAAAAATGAGGTAAAAGATTTTAATACTTTTGGAAATATTACAGAGTGTTTGAAGACCTAAGTTTGCGTAAAAATAGAATGCCTTTAAAGATGAAATGAATCATAAATAAGGACTCCCCGATGCATTTAAAAAATAAAGTACCTGTGGACTTACACTAAGTTAAATCTTAATTCATGGACTGGAGGGGAGGGAAGAAAAGGATTTTTTTCAAGATATACCTCGGAAGTCATGGGAAGCAGCATGGTGGACGTAAAAACGGACGAACCCACGACAGGTCAATAGCATGCCGAACCAGGTGCTGGGCGGACGAATTTCACGGGATAACGGCCAGGATCAAATAGTTCGATCTGGGAACTACTGCCGCTCATCTTTTACGGTGGTTTCTATAGATAAGAATAAAATACAGCCATCGAAAGATTACCATGACTCATACTCCAACCACATGTCCAAACCACATCGCCCTTCGCGCGTCCTGCT
>OY757930.1:8303816-8595348 GCA_963585895.1 Sepioteuthis lessoniana
CCCTTCGCGCGTCCTGCTGAGGTTGGAGTTTTGGCCCCAGTGTTCGAAAAATCAGCTACAGAACTCAAACTAAAATAAAAATTACTAAAAAGTAAAAGTGCAATACAAACAGCAACATTCAACATTAGAACTTTAAATAGAATATGTCAACTATTGGAGCGGACATCTGCGATAGATCATAACATAGACATTATGTGCATACAAGAACACAGATACCGAAGATATAAAATACCACTATACCGGCAATGGATGGACGTTTGTCTCGACATCTGCATGGAAAAACTCAGTCAACGCCACAATAGGAGGTTTAGGTATGCTTATAGGACCACGAGCCTTAAAATCACTTAATAGGATCTAGAAAATACAGGAAAGGGTGATGGTAGCTACCATTAATGGTAACACCAGTGATACAATCATTTCCTGCTACTGTCCTACCAATATTTGCGAAGAAATGGACCTCATCGCCTTCTATAACGAGCTATCCTATCTTGTTCGTAGCATTGCGAAACACAACGTGGAGATATGAATGCTCAAATTGGTAAAAACGTCAACCACAAATTTAGCTGACAGAACTCATCAAACAGAAATGGGGAACATCTAACAGATTTCACTCTAGAAAATAGATTAACATGCCTCAATACTAAATTTCAGCAAAGAAAGGGAAAACTATGGACCTATACTTACGCAATTATACACAGATAACTTCGTCTTTATAAATTAGAAATGGAAAAATAGGGCTTTGAATTGCGAGACATATTCCTCTTTCGAGGGTGTGTCCACCGATCATCGAACTGTCACGGCTAAGGTACAAGTGAGCCTACGAAGGAATGCTGTCCGAACAACCACAATCAGACACTATGATTAACCCCTGCTTAACAACAGGGATATTAGAGATAAATATACGTTAACACTAAGAGACGAATTCGATGCACTTCAGGAGATACCAGAAACACCTACCCTAAATGAAGAATATGAGAACTTTGTCAATGCCCGCTTAGAAGCGTCAGCAGAATGCATACCAACAAAACAAAGATCTAAACCTAGAGTCCCATGGAAGACAGTAGAGGTTAAGAAAAAGCGTGGAGACATAAAACCGCTTTTCTATGTAATAAGTAGAACCCAGTCAATATCAATGCTCAGAAACTTAAGTAGGAACAAAATAAGCTTATTAATCTATATCTAAAAGAACAAACAGAATACATACAAAATCAGATCAATAAGATTAGAGACTCAGTTGAAGATAGACAATCTAGTATAGCATGGCAAACAGTAAACGAAGTGAGCAGAAGGAAAATTAGTGCGAGAGCTAAACTGAAAGCTACCAGCCAAGAAGAACGAATACATCTGTGGAAACAACATTTCGAGAATCTACTCGGAAAACCTCCGAAAGTTACGGATGAACCAATCACAAAAAAGTAATAGTAATCAACTAGACATCAAACTAGGACAATTTACGCAAGTAGAGATTGAATAAGTAATGAGAAAAATTAAAAATAGGAAAGCAGCAGGGCTTGATCAAATAGCCCCAGAAGTATGGAAGACCAAGGAATTCCACGATATACTGCTCCGATGTTGTAATGCCGTATATAATCAGAACACAATAGACGGATGGACATAGGACTGCATAGGGTGACTTCGGAATAGCCAAAAACTACCGAGGTATAACTCTTATATTCATAGTGGCCAAGATATACAATGCTCAAATACGCAACCGCATAGAACAAAAAATTGAGAAGATACTTAGAAAAAACCAAAGGTTTTTTTTTGAGAAATCGATCCACGACATAACAAATTTTTACTATCCGTCGAATTCTATGAGGTATTCATGCAAAACCCTTAAGGTAACACTATTATTCATCGAATTCTCCAAGACATTGACTCCATACACAGAGGGAAGATGGAGCAAATACTTCTCGACTACGCCCCCCAAAGAAACCGTCACAGCCATAATGATGCCATATAAAAACCAAAAGCAAAAGTCTTTTGATGTCATATCTGTCAGCCCCTCACGTCAGTCCATATTTAACTCCTTGCAAGTACTGGCTGTTAGCAAAGTAAAGCCGCTGTTGAATCGACTTTAATGACATAAAATTTGGTTTGGTTTTATGGCATATCAACCATTGTAGGTTATTTAATGCCAAATTCCATTTTTTAAAATACAAAATATGCTATTTCAAACAATTCAGTTGAGCATAAGTACATTTTTTTGTTTACACACAGTTAAATGAAAAAACATTTTTCAAACAGTTTAACATAAGTACACAGTTTAAATGCCAAAAACAGTTCTATTTCAAACAATTCAGTTTAGAATAAGTACATTGTTAACTTCTATTTGACCCGTAGATAGGACCTTATCAGGTGCTACCAACCTGGACCTGAGTAGACCTGGGACGGGTGGCAATAAAGGAGTACTCCGCATTCCCCAAAACTCCTGCATAACGAGAAAATACATGATTAGAAAAAGAAAGTTTTAAAGCGAATAAAAACATCATTCTTTTGTAAATTGGGCTGGAAATTGCTTAACTTTTTACGATAATATCAAGAATATTGATCTAATAAAAATATATGTGATGTGCTGTTCTTATAGGGCCCCATTGAAATATAATGAGGATTTTTGGTAACGCTGATTGCTAGACATTGCTGTATTTACGAGAAACATGAGATTCTCTCATTTCTATATATTTGCTGTCCTTCGAACAAACTTTTGAACTTTTACAAACTGAAGAAGGAATATTTGCTTGTGTTTCAGGAAAAAGCAAAAAAAATATTGAAAGAAAAACTTTATTTCATCGATTTTGAAAATTCGAATGAGAAAGAAATTACGATCTTTAGAAAAGCAAAGTTTTTAAAATCATCTAAATACATAAAAAGCAAGAAAATTGCGTGATAATAATACACATGATAAAGATGAAAAAAACTGGAAAAAATAAATAAAAGGACATAAAAAAAGAACAAAAGAAAAAGAAATAAATATGAAATATATTTAAAAATCCTGGAAAATTCAAGACGTATCAACAAAAGAAATGAAATCTAAAACGAAAAGAGTAAAGTTTAAGAATTTTGGTAAAAACGTTGTGTAAACCGAATATATGACCTAAAGAAGTAAGTTGGATGAATTGAGCATAACAAATCCTTAAAAGAAAAATCTCTTGAAATATTATTCCAACATTCAGCAGAAAATACTGAAAACCAACTTCAAAACGCAAGAAGAAGATCAAAAAAATATTATTTTAAATTAAACAATAAAAACAACAAGAAAATGCATAATGCAATATATATATATATATATATATATATATATATATGTGTGTGTGTGTGTGTGTGTGTGTGTGATAAATATCTCGACAACCATATTTGTGGAAAAATATATCTACTATAATAAACTAACATGCAAGTATATGTATGCGTGCGTTTATGTGTGTGTGTGTGGCTTTGTTGTGTGTATGTGTGAATTTTTGTGTGTAACATTTAAGAGGTGTAAACATAAAACTCATTCCAGCAATCCTCTATGCATATTTTTTGCAAATGCACGATACCTGATTCGAGGAGGCAATGGGATATTCTAAAATCTATCTATCTATCTATCTATCTATCTATCTATCTATGTTACTTCTTTCTTTTGTATATATATATATATATATATATATATATATATATATATATATATATTCTTCTGCTAGAAATATCCTGATGATCAAGTTAGGTAAGTTAGATTTTCTTATTACTCTGTAGTTTTTCGTATATATATATATATATATATATATATATATATATATATATATATATATATATATATATATTTTCATGAAAAAGCCAAAAAGAATATTGAAAAGAAAACTTTATTTCACCGATTATGAAAATTCGAATGAGATATATGAATATATTCGAATATATATATATATATATATATATATATATATATATATATATATATATATATATATATAATATATTTTGTAAAAAAAAGCCAAATAATGCACTTAACTCTTTTCTTTTTCTTGTCGTATGAAACCTTTTCTTCTCTGATTCATGGTAATGTTTTTATAATTCTTTATTGTGCAATTTAGATATCACATCATTTCGTTATTACCTATTCATATATACTTAACAAAACAAGTGAAGCCTAACTGGGTCTTGTGTGGATATGGGGAGTAAAACTCAATGAAGCATGGAACGAATTTAAAGACAGCGAAATGAAATGGGAATTTAACTTTTCATGGTGATATTTACCAAACGTTTGTGAAACAACTATATATATATATATATATGTAATCTTAATTAAAATTATTTGCTGATTTTCAGCGTATGTGGCCATCATGAGACAATTAAATATGATTGAAGAGAGTTCTAAAACCCAAGCTTACACAACTATATGGTAACGAACTCTTTGAAGGTGCATAAGTTTGATAACTGAATTTTGCTTAATCGTATCTATGTGGCATAGCAAGACTTTATTTACATGCCTGCCATTTGATATTAACTGCGATCCTTTGTGTAGCAATTTTCTGGATTCACGAAATCCAATGATTCCTAATTTCTCCTCTAAGCATACATAACAAGATCAGCAGGATACATGGATATTTAGAATTTTCTTTGATAAATCATTTTTTATTTAAAATTTGCTCACTTCTATAGAAAAAAATATATATAATAAAAAAATACAGAAAAAAAAAATACAAAGCAATTAATAAACTTGAATGAACAAACTGAAGAATTAGATTTTTTTAAAAAGTAAATTGGACATTTATTTAAAATACCTAAAGTGAATCGTTCAATTTACAAGGCAAATGTTGCTGGTCAAAATGGAATAGAACATAATCGCTCAAAGCGATTAGACGCAACTCGAATTTTTTTAATAAGTGATACTTAAATCAAAATATCCAAATTAGCAGTTTTTATTAGGAAAAAAATCAATATCTTTCTCAAGTAATATAGCGGGCGACCAAGGTACTTTACATGGTGCAATGGTTTGTAAGCTAGATTAATAGTCCTTTGTTAGTGAGTTCAATTCTCACTTCTAGATTTGAGTCGCATCTAAGCTAAGCTAAGTAAATAGCAGAATACACCGAAACTTATTTGTATCAGAAAAGACTATTCTATTGAAGACACACTTCATGTGGAACGTAAACATGGACAAATAAATATGCACATTAACTATATATATATATATATATATATATATTTACCAACACCTCCGCTCGGGCAGGATATGACACAAGGTCAATTTTTAAGCAGAGTTTAACAGGTTTGAATTCAGAGTTTTCCTTCTCCTAGACTAGTTACCACACCAAGGCTGAAGACCCTAGTCTGTCCTACTATTTACCCATAGCTGGAGGGAGAATAATTGGATTTATACATTTCCCAAGGATATTAGTGCTATATGAAATGCAATTAGCCTGGTCCAGGATTTGAACTCGTGTCGCCGTGTCCATTTCCTACGACGATAGCCATTACATGACGGGCACCTCCCATTAACTATATATATATATATATATATTGATCTTGTGTCATATATATATATATATATATATATATATATATATATATACTTGTATCTTCTCTATGAAGTTTCAATTAATTTCGAAAGAAAATTACTGTCTTTGTTATTAGATTTTTGACGTGCGAACCACCAACGATAATCTCTTCATTGCATCAAGCAAACTGAAAGAAACTCGTTGCTCTTGTTGTCCGAGCAGAAAGCCCCACAGATAGATAGTATTCTCAATATTAAACTTATTTCGCTTTTGACGCAAACGTCGTTATCAACTCAAAACTAGCATGGCATTTGGACAACAGATGTTTCGTTGTTTGCCGCGTTAATCATTTCCGTACAGTTAGAAAACATACAATACTTATCGGCTGACTTATTCAAATTCATCTTTCCCTCCTTCTGCTCCTTATGTATGCCAGGAAAATTACAAAGATATTTGTATTGATAGGCGAATAAAGCAACGTTACAACAGCCTGGTAATATATTTACTCGCCTGAAAAGCTGTCCTTACACTACAGAACGTGTTTAAATAGAGTAAAATCTTACCCGAATTCACAAATCGAGACACCTAACTGATTATCTCTGCAATGATGCTGATATTATTTCATATGAAGACCTCAAACTGCCCACGTAAAGTAAGCTAGCCTTCTGTAAATTGGTTTTCTTCTTTAACTATATTGTTTAACTGTCCCTATTATGTCAGAAATACAGTCCTGTTTATTTATTACAACCACTGCTTTTTAATCGTAATTTGTGATTAGCTTACTTATGTTGTGTAAAGAATAGGCCCAGGACTTTAATGAATATTGCCTAGTTTGCACATGATCTTCTAACACTAGAAAAACAACGAAGAATTAACAAAAGAAATGAAAAACCTAAATAAAAATCCAAGACCACAACGATATATTACACTTCTTATGTAATCGTCCGGCTTTAAATAACACAAATTGTACCCCCTGTAGACAAGGGTTCTGGTTATATCCCTCAATGTATCTGAGAGGGAGTCTTCAGCTTCGGAGATTTGGGAAGAATGGAATACGCATGCATTGTCATTACTCTCAGGTCCACTCAGACCCAGAGTAATAGCACTCGTTAGAGTCTTAACTATTGGTCAAATTGATCTGCTTAAGATTTATTCGTCTTCGATTAGGCCATGTGCAATCCCCACCCCACCAAAAAAAAAAACAAGCAAACAAAAAATAAAGAAATACTCTTAAGAAACCACAATCGAAAATGTATATATGAACGCACAATAAACACTATTCCTAAACTTCTTGAAGAAAATAACCCTAGACGGGTTTATATAGAATTAAAATCAATCATTCTTATTGGGAAATGATACTTTCAACAATCGAAATAGCCGAAAAGTATCAGTAGAAGCAGTTATAGTTTTGTTCTATTATAAAATCCCAACCAAACTACTTTAAAGCGGAGCCAACTGCGGGTTTAGACTGAACAGACGAACCTATAGTAATTTACTAAGCTTTTTGCTTAGATGTGGCACAAGGCCGAAGGAATGGGGCACCCAATGAGGCTCGAACTCACTCGTACAGATTTGCTAGTCAAGCTTGCTAACCATTACACCACCCGAGGCGCCCGAATAGACAAACATATATATGTATGCCAGCTCACATATATATTTATATATATACTTATATATATATAAGTATATATAGATGCAGTCTAGAAGACCGAACAGTAGCGATAGAACGAATGGAGAGAGAGAGAGAGAGAGAGAGAGAGAGAGAGAGAGAGAGAGAGAGAGAGAGAGAGAGGAGACATCCGTACTATCGGTGCAACTAGATAATGTTGAAAATCCTCTGAAAAAATAGTAAAATCACAGTTGAAGATCGATGTCTTTATTTAGCTTTGCTAAGCTGGTCCACATTTCATGACTTAATATACCAACCCTATCTGCCCAATGGAACAAAATAATTCACACACACACACACACACACACACACACACACACACACACATATATATATATATATATTTATATATATATATATATATATATATATATAATTACTCATCCAGGAAAAGGTTTGGGGGATAAATTTAATGAATTTCTTCTTGGTTAATTTTCAAATCCTATTAAAAGGTAGAATCTTGAATACTGATTTTTACGTTAGTTAGACAAGCACATGATCTGTATTTGGAAGGCTGGCGCAATAAAGTCTTACTATTGCCACTTTAACTTGTATGGACTTGACTCAAACTATAGTAAACGTACTTAAAATTCGTATGGAAAAAAAACTTGAACTGATTAGATTTTTATGTCTATGGTAATTTTTAAATGTTTAATAGTGTTTGCTTTCAGGCCGAACAAATCAAATTTTAGTTTCTTGAAATCTTTTTTTAGTTTTTTGATAAGAATTTAAAAAATAATGAGAATTTAAAATTCAATTTAGTTTGTAATTGTTATTTCTTAGTTGCCGATGACGAATGCTTTTGTTTAGCGAATTACGAATATTGGCATTCTTTACAAAAATACCAAATAAAGAAATGAAAATGATATCTAAAATGATGCTGTCAAATTTCAGACTTGAAAATTTCTAATTAATATCATTAAATGTATGGAATATCTGCCAAAGATGAAAGTAAAATAAATAGATATGACCATCCTTGCGTCTCCAGACACCACTTACTGTTATTTGATAAATTCAATTCTAATAAAAGTTTTACTTCGATTTAAAAAGGTTTCTTGACATTTTTTATATTGACGTTAGCATTCAAGTTCACAAAGATGTCAATAGATTTCTACAATTGAAAGTTATGCATATTAGCGTAACGGTTATCGGCGTAGGAGATGGAATAGGCGACCCGATTTAAAAATCTGGACGAGGCTGTTTGCATTTCACTTTGCTTCAATACCTTTCAGGAAGGCATGAATCCATCTATGAGTAAATAGTGGGGCATATTTGGTTCTTTAACCTTAGTTTGCAAACTATCATAGGAGAAAAAAACCCAACAAACTCTGTAATCAAACCATCTTTAATCCGCTTAAAAACAGACATTTTGTTGCATCTTACTCATAGCAGAGGGTATGGGTAAATGCATACATACCTCACTACCAATTGTCCCCCAAGAATTCTCTCTCTTTATTTACTAAGCTTTGTATAGTAGTAAAACATTCACATGTAGTATCCATTGAGGACATACCTCTTTGTACTGTTAATTGTCTGCGAGATAAACTTTTTAACCAGTACTTCACGGCGATATTTGTTGCTATTTACCAAATTTAACTTGGTAATCACAAAATATGAGGCACTTAGCTCTTGGATCAAACTCACTGTAACAGTTTTTTATGCAGGACCGTTATTAAACACAGCTTCAAGAAAAGAGTTTGGAAGAATGGACAATACTTTGACTTATTAGAACCCTAATGAGAATGAGTGTTTAGATTGGACTTAGATTAGGCCTTCAAATGAGACAGTCTGGATCATGGGAAAATAAAAAAAAATGCCAGTATGAAATACCGAATGGTGTTTGAGGTCGATATTTGAAAAGTTTTGGGATCTTTGCCGTGAAACACACGATTTTTTGAAACTGTGAGGTAAACTCTTATTGTCAGTAAAGGTTGTGAAAAAGACTGAAGTTAAAAAAGGAGTCAATAAGTTCACCTAAGGAAATACTGTGCACATTATAATTCTTTGACTTAAGGAATTTTCTTCGAACTCTGCTGTATACAATTATTGCACTACGCAAAACAACTTCTTGGGTGAAACATTACTTACGAGGATCATTAAATAAGTTTCCAGACTTTTTTCGTATGGGCACTTTTATTGATAGTACACACATGAAACTCTAGTCCCCTTCGAAGTAATCTTCTCCGGCTGCAATACACTTGTTGTATCGTTCCAACAACTTCTGGAAGGCCCCATTGAAGTCTTTTTGTGTGAGCGTGTCAATGACCTTCGTCAAAGCCTCTTTCATTTCCTCAGTTGTCTCATAACGACAGCCTCTGAGCTTAGGGAATAACCAAAAGTCACAGGGAGCAAAGTTTGGACTACACGGAGACTGAGGAACTGTCTTGATGCCCATTTTGGTCAAATAGTCTGTGACAAGGGTAGAGTTGTTGACTGGTGCATTGTCCTGCTGGAAATGCCACTGACCCAATTTGAAGAGTGCTGGCCTCTTCCCTAGGAATCTCTTCCTGAACTCTCATAAAACTTCAACATAGTAACCCTAACCCTAACCCTTTGGCCAATCAACTCTGGTGTATTGACTTCCTTACTCCTCCCACACCTCTCATCACCCCTCACAGACTCCTTTCTTCCTTGAATCTCTTATGCCACTCAAAAACTGATGCTCGATTCATGCAAGATGGTCGAAAAGCCGTCTGAAGCATTCCATTCATTTCTGTGACATTATTTCCAAGTTTAAAGCAGAATTTTATTGCATATCATTCTTCTAAAGTGTGCTCACGTCCAGATTGCAAAGTATATACTTGTTGAACTCATTTAATTTTTTAAATTTAGAATATTTCATCGTTTATAGAAATTATAAGTTTGATAAGACGGAGGTATTTAGATTATCAGCTGATTATTTTGTAATAACTCATCATTTATCCATATTAAGTTAGTAGGTAAAGTTGTCTCCCTTTATTCAAGGGCGAGCAGTAGGCTACCTTTTCCATAGCTACGACACAGAGCTGTTGGTGAGGGCGCCACTCCTTTCCTTGGAATGCTCCACTTTACCCGAGATACATACCTTATATTGCAGTGTGTTAAGCACGGAGGTATGAAGTACCATTTTTAAAGTCTTTGGAACGACGCGACCTGGGATTGAACACAGGTCTCCAGGAACATTAGTGAAAACTAACCAATCTAAACTAATTTCAGAATTCATAAGAACATTAACATGTCTTCCCTTTCCGAATAATTGTATGACTTAACTGATTCATTCCCAGCTATTGGTTAAATAGTACCACTACTGTTCTTCTAGGAGAATGGCCTTGGCATTAAATACCCTAAAAAGAGTTGATATGCCATTAAACAAAGAAATCAAGAAACCTTAACTGATTCTGTTAATCCGCTTGCAATTACAGATTATGTTTGAAATCTTTGGAACAGGACACGAAATGATGAGTGGATCCATTTTTTTCTGTGCCGCACAGAGCTAATTTATAATAAGAACTTTACTCAGTACTAAGGAAAATTAAAAATAGGTAAACTGCAGGGCTTGAATGAAATACACCCAAGAGTAGGGAAAACAAGGAAATTTGACGATATACTGCTCCGATACTGCAACGCCGTATATAACCAGACATAACAGACAGATGGACAAAGGTCTGCATACTCCCTTTCCCCAAGAAAGATAACCTCGAAATTGCTAAGAACTACCGAGGTATAACCCTTCATTCCATAGCGGCAAAGATTTGTAATGTTCTACTACTCAACTGCATTGAAACGGAAATTGAGAAAGTTCTTAGGAAGAACTAAAATGGCTTTCGAAGAAATCGATCCATAACATCACATATTTTGATTATATGTCGAATTCTAGAAGGTGTTCGGGCAAAAAAAACCATGAGGCGACATTATTATTTGTAGCCTTCTCCAAGGCATTTGACTCCATACACAGGAAGGAAGATGGAGCAAATGCTTCTCGCCTACCGCTTCCCCAAAGAAGCCGTTGCAGCCATAATGATACTATATAAAAACACGAAACTAAAAGTCCGTTCACCGGATGGAGACACACACTTATTTGACATTGTTATAGGTGTTCTTCAATGGGACACATTAGCCCTGTACTTGTTCATAATCTGCCAAGACCACGTGCTTCGAACATCGAGAGATTTAATGAAAGAAAATGGCTTTACACTGGCAAAGGAAAGAAGCAGAAGATACCCCGCATGAACGATAACGGACGCGGTCTACGCTGATGACATAGCGCTTCTGGTAAATACACCTGCTCAGGACTAATCCCTGCTACACAGTCTGGAACAGGCAGCAGGTAACATAGGCCTCCATGTCAACCCAGGCAAAACAGAGTTCATGTGATTTTATCGAAGACGTGACATCTCCATACTACATGGGAGATTTCTGAAACTTATGGACAAGTTCACCTATCTCGGAAGCAGTGTCTCATCTACCGAAAATGACATCAATACCTGACTAGCGAAGGCTTAGACAGCAATCAGTAGATTATAGGTCATATGGAAGTCAAACCTATCAGATAAAATAAAGAGCAGTTTTTTCCAAGTGCAGTTGTGTCAATAATGCTGCACTACATGGACACTGACTAAGTTTATGGAGAGAAAGCTTGACGGCAATTGCACAAGAATGCTGCCAGCTGTATTGAAAAAGTCCTGGTGGCAGCATCCCACAAAGCAGTAGTTATACAGGCACTTACCACCCATCTCGAAAACCATCCAACCAAGACATGCAGAACACAGCTGGAGAGGTAAGGGCGAGGTCATAAGCGATGTACTCCAGTGGACCCCCTCACACGGGTAGGGTGACCAGCTAGAACCTCTCTATAACTGCTCTCTTCTGATGCAGGATGTAGCATAGAAGACCTATTGAGAGGGATGGACAATAGGGACGAGTGGCGGGAGAGATTCAGGGAAATCCGTGCAAGCGGCACGCCATGATATATATATATATATATATATAGATAGATAGAAATACTTAAACGGAATTATCCAAACTGAGAGCTCAATGTAAAGTTTATGGTAAACATAGAGGAATATGTTTATGCAGAGCAGAATATCATTAAGAAACAAGAAAACTAAAAAGTATATTCCATTACAAATTTATTTCGGCCGTTCGATGGGGTCGTTAGATATATTGCGGATGAACCCATCGAACGGGTGAAATAAATTTATAATGGAATATATTTAATGATTTCCTTGTTTCTCAATTATACATATATATATATATATATATAAACCACTATAAGTCTGTTCTTTGAAGTGTGCACATTCATCAGACGGAATGTGAGAAAAAGGGCTAATCAACGGTATTCATACTGTAGTTTATAATCACGTGGTAAGATGTCTCTAATAAAAGAAAAATAAACGCACGCACGCACGCATGCGCGCCTGTACACACTCATGCGTGGGTGCATATATGCACACACACACACACACACACACATATATATATATATATATAGAGAGAGAGAGAGAGAGAGAAAGAAAATCAATACAGACGGTTCGCTTTTTAAGACTGCTTCTACAAAAGTCTCTAAAACCGATCTACCATCTCTGTCTGTACTGAAAACTCCTGCCAGGAGGATAATTTTAAAATGTTTAAAGAAACTTGATAAATGATATGACAAGCATACTGAACTGTGGGATTAATATCTAGAAAAACACTCACTCATACAAGGGTCAACTGAAATATACATAGACTGACCAAAAATACTCTCATCAAATATGACCGAATAAATCTTTTTTTTAACATAGACTCTTTTACGGTTCATTCACTTCTTCCATATATGTGGCAAAGCTTATATCCTATTCGTATAAGAATCATCTACAGCAGATATGACTTAATCGTTTTAAATTTTCAGTTGATTAACTTTAAAGCTTCCCCCATATATATTTATATATAAAGTTGGCGAACTTAGTCGAAGGTGACCCGAAGTCTCCCTTTTCAAGTGCTACTACACCGAGGTGTAAGGGAGGGCGCTACTTCATTCCCTAGATTTTTAAAACTTTACCCTTGATACCTACCTCATAATGCTGACTGTTAAGCAAAGCAGAATCAAGTATCATTTTTATGTCTTTGGTATGATTCGACCGGGGATTGAATTCCGGTCTCCCGGACCATTGGTGAACACTCTACTCATTAGGCCAATAGCCGGATATATACTCAAAAACTGTAGAGATATTGAATAGTAAGAACAAAACAATTGTATTACAGACATTTTCCAACCAGAAATGCATAGGATTTAGGAAAACTAGCAAAACTAATAAAGATACAGATGTTATTCGGAAAGAATAATTGAATAAGAAAGCGCTTATCGCAGCGCTATCATTAGCTTGTTTGTAATGAAGGCCATTTGAAACTGGAATTGTTCACAAGGTACGAGACAGAGTGCTACTTCATACATCAGGCTAATTTAAGATAAGAAATTCTCATAGAGTACTTCATCATCATCATATCGCGCTGGTAGCACGGATATCCCTGACCCTCTCTCGCCACTCCTCCCTATCGTTCATTGCCCTAGGTAGGTCTTCAGGACAACATCCTGTATCCTCACACAGCTGCTGAATGTACGTTCGAGCTGGTCGTCCTGCTTTTGCGTGGCCATGTGTGGGGATCCATAAGAGTACATCTCTTATGAGTTCATCTCTGCTTCTCCAGCAGTGTCCCGCATGTCTGGTTCGTCTAACTTGAATAGTTTTCGTGATAGGGGGCAGGTGGCCGTACAGTTGGTGTCTTGTGGGGTGTTGCTGCCAGGACTTGTTCAGGATTGCACGCAGCATTCTTGTGTAATGGCCATCTAGCTTCTTCTCCAGTCGTTTTGTTAGCGTCCATGTAGTGCATCCATATAGCAGTATCGATGTGACCGCTGCCTGGAAGAAACTGCGTTTCATTTTATCGGTTAGGTCTGATTTCCATATAATCGATAGCCTATTGATAGCTGTCCATGCTTTCGTTAACCTCGTTTCGATGTCCTTTTCGGTTGATTCGACGCTGCTTCCTAGGTACGTGAATTTGTCTACTAGTTTAAGTGGGGTTCCTTCTAGAGTGGAGATGTCCCCCGTTTGGTTATAGCACATATATTCCGTTTTGTGTGCATTAACATAGAGGCCTATGCTTGCTGCTGCTCGTTCCAAGCTATGCAGAAGTGTTTCGGCTTGGTCAGGTGTATTTGCCAGTATCGCTATGTCATCGGCGTAGTCGGCGTCGGTAATTGTTGTTGCGGGGTATCTTCTGCTTCTTTTCTTCGTCAGTTCGAAGCCATTCTCTTTGATTTTGTCGATCGATGTTCTAAGTACGTAGTTTAGACAAATGATAAAGAGGTACGGGGCCAGCGTGTCCCCTTGTAGTACTCCTGCTACAATGTCAAAGTATTCTGTGTCTCCATCCGGTGATCGTACTTTTACTTTAGTGTTTCTATAGAGAATCGTTATTGCCGCTACGGTTTCTTTAGGTATGCCGTACGCTAGTAGGATTTGTTCCATCTTTCCTCTGTGAATGGAGTCGAAAGCCTTGGTAAAGTCGACAAATATTAATGTCGCTTGTAGGTTCTTTGCCCGTACACCTTCAAGGATTCTGCGGATGGTTAATATTTGTGAGGTCGTGGATCTATTTCTTCGGAAGACATTTTGGTTTTTTCTAAGTATGTTGTCGATTTTGGGTTCTATTCAGTTTCGTAGTAGGGCATTGTAGATTTTGGCAGCTATGGATGTAAGTGTTATGCCTCGGTAGTTTTTGGCTAATCCGAGGTCCCCCTTTTTAGGGAAGGGGAGTACAATCCCTTCATCCATCTATCTATCGGATTTTGATTGTATACTGCGTTGCAGTGTCGGAGCAGTATGTCGTCGAATTGTCTGGTCTTCCATACTTCCGGGGGAATTTCGTCCAGCCCTGCAGCTTTCCTATTTTTAATTTTTCTGAGAACCGAGTCGAGTTCTTCTTGTGTGAACGGTCCTAGTTTAATGTCTAATTGTTTGCTAATTATTCTGGTGATTGGTTCATGCGTTATTTTTGGTGGGTTTCCAAGTAAGTTTTCAAAGTGCTGTTTCCACAGTTTTATTCTTTCTTGTTGGTTTGCTGCTTTAAGTTTTGCTTTGGCTGTGTTCTTTCTTCTGCTCACTTCGTTTATTGTTTGCCAGGCTATTCTAGATTGTCTATCTTCCACCGAGTCTCTAATCTTATCTATCTGATTTTGAATGTATTCTGTCTGTTCCTTTATATATATGCCTGCTAATTGATATTGTGCCGTTTTTAGTTTTAAGGCATTTGTGTTTGTTGGGTTTTTTCGATAGTTTTGGAGGCTGTTTTCACTAGTGCACGTTTTTCTCTCACCGCTAAAGTTTCCCATGGGACTCTATATTTAGATTTAATTTTTGTTGGAATGTATTTTGCTGCTGCCTCGAGGTGTGCATTGACGAAATTTTCGTATTTGTCGTTTGGTGTACTTTTTTCCGTCTTTTCTTGTAGTGTTTCGAATCTGTTTCTTAATTCTAATACGTATTTATCTCTTATATCTTTGTTGTTTAATAGGGCCCAGTCATAGTGTTTGGTGGTCGCTGTTCGTTTGGCGTTTTTTCGTAAGCTTAACCGTATTTTCGCCGTGACTATTCGGTGATCGGTGGACACACCCTCAAAAGAGGAGTATGCCTCGCAGTTCAGTGCACTATTTTTCCATTTCTTGTTCATAAGGACGTAGTCTATCTGAGCTTTAGTATTGTTTGCGTACGTGTATGTCTATAGTTTTCCCTCTCTTTTTTGGTAGTTTGTATTGAGGCATGCTAATCTATTTTCTATCATGAAATCTGTTAGATGCTGCCCATTCCTATTTGACGTGTTGTGGAGGCTGTATTTGTTGTTTCCGTTTTTCCCGATTTGGGCATTCATGTCTCCGCCAATGACTAACGTGTTGTGTTTCTGGATGCTACGCACTAATGAGGATAACTCATCGTAGAAGGTGACTAGTTCAGTTTCTTCAGTAACATTGGTGGGGCTGTAGCATGAGATGATTGTTGCTCTGGGGTTTCCGTTAAATGTAGCTGCCATCATTCTAGGTTGTATTTTCTCAACGCTATTAAGCGTTTTTAATGCTCTAGGTCCTATAAGTAATCCTACCCCTCCTACTGCGGCGTTGACAGAGTTTTTCCATGCGGATACAGTGGCGAGCGACCAGCCATTGCCAGTTTCGTGATATTTGATATCTTCGGTGTGTGTGTATCTGTGTTCTTGTATGCATATTATGTCTATCTTATGTTCTTCGGCCGATGCGATTAGCTCTGGGAGTTGTCCTATTCTATTTAAGGTTCTTACGTTAAATGTGGCTATTTGTATTGTTTGCTTGCATTTTAGTAGTTTTGATTGTTTGAGCTCTGTAGCTGATTTTTCGAACACTGAGGCCAGGGCTCCAACCTCAGCAGGACGCGCCCCTTTTTTACCCGCTCGAAGAGCGATGCGGTTTGTGTATGTGGTTTGAGTGTGGGTCATGGTTATCTTTCGATGGCTGTTTTATTCTCTTCTATAGAAGCCACTCTTATAGAGGAGCAGCAGTAGTTCCCCGATCGAACTAACGATCCTGAGCGTAAAGTCGTCAAACTCACGTCCAGGACCCGTTTAGGTATTGAGTTTGGTCGTCCATGGGTTTATTCAAATACCTTTACGTACATCATGCTGCTTCCCATGTGTACGCGAGAAAAAAAAAAGGGGGCGGGTAATTTTGGTTTAAGTTTTAAGTTTTAACTTAGTTAAAGTCCAACATTAAGGTACTTTCGTATGACTTTCACTGGTACTGATTTTGCTTTTTTTTTTTTTGCAGTATTGGGACTTTTCCTAGGCTTTTTTTTTTTTTTTTTTACTACAGTTGGGAACCTAGCAGGCTTCAGGAATTATAGAGCTTAAAAAATTTTCTTTTTTTTTTTCCTCTCTCTTTTGGGCTGTGGTAGCATTAGGTGTTTTAGGCTTTTTCTTTTTCTTCTAAACTACTGTTAGGGATTTCTTTACGAATTTTTAAATTATTCGATAGAAGAGATTCAAAAACATTCTGCCTTGTTCGCTGACATTTGGAAAGACTAACATCAATTTGGCTTACCAAAGCAAAATTGTGAGCAAAAGCGTCGATTCAGTTGTTTCGTAATGACTACAATCTTGTCAGATATGAGACTTAAGACTAAACTAAGCTTTGTAAAAAATCTACCACAGTTCGAGAAACCCTTGCCATTGACGGTTTGTTAACATACAAGTTCAATAAAATAGTTGGTAGGAATAAGTTTGATCATCACTTGATGCTTCCATACAGTGACCTTATGCCAAACTTAGCAAAGCTGATTAAATTACTGGGGCTTTAGATTTAATATAAAATTAACAAGATTATCTCGTAGACCAGTTATAAGCCCTATCTTCATGGCTTCGAATACGCTGAATGTATTTCCTGGTAGGTGTTGAGTACTTCATAATTGCTAGTACTTCCAGGTCCCCTCTGATCTGGTATGGTTATACCTGTGAAAGTCTCATGTATTGGTTAAATAGATCTGTATGCAAATTATTTTCATTACATAGGAATACTTGATATCATGTAACCGTTTGAAGGAAAATTTTAAGATATTATTTAAATATAAACGAACAATGTTTACAATTCTCAAACTTCTTGGCATAAAATAACCCCAGACAGATTGACATGCTATTTAAAGTCAATCAGATTAATTCATTAAGGATTCGATTTGAAAACCCCTTTGGGTATCCCCCTGTTTTGGTTTTAGTAAGGTTTAAGTTAAATTTAATAAATATGATTTCTACGAGAGTGCAATCATTTAAAAACTGTTTCGCTGATAGTTTCGTTAGTATTGATGTTTCAAAAGGATCTTCTCAGGGTTATTCAGTACAGTGGCCTTGTAGCAGACTAATTCGTCGTAGAGTGAGAATAATGAAACTAGCCTGTTACACCAATCCGAGGCATTGGATTTATAATACTGAAACATGCACTCTCAGTTTTTTTTTTACAAGAAAAACATTAGTTCAGTCATTTCAGACTTTTCCATTTTGAGAATACCGATTTGTAATTTAAATACGGCAATAATAAAAATCCCAAATTCAAAACAAAACCGTAAAATCTGAATAAAAAAGAAGGAAAAAAGTTTCAAAATAAGGGCCAATATAAACGAATGTTTTATATGTTGTCCAATCCTCATCTGATTTCAATTCGGTCCAAGCTACACTCTCCGCCAATTATCTATTCACGGACCAGTGCTTGCATTCCGAACGCATTTGATAGAAGGGATCGTAAATTAAATTTATTGATTATCACACTGATAATAGCACGCCATTGCTTCGTGCAAATAATGGAGAGAGGAGACAGGCAGACATATTGGATGCCAACATGTAATCTTCGGTCTCCTCTATAACCAATTAACTGTCAGTGTGTAAAAGTAGCTATCTTATACCATTTTGCGTCGTGAATAATTCGCTGTTGGAGAGAAATAAATTTGAAAACATCAATAAAAGTATATATATATATATATGCACACACACACACACGCACACACACACATATATATATATATATATATGTACATACACAAACACACACACAAATATATATATATATATATATATAAACACACGAAGAAAATAACCAAAACGCTTTCCTTATGTAATTACCCGGGAATAACAATGAACAGAAGAGGCAGAACAAAACAGAGGCAAAAAGAAAAAAACAAAGTAACAAATAAATGAATAAATAAATAAAAAAGACAACAACAAATACAACAACGATAAAAAACAAAGCAATCAATATTTACAAAATTAAATTTAATTCATTAACGTCCATACTGGAGTCTGCGATTTCATCAGCAGAGAGAGAGAGAGAGAGAGAGAGAGAGAGAGAGAGAGAGAGCAATGAACTGGAAGACATTAAGATCGTTAAACATGACATTTACTAAACTTTGTTTAGTACGACCTAAAGCCAACAAGTGTAGCATTGTAAGCAAATGATACCGGGGTACAAATAGATAAGTTACCAAAAAAGCTAGCTAACGCAAAGTAGACCAACATCTCTTCCTGTGTGCTTAGTGTAACATAATATGGTTGATCTCGCATTCTGGACCGGTCTGGCTCACGTCATCATTTAAAGTGTCAATTACCCGTGGTGGACGTCAGGTGGAGTGTTCTGTGAACCCCAGTACATTTTCTATGAATGACAATATATAAGCTCCCCTCTCCCGGGGGTTGAGCACTCTGGCGAAGGAATTAACGGCTGCCACTCGCGTAAGGCAAAATATGAACAAACGAAAGCTACTACATAATGCCTTATAATTCCCGAGCTGACGTATGTCACCTGCGGTCTGAGCGGTAAGATACTAAGTCTAACGTAAAGTTGGGTGGGGTTCAATCCCAGCCTCAAGCGTCCCACGAGTTTTGCCACACTGAAGCGTTGTGAAACAACGAAACCGTCTCTCTGTGAATGACAATATATGTATACATATATATGTGTGTGTATATATATATATATATATATATATGTTACATCGTAGGTGATCATATCGCAGGTGTTTTGTGGGATGTTGCTTCCGGGATCTGTTCAATATGGCTTGTAGCATCTTATGCAATCATCGTTAAGCTTTATCTCCTTGAGCTTTGTCAGCATCCACATAATGCATCCATATAGTAGTATGGACACGACCGCTGCTCGGAAACAATTGCGTTTTCTTACCACCCAACACTAAAACCATTCAAAGAAGACGTACAAGTCATGCAGGACAATGCTGAAGAAGTTAGGTCTAGTTCATAAGCGACGTTTTCCGGTGGACTCCTTCACACGGACGAGCAGATGTTGGATGTTCGGCATGATGTTGATGATACACACACACACACACATGTATATATATATATATATATATATATACCAGATTTCGTGATTCGATATTTTTCCCCTTTTGGTGGCAGGAGTGTCTGAGTAGAGAAGTAGAAACGAATAAAGATACTAGAAGAGTCCTGTTCCTCTAAAAACAAAGAAAATTACTGCACATGTTGCTTCTACGGGCTCATATTTTGAATAGAGAGAAAATAAAAGTTTCTAACACTAAAACGGGTTTTGTTTTTTAAGTAAACTGGGAAACTAAACTATTGTGGTATCATCCCTATTTCGATACACAATGGACTCTTCCAATAAAGATATAGCATTTGACTGTAATCCTTTCTGGGTGTAAGTAGCAAAGCTACATTGATGACATTCTATTACTTGTTTTCTGTTTTATATATAACTTTTATTTTTCTCTCTTATTAGGTCTTCTTTATTTTATGCCCTTTTCCCAAGACATCACACAAACAGGGTTTTATGCATAGAGGCAATTGCGTTGATAATACAATTTTATATCTATTTTTGTATAGCTATTTCTTTAGAGTTTTTGCATGGTTATATAATACCAAACATTCCTAATACGAATAATTTGTACAGTTATATGGTTAGAAGTAATTTATCATATGGTTACAAGCTACAAATAAATAAATAAATAATAATCCTCAGTAAATATGATAATCTTTTGTAAGCATTTATTGCTGCTTGTATCAGTACTTAATACAAATAATTTACAGTTCTATGATATTAAGTATTTCTATCAAACATATATAGTTTTCAACCAGATTTATTTGATCTATAGATGAGACTCGGACAGCTACAATCACCCCGGGTCTGAGTTGGCTTGAAAGTAACTGTATAAACGGTAATCTATACATTCACCAGATTTCAAAAATTGAAGCCTTACCATCAGATCCAGTTAATACAACCCAAGACATGCCATTTGACCTGGGGGTGGGGTGGGGTCTTACCCAACCACAGGGGATACAGTCAGCGTGATCTGAGATCTGCCGACGGGCTGGAACTTGAAAATTACCCACTGAAAACCTTGAGTTACTTTCGTGATAAATAGGCATCTAAGTGTAACAAATGATTATCCATTACGAGGGATTTGTCTTTCGAAGAGGAGGGTTTTAAAAGCATTAAACATTTGTTGATTTGGGTGCACGGTGAAATATCACACGAAAATGATCAGAATATGTTTTTTATCACACATAGAGATTATATTTACCCACCGGACATTGGTATAATGGTTAGAGTGTTCGCCAATGGCCCGGGAAACGTGGGTTAGTTCCCAGGTCGAGTCATACCAAAGACTCAAAAAATAGTACTTGATGCTACCTTGCTTAACACTCAGCATTATAAGGTAAGGATCAAGGGTAAAGTGGAGCTATCCAGGGAAAGGAGTAGCACCCTCCCCTACACGTTGGTGTAGTAGCTATCGAAAGGGGAGACTTCGGGTCACCCTCGACTACGGTCGCCATCTTTACTTTCTACTTATATATTTACCCAATCCTCTCCGACACGAGCAGGATGCGACACAATATTATTTTTGCCGGGTTAAACTTAATTGAATTCAGAATTTTCCTTTGCCTAGATTGGTTGCCCAATCAAGTGTAAGGAACCCAGTCTGCCCTATCATTAAATCATAGCCAGAGGGAGAACAGATGGATCTATACCTTTCCAAAGGGCATTATCGTCGAGTAAAATACAAACATCATCGTTTAAGATTTGAACGAGGGGCACCGATTCTGTCATCTTAAGACCATAACAGTTTCGTTTAGCTCACGTCATACTCTCAGCTTAGGAACGCATGCTTATGCCGTTGTGACATTATCCTTTGTGCGTAAGTAAAAGCCAGAAAAGGCAGACAACAAATCTCTCATTTCTTATTTCGTGAGTCTGTGGCATGAATTTTAGTCACCTAACTACAACTGATGCTAAGTCGGCTGGGGCTGTAGAATACACTGATTGCGCCACTGCAGAGGGGTAAGACCCCCCCTAATAAGTGTCCTGGACATGACACTAAACAATCTGATGGTGAGGTTCCAGCAATGCTGGGGCTTTGGGTAATACGGAGCGCCCCTTTATTGCCATTGCTCCCAGGTCCCCTCTGGCTCGACGTGGTAGCACCTGATAGGGCCATATCTATGGGTTAAATAGAACTAACGGCATACTTATGCTAAACTGAAACCGTTCTTACAGTTAAACTGCGTGCTTATGCTAAACTGAATTATTTGAAATAGAACTGCTTTTTGACATTGAAACTGTATTTACACTAAACTGAATTGTTTATCATAGAACTGTTTTGACATTTAACTGTGTGAATGTTACACAACATATCAATTTTAGATCTCACCAGTTTATTATGTAGCTCTTCACTGCATTGCTTCCGGGTTGTATCTATTAGAGTCCGATTAGAGTCTATGAATGAAATAGATCTGTTTCAGCTTATTCGTATCCTATAGAACCGAGTGCAAAATATGAAAAAAACAAAATAAAGACAAAACAAAACAAAAGACAAAAACAAAATAGCCTCAAAACCAACAGAAAGAAAAAACAATAACACGAAAACGTCTAAAAAATAGCTACACAATATAAATATGAATGTATAATGAATGCCATTCCCTAACATCCAGTGAATAGCTACATCCAGTGAATAACTACACAATAGCTACAACCAATGAATAGCTACACAATATAAATATGAAAGCACAATGAATGCGATTCCCGAACGTCTAAGCATTGAATAATCCTAGACAATTTGACATGCCGTTAAAATCAATTCATCAGTCAATCACTCTATTATCTCTTATTGAAACTGACTTTAGGTTTCTAATAAAGAAAAATATGGATTTACTTACCCCTCCAATATATGCAGGATATGACACACTTTTGTTTTCGAACGAGGTAAAGCTAGTTTGAATTTAGAGCTTTCCTTCTCCTTGATGAGTTATCTAACCAAGGCTAAAAAAAAACCCAGCCTGATCTGTTATTTACCAATATCTAGACGGAGAAAAGGTCGATTCATGCCATTTCAAAGGGCATTATTGCCGAATGGAACGTAAACAGCCTCGTCAAGGATTTGAACTTGCTGATTTCAAATTCTCCGACGATAATCTTTAGACTAAGCCCGCCTCCTCAGTGCATTTTCATGACTCATTTCTGTTTTAGTAAACACAACTTTAGTTTTGATACTTTTTTAACACACTTCGAAGTTATATACAATAGAAAGCATATATTTCAAGTGCAGATTTTCAAAGCAACTGATATCCCTGTGCTTGGATGGTTTGGTTTGGCTTGGTTTTATGACATATCGATGACTTTTGGCTATTTAAAGTCAAATCCACTTTATACATATATATCAAATATGTATTATTTGTAGACGCGGTTTGTTAATAAATCTTTTAAACGAGCCTAAGCTCATTCATTTGCATACAGCTAAATGGTTGCAAGTATTGTAACAATTCGATTAAACATCAGTCATTTGTTTACACACAGTTAAATGATCAGACACTTTTATTTCTAACAATTAAATTTAGCATGAGTCATTTGTTTGCACTCAGTTTAAATGTCAAATGTATTTGACCCTTAGATAGGACCTTTTTAGGTGGTAACACTCAGCGCTAGAGTGGATTTGGGAGTGATGGCAATGAAGGGGTACTCCAATCCAAAGATTTCAGAATGAATGTCAATCTGAGGGCAGATCGATATCCATATTAATGAAAACCAAACACCCTGTCTACATCATAGTGTTTGGGATGGTCATTAGCAATGGTAGATTTATGTCTCCATTCATCTTCCCACACGACAATACTCTCAACACAGGGGCCTATCTCAAATACCTGGAGGAGGTAATGCTGATCCGAATCGAAAGGGTGGCTACTGGAAAAGTGTCTGGAAAAAGGTCTCTGCACTATGCCGTACAAGTCTTGTCAGTCAGAAATATTTTGCAATCCCATCACCCTAAACATCTGACTGCCAAATTGTCCAGATTGCCATCATCTTGATTATTATGTATGGAGCATGTTTGAGCGAGAGACCAACAAAACTCCAAGCCACACCAATGATAAACTGAAGATATGGACAACGGTAGCATTTACCGATTTTAACATAGAGTTATGGTCAATCGCTCTTTTTTGAAACGTTACACGATGTAAATATTGCCGAGGGAAGTTGATGATTTTTCTCTCTTCCCATTCGTATGCGTGAGGGTAACCACATTGAATTTTAACATTAAGTCACATTATTTTACACCTTTAGGGCCGATTGATAACTATCTATAAATCTGTATTTACTCAGCTTGATGTCGCAGTGTTATATAGCCACAAAATACATCTGCATGCAGAAACATATTCAACACAATAAAGACGAGCGGACACAGTTCTTTAGAAAAATATACCTCTCACGTTATTGAAAGCATTGTGTGTGAGAGGTGAGTTGGAGATTGAACAAAGACTGCAACATATTGACCCCCACTCTTCTGGCCATAGCAGCATTTCTTTCCTGTTCTCCTGGGCTGCTCAACAGGGGGCCTGGAGGTCCATCCTCTGCTGGTACATGGTTCTCATTCCGACATCTTCTCTCCAACTGATCTGAACTTCCTGTTGCCGGGGGTTATATAATAATTTGACATCCACCTACTTCTTGCGAGCGTCACAATCCACACTCAATTCAACCCTTCGATAGTCAAGGTTATCCCCTGATATCTTCGACCGGATGCACCTGTTATTTACACAGGTGCATTTCTCATCTGACAGCCCGGCCGGGTCGGAGGTCAATATGCAACAGCAGTGAGTTACCATCGAGCGAAACCCAAAATAATTAGAGTGTCACTTGCAAATGAAACAACCTAGTGGAGGACAAAGAAGACTATTTAAGATATTCACGGGGTAGGGAGTGATGCCTTTGGGCATTTTGTATCATGGTTTAAATTGCCCTCGATGCATATTTGCATCTAATTCGATGTTTTATTTACAGAACTATAAGTAGCGGTTACACTGTACTGGTCTCAGATTGTAACTTTTTGATCCGAGAAGCACAAAAAATAAATTAACGGCTTAGTTCCAGGTAGGGGGTTTCCCCACAAGCAACATCTGTTTTCTCGCTTAAAAGGACTAAGAATTAGGTTTATTGGTCGATACTATAGGTGACCTTGAATGGGAATGTCGGCGGAATTTAAGCAATTTTTAAAACCACTCCATATGGGACAGCCTACATTAATCTGATCTTGTATCAAATTCTGGCCTCGTGGGGAGTCAGATAAATTACTTCTCAGTTTAAAACCTTACAGAATTGATCAATGAACGTGTTTACGAGGCGTTGCTGGAAAGTTTTTGGTCGAAAGAAGGAAATGACTGAATTAAAAAAAAAAGTTTTCGGAAGGTTTGAAAATGTAAGAAACGATGTGATATGTTCAACTCCGGGATGAATATGTGGAATAGCATGAAGATCTTATGCTTCTTGGTCATTATTTTATTGGCCCGGCCGAGAACCTTTCAGCATACTCTCGGATCTTGTTGCACAATATATATGAAATATCCGAGGTAGCATTGAACGTGTTAAAATGCTTGTTTGGTTATTGCTGATTTATAAAACATATTGATGCTCATTTTTTCCCTTATTTTCTTAAGACATGAATTAAAAGTTTAATCTAAATATTTTTCCTTTGATAAAATACGTGTGTCGGCTTCAAATGATTATATTATGATAAAAGATATCTGTTTTACATCTAATCTATGAATAAAATATTCTGGATAATAATTTATGACGTGGAAGATCATAAGTTTTCTTAAACAATCTGTTTATATTCTTTTTACAGAAGTCACTTGTGATCATCGTAAAAAAGATGTAAAAATGTTACATAGGAATATTTTTTCTAAAATATTCAAATTTATGAAGCATTAAACAATTACATTATTAAGATTAGAGGACTTACATTTGAATTTTTTTAAAGATTTACTCGAGAGATGAATCATATTTAAAATTTGCAAGTGTTTGTTACTTAATTAAAACATTGTAAAATCAAATGACAAATTCTTTTTTTTATTTAGTTCTAAATGCTTGCAAATACTTCTAACCCTTCCGAAGACAAAATCATTCTAGGCAATATTTTCAAAAAAAATGTCCCAGATAAGCCTATATGCATTGATGGCCACGTAGTTGAAATAGTTGCATATTTCCTCCTACTAGCAGAAATCTGTTTTCGAATCCGTTAAGTTAAGGAAATGCGCTTAGAATATCGATTATTGTCGGAGGATAATGGAATCGACCATCCAAGTTCAAAACCTGGGAGAGGCTGTTTGTGTTTCACTGTGTGGTAATGTCATGGATTCATCTGTTCTCTTACCTATAGGTAAATATCAGAACAGACTGGTTTCTTTAGTCTTGGTTGGGCAAGGAGAAGGAAAATTCTCACTCCAAACCAGCTTTACTCTGCTTAAAAATGATGTATCAAATCTTGCCCACCGCTTGATGGATCGGTAAATACAAACTTAATTTCATTTTAATTGGTGGAAACAGAAACGCTTATATTTCTTAATTAAAAATCGAAGTAAAAGTCAAAATTTCGAATGCTGATTTTCATATACACAAAGATGATTTAATTTTTAAACTATTACCCGAAAGCAATGCCCTTTATCAAGTACTTGTGTCATTCTTTATTAAATACTTGGAACGTTGTGTAGCAAAGTCACGGACGACTGTTATATCAATGAGAACTAATCATCGAATGGGGGAGAGAAAAACACAAAAAAAAAAGAATTATTTTAAATGTTAGAACCTCGTTGCTTTAATTTTCCCGTTTAGTCTCTGAGACCAGTAAAAGAACAAATAAACAGCAGATATAATTTGTGGGTTAGCTTCGTTATTTTTAGGAATCAAATCTTCTCGGCTGCCTCCTCACACCCTAGTCGCGAAAAGAAGGAGAATCAAGAAATATGTCGATTTACATTGGGGTTAACAGTACACTCCATTGCCTCTCCCGCCCCGGGTGGGTGACATCGTTCGGCAAGAACTTGTTATTGGTGACAATACCAATTGAAAGTCTGGTGTGCTTATCAAGTAGTAACTTACTAAGCTCCTTTTTGATTAGACGTTGCACAAGGTCGTATGAATAGGGCACCGAATGAGAATCGAAGGTTTGCGAGTTTAGCTTGCTAACCTTTTTACAGCCTGAGGTGCCCTGGCACTTATCAAGTATATATTGTACAACTAAGCCACTGAATGAGATGTTGACCTCTGTTAATCTATCTTCCTTTCGGCAGTGAATTGTTTCGAATACTACTCTATTCGTTACACGTTATGATTTGCTTATGCTACATGTAGTAAGTTTTTTTTTTGACGAGGTGAATTCTAAAGTATTTCAGAATTTTTTCAGAATTAAATTTATTTCTTCACTTTCACCAAAATGTGTTGAAATAGTTCCCGTCAATCTTGATACACCATTCTTTTTTATCATTGGTACACACTGAATTATTTAGACATTCACAAATCTCTTATCGATCGTCTACAAAGATTGTAGAATCTGAACAAATTACGCGATCTGGTGAGAATTTTACCACTATATTTTTTTAGATATTTATATCCATCTCCAAAGAAACTTCTTCGAAGGATATAGTAGAATTCTAACTTTTTGATAGCTTTACTAGAGGTTGTTCAAATATTTTTGGTTGAACCCAGAAGAGAATGATAACTTGCTGGATTATTTATTTTTTAAACGATTGAAGAAATGTTTTGTTTGGTTTGGTTCCTTTATTTATTGGCTTATTGACCTTCGTGGATTATTTAATACAAAAACCATCATTGTAGAAGAACAGAATTAAAACAATTTAATTCATAGCTGGAAGGCTAAGAGAGTTCATAGTCAGAAAGTGAAGGGAGTTGAACGACACGGGTTTGACCTCGCTTTATATGAGGTTGCTGTCCAGTACATTAACCACAACACGATGAGGACTCCCTCAAATTTTAGTGTTGAACAACGAAATTAATACGAGGAATAGTATGTCTTTTTAAAGATTTTAGATATTTTAATTCTGGTTTGGCTGAGAGCTATTCAACACCAATACTTTTTTTTTTAATTATAGAATACGTTTTGCAAGTTGTTTTGATGGATAGTGTGCCGATCTCATAACGAGTGTACTTATGTATTTTTAATGATCTGAAATCAGCAAACTTCTGAGATCCTTTTTTGGGTTGGAAACAAAAATGGCCGCAAAGACCAAATTTGGTGAATAGAGAAACTGGAAGACGAGTTTCGTCTTTTGCTCTTCAAAAATTTCCTGTGTAATCGTTGTTCATTCACATGAAAAAAAATGATGATATTTGATTGTTTCTTCCTGATTTGAAAAGCTAGTATCATATACTGAACATGAAGAAAATATTTCATATGTCTGTTGCAACTTTACTGTTAAGAAATTAATAAATAAAATAAATCTCTCCTTTTTTAAAATTTTGTAAAATATCCTTCATTTTTCACTTCGAGAAGCGTCTCTAGTACGTTTATCTGCTATATTAACCACCAATGTGTTATGATTCAAGGTACACAATATTCAAATAACGAGCCCTCTAAAACCTCTCATTAGTATGCTTTTAGTTTAAGGTATACTCAGTAAAGATTTTGAATGGAAATTGTTAACTGGCGTATAGTTAGGTTAAAGTAATGTTGAAATAGCCATTGTTGGGTGACCACTGAAGTTGAGGGCACGCATTTACAACAGTATATAGATGAGTGATCGTTTAGGAACGCCAGATACTGGATTTTGTCTCCTATTGCCTGATAAATCAAGCCTTAAAAAACTAAGCAGAAAAAACAGTATATGCTTATTTTGTTAGTTATGTTGAATCCGTTTTCCCCGCTGTTTTATTTCAAAACACGGCATTGTGCTAAAGTTGAATTATTAAAAAGATTATTTGTTGATTGGTTGATTTTAACGGTATGTCAACCCATCTAGCGTATTTTTTTTCTTAGGGGTGAGAGAATCGCAATCATAGTACATTTATATTTACAATTTTGGGTTGTTGTTTCAGAAAAGTTTTTTTTTTGCGTAGAGTTATATGATATCAAGTATTCCTCTCAAACACAAATAATTTGCTCACAGTTGTGCAGTTTCAAGTATTTCTATCAATTACTCATAATCATATGGATTCATGTAATTATTTTTACTCAGTAATAGCCGTTTGTTTGCATGAAATTTTATGGTTTCAAGTAACCAATAATAATCTTTAATAGACAATCAAAGTACGTAGTCTCGGCAGATTATAAACAGATTTGGTGCCCGTGGTGTAATGGTTATTGTCGCAAGAAATGAAAACGACGACACGAGTTCAAATCCTAGACGAGACTGATTGCATTTCACATAGCACTAATACCCTTGGGAAAGGTATGAATCCAATTATTCTCCCTCCAGCTATGGGTAAATAGTAGGGTAGACTAGGTTCTTCAGCTTTGATGAGGCAACTAGTCTAGTAGAAGGAAAACTCTGATTTCAAACCTGTTAAATTCCGCTTAAAAAATTGACCTTGTGTCATATCCTGCCCGAGCGGAGGGGTTGGTAAATATGATAAACAGATTGAGTGCTAATGTTTCTCCTTGCAGAAGTCCAGCAACAATGTCGATGGAATCTTTTTCTCCATCCGTTGAGCGAACTTTAACTTTCGTGTTTCTATAGAGCATCGTTATAGCTATAAAAGTTTCTTTAGGGACACCATAAGCTAGAAATATTTGCTCCATATTTCCTCGTATATGGAATTAAGAACCTTTGAGAACTCTACAAACGATTGTGTCGCCTCGAGATTTTTTGCCTGAACTCTTTCGATGATTCGACTGACTGCCAGAATCTGTGATGTATTGGATTGAATACTCCCGAAAACTCCTGATTTTTCCTTAGAATTTTCTCAATTGTAATGTAAAAGTAAGAATCATGCCTCTGTAATTCTTTGGGATTCTGAGGTCATCTTTCTTAGTTAAAGAGGGTGATGAAACCTTTTATCTATCTCTTGATTGTATTTTAGTTCCATACGACGTTTTAAAATCCAATGAGTCATCGAATTGTCTTATCTTATATACTTTTGGGGATATTTAATCAAAACCTGTTGCTTTTATGCACTGCCTAGACTATATACTTCGAATGTGGATAGATCTAATAAAAAATAGCTTTACGTTAAAAAAACAACAAAAAACAAAACAAAAAACAAGCAGCAAACGATATTTCACAGAAACTATAACGCAAGCAGACTATGAAGATGACAGAGCGCAGCAGGTGGCATGCCCCTACCAGGTGGAGGTAAATGAAACGTAGTATATGTGTTTTAAACGAGAAGCCATCTCCGCTCCAAATGGTGGTCTTTTGAAATTAATGATGTTAATATGTGCCTAGCGAAGGCGTGGACTGATATCAATAGATTAATGATCATCATGAAGGCCGATCTATCCGATAAAATAAAACAGAGTTTCTTCCAAGCAGGGTCTGTGTCAGTGATACTATATGGATGCACCACATGGATGCTGACAAAACACATAAAGAAAAAATTGATGGGATCTTTATAAGAAAGTGAGGAGCTATATTGAACAAATCCCAGAAGCAACAACCCACGATACAAAAGCTGAACGGCTACTTACCTCCCATCTCTAAAACTATCCAAGTAAGACGAACAAGACGTGTGGGACACTACTGGAGAAGCAAGGACGAACTCATAAGTGACGTCTTACAGTAGATCCCTACACATGGATGTACCAGTGCTTGTCGACCAGCAGTAATTTATCTCCATCAGCTCTGTGCGAACACAAGATATACTTTGGAAAACCTGCTGGGAGCGTTAGAAGATAGGGACGAATGGAGAGAGAAACTCAGGGAATTCAGTTTAGTGTCAATACAGTTTCAATGTCAAAAAACAGTTCTATTTGAAATAATTCAGTTTAGCACAAGCACGCTGTTCAAATGTAAGCACGGTTCAATTGTCAAAAAACATTTCTATTTCAAGATATTCAGTTTAGCATTTGTATGCCGTTAGATCTATTTAACCCATAGGGCCCTATCAGGTGTTACCTCGCCGGGCCAAAGTGGACCTGGGAGCAATAGCAATGAAGGGGTGCTCCGTATTCCCCAAGGCCCCAGCATTACTAGGACCTCACCATCAGACTGTTTAGTGTCAAAAACAGGATATTTGCAGAGGTGCAGTCAGTGTATTCTACAGCCCCAGCCGACTGGGCAACCTGTTGGAGTTAATTAACCGTGAAAACCTGATCTATCTATCTATCTATCTATCTATCTATGTTAAAAAAAGTTCTAAACATCACCAGGAAAGAAGAGCGATAGCTGAATATTCTTGTGGCAACATTTTTTATAAAACTAGAAAAACTAAATCAGATTTCTCTCTTTACTAGTAAAGCTCATACAAAGTTGAGCGATGTGTGACAAATAAAAAAAAATCTGGGTGAAGTTTAGAACTTTTTGAAAGATCTTCATATGTATGTGCGTATCTATCTATCTATCTATCTATCTATTTCTTTCTGTTTATATTTATCTATCCATCTCTTTCTGTTCATATCTATCTATCTATCTATCTATCTATCTATCTATCTATCTATCCCAAACTGTTTATTCCTGTCGAATTTTAATTAAACTTGTATAAATAACAAAGAAGTTGTACGTTTTGTATGTTCATATCGATATTCATCTCGTTTCCTGGGAATAGATTCATTCGCTATTTTCATAAACTTTTTGTGATTCGTTAATTATAATGAACAGAAACTTAAAATTGAAAGGCATTCTCATGTTTTCCTTTATTTCATATATTCTTACAAACTTCAAGGGAGATGATGTTCCATTCCAAATTTAAATTTTTCAATTTCTACGAACCGAACACAAATTTTAATTTTTGATGTAAATCCCCCCCCACTAATATATATATATATACTTTATACACTGAAGTTTTTACTTATTAAACCATCAATGATAATCAGCATTTTTAAATTAACGTTTGAAGCTGGAGGTTTGATAGTGTAAAAAATGGATGATGAAAATGATTTTAATTCATGTGATAATGAAAGAAATGATGATGAAAGATTGGATTTTAAGTAAATTTATTCTAAATGATGGGAAAATGAAACAGCAGATGGAAACTATTGCTATCGAAAATTTACGGGAAGGCTAACACAGAGGATACCCGAGAAGAGAAAATTAATATTTCAGTATTGCATGTGGAAACAAAGGCAAAAGAGCTGATCAAAGACAAAATAGATAAAGTTAACTATGATCTGGGTTGTGAAAAGTAGAATAAGAGGATATATTTACGCAACCCCTCCGTCACAACTGTAATTTTAGAGGTGGTTTGAAAGTAGAGTTTTATTTTTACTACTCTGGCTGCCTTACTATGCTAAAGAAACCAGTCTGTCCTACTATTTAGCCATAGCTAGGGGAAGAATAAATGGATTAATGCCTTTTGAAAGAGAATTAGCGTGAAGTAAAACGCAAACATCTTCATCTTGGATTCGAACTTGGGTAGAAGATTCTCTTATCCCGAAACAATAACCGTTGCACTAACCACTAACCGCCTATGACAAAAACCGTTCCAACTAAGTAGCAGAGCTTTTTGTCATATAAAAGCATTCCATCCTTACCGCCGGAGCCTGATCAAGAATCATTTTTTGCCGATGGTTTTATGTAACCCAGAAAAACACGTTATATTTTACTTGGCACCACCAAGTAACTTTTACTGACTTGAGAGACTCTATGAAAAGAAATTGTTTGGCATGGTACCTGATGGTTCAACGTTTTTAGACCTCAACCGTTTCCACATATTTTTCCTTAGTCTGACGCAAGGAGACACGTATTGTGCCTTTGTTTTAGAGTCTCAAGTTAGATTTCATTTCCCACGATGATAAAAAGTATAAAATCATATGTGATGTTCGACATAAGGACCGGTTACCTCAACCAAGTGCAAAAGCGTATTTACTTTGATACTACGAGGGTGATTCAAAAGTTTTGCAATTTTTTGGTATGTGCTTGTTTGCTCCGACGATATCACGGGAACAAAACTGTGAAAGTTACTCGCTGAGGTTATTAGTATCATAGTAGTTGGTGCGCTGACACTTTGTGTGTTGTTTTACTTCATGTTTGATTTGACAGCGACACAGATGGACGTGTATTAAAATACGGGAACGTACTGCGCCATAACGACTTGGAAGTAACCAAAAACATTTCTTGTACAAAAGGTAACGGTGCAGATGATCATATTTCAATAATCAGAGGGGTAAAAAAAAAATGTTGCCCAGGCTGCAAGAAATTCGAATATCAAGCAAGATCAGCTTGAATCCGTGGATTTCAGATCCGTACTCCAAGGCATAGAAGAAAATCCAGCGAGAAGCCGTCGGGGAGCATCAGGCAAGTTTGGCATCTCACAGTTCAGTAAAAGTATCCGGAGCTCCCTAATTGTGCTTCATGTTACCAAAATATTGCATAACTTTTGACTCAACCGACTAGTTATTTAAATTGCCCGTATTGAAGTTTTGTATTTTCTTGTATTCCGTTGCTTGGCTCTTTCTTTCAAAATCTATTGGCTGATTCAATTACGCACGAATATGTCTTATCTTCGATATGTTATCCAAATAGCAATAACCTCTGTCTTTGTTTTACGTAAAAAATAATCAGATTCCAATTTAATGTTGACAGAAAAAGAAAAAGAAATAGAGGCTATTTGCATAAATTTTATTGGTTAATCTTGATTCGGCTGGCACGTATGGAGTTCGATAAACAATGACAGGTTATTTACCGACGGAAAAAAAATTATATGCAGATTGTGTGTATAGGGACAAAGGTGACAAAAATATAAATAAGTCGTAAGGATACCCGGCACTGCCTGAGGAAAAATAACTTCAAACGTAACAACAAGAAAAATGTTCTTAACTATTTTTTCTTACACAACACTACAAATAAAGAAGAATATTTATTTTATTCTAACATGACAAAATGATTGATTAATTGATTTTGATTGCATTTCAAGTTAGGAAACTGCGTTCTTTATACGTTCATATTAGATTTTTGGTGGAGTTGTTTCAAAAGATTTTTTTGTACACGGTCCTATCAAATACGAATAATCTTTTAGAAAGATCCATTTGACCCATTGGTTGAGCCAAAGAACTTCTACCATTCCAAAATAGAGTTGAATGGGAGTAAAAGCAATGAAGGGGTTTATCAGTGATTTAGAAACCACAAGTGCCAGTGTAAAATATACGAGTACTTTAGCCATCCTGAGATTAAATAATATTTTGCCAAAATGAGCATATTTCTACGCAAAAAATACAAGGGAATTTAAGTAAGAATATGGAGGTAATCTTCAATGTATTGTGGGAGACTTAGCCTAAATAATCAAGTTTCCGATTCATGGCTTTTACCTGTCAGAGTGGACCTGGCAATAATCGTAGTGATGGGGTGCTCCTAACTCCCCATATCTCCAGAATCGGATCCTCGTCTGTTGATGTCATAACCAGGACCCCTTTGGATGACATTACCTATCTTCAGGGAATACAGTCAGCGTATTTTCAACGTCGCAGACAGCGTGGCATGGAAAAAGATGCTGTTTCTGAAAATATTCTGATGTACAAGCCAAAACAATTGAAGAAGTCCCTTAATATTAATGGGGGTTCTCAGTAATCAATATTGGTACTTCTCTCATTGAGTGTCAAAATAAATAAGTTTCTTGCGGAATCAACTTTAGAAAAACCAACATTGTAAGGAATTTAGGTAAAGCATGGAGAAATAAGGTTGAACAAGTAATTTTGAAACTTGTGTTGTTACATGTTGATATTCATAGCAAAACTGAATCTTAATAATAAAGATAATAATAATAATAATAATAATAATAATAATAATAATAATAATAACACAAACTTAGGAAATCGCAGGAAAAAATCAATCACCAAATGTACATGGGCAACATCCAACTGTTTACTGAAAACGAAAAAGAATTGGAAAGCCTAAAACAGGCAGTGAGAATATACAGTCCGGACATAAGGATGGAATTTGTCATAGAAAAATGTGCCATGTTAAATAATGAGAAGCGGAAAACGACGCATGACGGAAGGAATGGAACTACCTAGGGAACACGAAGGTGATTGATATCAGTTGCAGTTGGTGCGATTGAAAAGGTTCACAAGTGCTTTGAAAGAAGATTGAAGGTATTGAAGAACAAAAGAATCCATCCAGATAACAGCGCTCTCCAGATCAGCTTGAATACTCCGAAAATTCATAAAGATCTGAGGATACCACCTGTCGCTCAGACTTCGATGAGGCACTGCCAAGTAAAACTGGTACGAAAAACTCGCAAGCAATAATAATAATAATAATAATAATAATAATAATAATAAGAAGAAGAAGAAGAAGAAGAAGAAGAAGAAAAAGCTGTGGAACATGAAAGTAACGATTGTGCCAATTGTGATTGGTGCTTTTGGCACAATAACTAAAGGATTAGTAAAAGGCCTGGAGGATTTAGAAGTTGGCGGACGGTAGAGACTATCCAAACGACACCATTGCTAAGAACGGCCAGAATCCTGAGACGAGTTCTGGAGACTTGAGGAGACTTGCTGTCACTCAAACTCCAGTAAAAAACCATCAGCTAATCCTGACGTGAAAAACTCTAAAGGAGTAAATAATAATCAAATATAGGTTACGTGGTGATATAGATGAAACGATCATTCACCATAATAAGCGAATGCAAAAATTGGCGAAAAAAGAGTATGAAAGTGGATAGGATTGGGTGGAGTAGGGGATATACTGGGAACTGTGCAAGACATTTAAATCTGACCGAGCAAACAAGTGGTATATAGAAAACTTGGAATCTGTCCTGGAGAATGAGACGTACAAGATTCTCTGGGAATTTGGAATACAAGCGGATCACCTAATTGTTGTGGGAGCCTTACCCTTCTCAACGTTATTAGTAATGAGGGATTTCGCTGCCAGAGAGACAGATCAATATCGAAGTTATCCGAACAATACGAGACTTCTTACCTTTTCTTTGTAACTCTATATTTCTTGTGTAATATAATCTGTTATCTAATATACGTGTTTGCGTTTTCATTAGTGACCCTTTCCAGGGCCACAACACTAATCTCGGCAAGACGACCAGACCTAGTGATAATCAATACACAACAGAGAACTTGCCGAATAGTTGACTTTACCATCCCGGCAAACGATGTAGTAAAATTGAAAGAAAGCGAAAAGAGAGATAAGTACCTGGACCTTGCCAGAGAACATAAAAAATAATGGAACATGAAAGTGACGGTGATACCAATTGTAATCGGTGCGCTCGGTACAGTCACGAAAGACTTGGTAGAGGGACTGGAAGAATTGGCTATAAAAAAACATGAGTAAAGACCATTTAAACTACAGCATTATTAAGATCGGCCAGAATACTGAGAAGAGTCCGGAAGACTTGAGCAAACTTGGTGTCATTCAAACTACTGTGGAAGACCATCAGCTGATGTTCGTGTGAAAAACTCCCAAAGGAGTGATAAAAAGTAATAATAATCTGAAGACCTGAGGAGGCTTGCTCTCACTCAGACTCAGGTGAAAAGACAATCATGTTATGCAGATATAAAAAAACTCGCAACTATAATAATAATATTAATAATAAGGATAATAATAATAATAATAATAATAATAATAATAATAGTAAAATGAGTACAAAATTTAGCATGACTAGGTTGAGAAGGTGATCTAGATTCGGAAATTGCAAGAGTTTAAAATTTTACCATACCACTGAATGGTATATGCACAAATCTGTCCGAGAGTATGAGTCGCATAAAATACCCTATGATTTTAAGATGCAAGCAGGTTAACACATTCTAGCCTGAAGATTAGATCTTGTGTTGATTAACAAGCAAAAAAGAACTTTTAATTTAGGGAATTTTGTCGTTCCGGCGGACCACAAGTTTAAAATAAAAGAAAACAAAAATATAGAAAAATACTTGAAACTTACCAGAGATAAACAAAAAAAAAAAAAAAAAAAAAAAAAAACCCAACCAAACAAACAAAAAACAAAAAACAAAAAAACTTTGTAAAATGAGGATGACTTTGATACCAATTGTTTTCAGTGCACATGGAACGGTCCTGAAAGTTTTGGAGAAAAACTATTGGATTTGGAAAAAAGAGGAAAACTTGAGACTATTCGGACAACAACATTACTCAGATAGTTAGAATACTCAAAAGAGTTCGTTTGGGTTACATGGCATATCAACCTTTGTCAGTTATCTAATACCAAATCCATTTTTTATGCAGATAAACAGTTCTATTTCAAGCAATTCAGTTTTCCATAAGTACACAGTTTAATTATCAAAACCATTTCTATTTCAAGCTATTCAGTTTAGTGAAGCAATTTTATTTAAAACAATTCAGTTTAGTATAAGTATAGATTTTGTTTACACAGTCAAATATCAAAACAGTTCTATTTCAAACAATTCAGTTCATCGTAAGTAGAGTTTCAGCGTCAAAAACAGTTCTATTTCAAATAATTCAGTTTTGCATGAGTACGCAGTTTAAATATTCAAAAAAAGCTATTCAGTTTAGCGCAAGTATACAGTTTAGTTCTATTTGACCCATATCAGGTGCTACCATTCTGGGCTAGTGTGGACCTGGGAGCAATGGCAATGGAGGGGTAATCTGCATTCCCCCAAACTCCAGTATTACAGGAATCTCACCATCATATTGTTTAAAGTCATATCCAGGACACTTATTGGTGGGGGGGGGCTTACCCAGCTGCAGAAAAGCAATCGGTGTATTCTACAGCCCCAGCCGACTGGGTATGGAGACCTGATAAGACGCACTGTCACTCAGAATCCAGTTGAAGACCACCAGGTATCGCTGGTATGAAAATCTCTCAAGAAGTTAAAAATAATGATACAAGCAGTCCGCCAAGTTCTAGTAAGAAAAGCAAATTTAGTGTTAATTAACAAGAAGAAAAGATCTTGGCACAACTAGATTTTTATCTTCCATCTGATCACAGAGTGAAAAAAAGAAGGCGAAAAGATGGAAAAATAACTGGATCTTGCCGGGGAGCTGAAAGATTATGGATGATGACGATGACAGTAATACTAATTGTTATTGGAGCCGTTATAACAGTCCTGAAAGGCTTAGAAAAGAGAATGGGGCAACTGGAGATGAGTCGAAGAAATGAGAGCATTCAAATCACAGAGCAGCCAAAATCAGCTTAAAAGAATCTAGAAGACCTGATGTCGCTTATGATTGATTTGAAAAATTCATAAGGATTAAAGTAATTATCATCTAAAAAGTGGAACAAATAACAACAAGAGAACGCCCTGAAAAAGTCAAAATACAAAAGGTATCTTCCAAAAGTACATTCTGTCTTCTCTATTCTTTGTCATGGAAATGGTACTTCTAAATATTATCGTACGACTATACAAAGGAAGATTTTATTTCACGAACATGCAGGAAAAAATAAAGCATGTTCATGGATGATATCGAACTGTTGTCCAAAAAAATAAAAACGAACTGGAAACGCTGATAAAAAAATTGTTTAGCCGGTGTCCCAGTCCAAGGGTTGTAATGGTTAACGAGCTAGACTGCAACATCGTAGTGAGCAAGTTCAAAACCCAG
Source organism: Sepioteuthis lessoniana (assembly GCA_963585895.1). Lineage (NCBI taxonomy): Eukaryota > Metazoa > Mollusca > Cephalopoda > Myopsida > Loliginidae > Sepioteuthis > Sepioteuthis lessoniana. The sequence goes on from OY757930.1 coordinate 8,342,415, forward strand.
TCGCGTTATTACATTAACTTTCGAACTTATACCCAGTTATGGGTTAGAGTACCAATGCTGAACTTTTAAAGGGATGGATTTGGCATTAAATAACCCACGAAGGCTGCTATGCAGATAAAACAAAGAAACCAAACCAAGCCTGAATAAGAAATAAAAGGAAATAGAAAGAATCAAATGAAAATTAACCCACCCTTGTTGAATAGGGCAATAGAATACGTAGACTGCATTTCTGCCGAGGGGTAAAATCTAGGTTACTCATTGGCCGTGGTTGGAGACTCTTATGCTTGGGGACAGGATTCGTGACAGGGTAACTGCAGTGGTCACGTTACCAGCAACACTTCATTTTGGACCTTGCTGAGCTGAGAATAGACCAGTTCTGAACAATTGGCTGATCATGCCAAACTCTAACCCCGATATGATTATTCCTTCCGTATTCTTTAAATTTATCTTGTAGCAAACAAGTACCCAATCTTATTTAATCTAAAATGTGTTACAAGGCAGTTACTGAAGGTCAAATGTGTTGAAAGAGACAGAGAGCAATACTTAAACCATTTAAACCGTGTGCAAACAAATGGTTAATATCAGATAGAATTATTAGAGTTAGATAGCAATACTTGAAACTATGTTGTGTGCAAACAATTGATTAATATTAAATAAAATGTCCAGTGTTAGATAGCAATACGTGAAGCCAATTAAACTGTGCGTAAAAAAGTGCGCCAAGGCGTTTAAAAATAAAGTTACCAACAATCTATTTGCTTACAAATCATATATATATATATATATATATATATATATATATATAAACAAGATTTGGCATTACATATCCATAAAGTGTTGTTATACCATTAAACCAAATACCTAAACTATACGTAGAACCACGCCAGTCGGCTGGCGCTGTTGAATACGTCGACTGTATCTCTGAAGAGGATTAAGACTCCTACCACCAACGATTGTCCTGGATATGAAATTAAATAATCTAATGATGAGGCTCCAGCCATGCAGATTTAAGGAATTTGGAGTTGTCCTCACTCCCAGATCAAGTCAGACCCGAAGTAGTTGCACATATCTATGGTAGGTCCTATCAATGGGTCAAATTGAACAAACTGCTTGCAAACAAATGACTGATGTTAAATTGCGACTGTTATACAGCAATCCTCGAAATCATTTAACTGTGTGCAAAAAAAAAAAAGAGCTTAGGTTCGTTAAAGAATGCTATCTACAAAATGTGTTTACCAATCATATATAAATTTAATATATATGTATAAATAGTACTTAGTATTAAATAATCTACAATGATTGATATGCCGTAAAACCCAACACAACCAAGATAAACATAGAAATTAAAGTTTTTTATTTTAAAATTGAAAATAGAACTACTCAATCGGGAAAGTAGCAGAAGGTTAGGAGAAAAAGAAAGCAACAAATACTTAAGATTATTAGATAGCAGATAAATGAAAATATTAGAAAGGGATATCTCGGAAGTATAAAGATATTACTAGAAAACTAACTCAATAATACTAATGTAATCAAAGGAATAAATACCGGAGTTTTCTTCTCAGTAATATTCCTCGGACACTTCTTAAACCAGACAAGAAAGGACCGCAGAAAAATGGCCCACAGAACAAGAAAACTGATGACAATGCATTAACTATGACACCCAGGAGATAATAGGGAGAGACTATATGTTATAAAAAAGAATGAAGACGCTGACTGGCAGTTTTGAGGAATTTCTGGATCCAGCAGTTGCAGAGTTTAAAGAATATACAAAAATTGAAAAATAGAAATTAATTACAGCAGCCAAGAAGAGCAACAACAAAAATAAGGCAAAAAAAAAAAGAAAAAAAAAACAGAAATTATTACATAGTGATAAAAATGGAAAAATCCAACAATATTGACATTCCAGAAGGCACGAGTTGTCAACTCATGTCTTTATTATGGCTACGCAGAGGAAACTTAAAGAAATAAATAGAATCACTGAACATAACGTATACAAAATAATTATTTAAATCTGAAAAGAATATTAAGTTTAGGCAAGAGGAAGTGAGACAAAACAGAAAAACCACATGATAACCGAATCTAACAAACTTGTACTGAAAACAGTTTTAGAGAACGCATGACTAAATGGGAAAAGTGATCCTCTTGGAATCGTGAATGAGACTAAACTTTAAACATAGTTAACTGTTTTATGATTTTTAAATGTTTAACTAATAATTATTTGTTTTGGTTTCTTTGTTTAATGGCATATCAACCTTTGTAGGTTATTTAATGCCAAAGCCATTCTCCCAGAAGAACAGTTGTGGAACTATTTAAACCATAGCAGGGAGGATAAGGGGGATCATACTTTTCCCACGGGTATTAGTTTGAAAGTGAACATAATAGCACGTCTGGAGTACGAACTCGCTTACTAAGATTCCGCAGTCCATCATTTTAACCATTACACTACGAGGATACCCCTTCCAATAATCCTTTGTAAATAAACATTAGTTTTAGACTGAAATCATAAAGCCTTGTTCGCCTTTTATTCAAGAGATTTATAACAAAGCTGGATTTTCCTTTGGACTATTTACATTGATTCAAACGACTCTAATCAATGTTTATTCACTAATCTATGTCTTTTCTCTAATACTATTTTCACAAGGTTATCAGTCACTCATTACTTTATAAAAAGTCGTTGGAAATAAACTCAGAGACCAAGTTCAAATTCTGAACAGAGCTTTTTCTATTCTACATGGAGGTAATACCTTTAAGAAAGGTATGAATCCATGTATTCTTCTTCAAGCTATCGGCAAATAGTTAGAAATACATGGTTCTTTAACTTTAGGGTTGCAACTTCAAATACGTTGTACTCCGCTAAAAAATTGACCTTGTGTCGCGTCCTACTCGTGGCGGAAGGGTTGGTTAAATAAACGCATTACTTAGTAGTTTCGTATATACAGGGGCCCGACAATATTTTTCGGACACTTTGTAAAAAGTACTTCAAGGTGGTCACTAGTGCCAAAAACTTTTGAGATTGTAAGTACGTAGTTGAGGAGTGAAAATCCACTGCTAGTGTAATCATTTTTTTAGTTTGGCTTTGATAATTTTAGTTTTTTGTGATTTTTGCGAAAACTTGCGCGATACTGTTTTTCGGACATGACAAAAAAACCTATTTTATTAAGAGCTATGTTCATGTATATGTTGCTGTATGCAAATTTTCTGCTTGTACACTGTTCTGGGTCACCTGAGCCCCTACTACTATGTTAACATAGGACAATCTAACAGCATAAATAGTCCGGACATTTCTTGGCGAAACAATTAAGTTTAATGAGGTAAATGCATTCAAAAGAAGTCGTTTGTTTGGCACGGAAGAAGCGGGAAGATGGTCTCAGCATCAGATGGATCGCCATGGATTTGAAGCTGTCGAAATCAACGGTCGAATACATGCTGAAGACAAACTCCGAGCGGAAAAAGATGAGAGGTCGGAAAAGATCAATTGGCAAGAGGACTGAAAAGAGAATGAAGAGGACTGTGACACGGCTTTGGACATCTGGAGAAAAAGTTACATTAAGAAAAGTGAAGGAGAAATGTGAATTGGATGTAAACGTCCGAACCGTATAAAGAACGCTGCATAGGATTGGTTTGAAGTATGCAAAGGCTAAGAAAAAAATTACACTAACAAAGAAACACAAAGGAGCAAGACTGCAGTGTGCTAAAAGGTGGTTAACAAAGCATGTTGACTTTAAGAAGGTTATATTTACTGATGAGAAGCGTTTCAAGTTTGAAGGGTGTACTTGGTCGAGAAGGGGTGAGCCTGTTGTACTGAACAAACGACAGATGGGAGGAGGAGGAGCTATGGTTTGGGGTATGATCTTTGCTAATGGAAATATATGGTTGGAGTGGCTGAAAGGACGACAGAACAGCGAAAGCTACAAACAGTTGCTGGACGAGAAAGCCCTACCAAGGATAAGAAGAGAGATGGGGGATGATTTCGTTCTACAGCAAGACAATTGCAGCATACATGTGTCAAAACTCATGAAAGAATGGATGGCTAAAGTGAATATGACTACTTTGGAATGGCCTGCAAGAAGCCCAGATCTAAATTTAATAGAAAATGTTTGTGAAATGCTTGCGCAACTTGTCTATGATGGACCTGAATTAATGAAAGAGGCTCAACTATGGGAAGGAATACTAGGAGCCAAAAAACAACTAATAGAAACACGTAGAGATGTTATTGTGCATATGTTTGATCATTATGAAGTGAGATTGATAAAAGTTATTGAGAAGAAAGGTGATATTACAGACAATTAACAGTTTTTCAACGATGTCCAAAAAATAATGTCGCGTGTGTTTTGTAAAAAATGATGAAAATTAAATATTTTTCCTTACCTAATCGATTTTCTTCCATTTTTATTACAGGTATTGTCTTTATATGTTTATGCTATTCTATTGAAGGAATTTCGCCACTCTATGGTACTCGGAACGTCGAATACTAAAGTGTCCGAAAAATATTGTCGGGCCCCTGTAATAATATTTGTGGTGGCATCGAGATGGACCTAATCAAACGATTTTAAGGTATATAATACATTATTATAGTTTCCCTTTGTCCCTCATTCTCTTTTGGCCAGAAACAACATTTCCATAATTTTATGACCGGAGGAACTTTCATTGAACGGATTAATTACTATGACTATCGAAAACAGAAAGTATATTAACGTGTACGTATGGCGATGAAGGCATATAATACACGTGGATACATAATAAACAAAGTTCTAACAATACCTCCGAACAGATCATTACTAAATTGCTTTAAAATAATCTGGTACTCACTTCCGTATCAGGGGAGACATGATTTAAGTTGGTTTCTCAAAGCATATAGAATGAAAGTCGATGGAGTTTCTGTTCGCTTGAAAGGGTTTTAAAAGGTGCCATTGAATTAGTAGATGGTAACCCAGTTAGAGCCAGGTATCAAGTAGAAAAAGTGTTTATTTCGCCCTCGCTTGACAAGTAGTCTCAGTTACGAGTGTGATAAGGTGTCCCCACGCAGCTATATTCTAACAGACGATCAAGAAAGAACGGGAGGATGGAAGTAAAAGTGAAAGTGAAACTGGAAAGACAGGAAAATGAGAATGCAATAGCGACTAAATCACTCGACGAAACATTCCTGCTACCGAAACGCTTCTCGTTATTTCTCTCTTTTTCTATTTCTTTTTTTTTTTCTTACTTTTCTTCCCACTCGCTCTTTCATCCACCTTACCCCCCCTCCAAACCAACCTTTTTTGTTTATGGTTAGACCAGCTTCGTTTAATGATACACTATGGACCAACGGCGCGTCCCAGTTCTGTTGTTGAAAGAATTTGCTGCGTTTTAAGCACTTAAAGCGTGCTAAAGTGATATTGCCGACACATCTTTTCCGCTCGCTTACGCGGATTGTATTGTATTGCACGAGGTGACCAATCAAGAGAATGTGATTCATACAGATAGATAGATAGATAGATAGAGAGATGATGATGATGATGATGATGATGGTGATGGAAGAAAAAGAGACAAAAAGATAATTAAAATAATTGTCCAAATAAGGAAGAAATGATAAGAGAAGTAAAAGCGAAAATTGTATAGAAGAAACGAGAATTGATGAAGAAAATTAAAAAGATAAGCAAGAATTTGGATAATAGAAAAAGAGAGTGAAGAAAGGATAATAGATATGGAGAGAAAGGAAGAAAAAAGAATGAAGGGTACAGAGAAGAAAGAAAGTAGTGAAAATTACCAGAAAGGAGAAAGTTAGAAGGAATCAGAAGAAGCGGGAGAGAGAGGAATGACAAAAAGAAAAGAACGCAAGGAATGAAGGAAGGAAGTAAATAGAAAGAAAGATGAGAAAGTAAGAAGGAATAAGATGCAGAGAGAGGAAAGTGAGAAGGAATGAGAAAGAGAAAGAGGATAAAATAAAGAAGAAAATATCGAGAGGTGAAGAATGAAGAAATGAGAAGCAAAGAGAAAAGGAAAAACGGAAGAAAAAAAATAGAAATAGGGAGGGAAATGATAGAAAATGAGGGTGAGAGAAGGAAGAAAAGGAAGAAGGAAGGAGAAATAGATGAGGAAAGCTAAAAGGGATCAGAATTAAAGAGTGTAAAGTAATGCAACGAAGAAGAAGAAGAAGAAGAAGAAGAAGAAGAAGAAGAAGAAGAAGAAGAAGAAGAAGAAGAAGAAGATTTCATTGAAGGAGAGACGTATTGAAATAAATGGACAGAGAAAAAAAAGGAAAGTTGAAAAGGAATGTTTGTTAAATAAAAATGTATACTAAAACAAAAATGTAAGACAAAGTCAGTGCTCAGAGAATAGATAGATAGATGGATAGAGAAAGAGATAGATAGATAGATAGATAGATAGATAGATAGATTGAGAAAACGAGAAAGAGAGAGAGGGATAGATTGATAGATAGATAGATAGATAGATTGAGAAAAAGCGAAAGAGAGAGAGAGAGAGAGAGAGAGATAGATAGATAGATAGATAGATAGAGAGAGACAGAGACAGAGCGGGGAGAGAGACAGAGACAGAGCGGGGAGAGAGACAGAGGGTGGAAAAAAGGAAAGAAGAGAAATGATAAAAATGAGAGAGAAGTCGAAAAGAAAAAGAATAAATGAGGACAAAGAAATGAGAAACTAATAGCAAACAAAAAAAAAAAAAGGAATGGTAAGAATAAGCTAAAAAAAAAAAAAAAAAAGAAAAAGAAAAAAGAGAAGAGCAAAGAAAGAAGAAAGAGGAGATGAAGTAAAATAGGATAAGGAAAAGGAAGTAAAAAACAAAAAAACAAAATCAAAATAGTAAGGATGAAAAGAGACAAATGGATATATAAATAAAGTTACCGAAAGAGAAAAATGAGAGAATATTATAACAATAAAGAAAGTATGGTGACAAATCAACTGAATGAACGGATTCAGTCCAGAATATACGAGGTGCAACGCAAAAGTCTGACCAGGAAAATATTACTTGTTTTCACGCCTACTTTCTGCCGTCTACTTTGAAGTCGTTTTCGTGTATGCTCTTTGCATATTGCTTCAAAATGGGCACTTTTGACAACAGGAGCCGCAAAAAAAAAAATCCTTACTACACATGACACACTTTGAAGAAAAAAAAAAAGACGACCGTCAGAGAAAGGTTGAGGACATGGTGATACAGAAAGAAAAATAAATAACAATAGAAGCCAAGAAGAGAGATTTCTAATATACTAAGATATAATAACAATACTTGTAGTTTTTGCAAGGTTTAGGATGATACGGTCTGTAAGTTAACTGCGGGCATATGAAAATCTATAGTGATAAATACCAGGATGTCGATTTAAGAAAGAACTTCAAGGGGAGAGTCTTTGTGGCGTAGTGGCCAACCTCTGGGACTGCAACATCCTAGTAAACGAATTCGAACTCCAGTCGCACTATTACCCCTTTATCTCTAGAGCTAAGGGTTAAAAAAGTAACAAGCATGGCTTTGGCATTAGATACTATTTACCAACCCCTCCGCTCGGGCAGGATATGACACAAGGTCAATTTTTAAGCGGAGTTTAACAGGTTTGAATTCAGAGTTTTCCTTCTCCTAGACTAGTTGCCTCAACAAGGCTGAAGAACCTAGTCCGTCCTACTATTTACCCATAGCTGGAGGGAGAATAAGGGGGTTCATACCTTTCCCAAGGGTATTTGCCCGAAAGTGAACATAATAGCGCGACTGGAGTACGAACTCGCGTACTACGATTCCGCAGTTCATCGCTTTAACCATTACACCAGAAGTTTGATATGCCATTAAACAAAAAAACCAAACTGAACGGAACGGAACCAAGAACTTCAGATCTGCAGTGAAACTAGTAAAAGTGGGGTTATCCTATTATGAGGAGACAGTCATCTTCTGTCAAGGGCGACCAATCAACATATACACTTACTGAAAATAAAAGGGTAACATTCAGAAAAATGATGACGGCTTTGATTTTGTGTTCAAGATAGGATATAGTAGTACTTATTTACTATGCTCCGCTAAGTTTCCAACTTGGCCATATTTATGGTGCATTTATTGAGAATCGAACTCAGTAATATTGGTTCACTAACGTAAGTGAATAGCTATTATACCACACAAGGTATCCTGCTAAGAGATAGATGTCACTAACTAAGCTTATTAAATGGGTTAAAGAGCCGTGTTCAATCCCTGAATGAATCTGCTTGCGTTTCATTTACTGTTAATACCCTTGAGAAAGAGAAGGATTCATATGTTCTCTCCCTTGCAATGGATAAATAATTGGGCAGACTGGATTTTTAGCCTTTGTTAGTCTCTCAGTGTCGGAGAAGGAAACTCTGAATTCAAACTAGTTTTAGTCCCTTTTTAATATTATCCTTGCATCCAATTCAGCCTGTGATCGAGGGGTTTTATAAATCCTATTTAGCTTAACTTAATTTGGCACAAGGCCAGAAGTGTGGAGCATCCAGCGAGAATCATTCTCGGAATGATCTGATATCCTAGATTGTTAAATATTACAGAATTTGAAGCCTTCAAAGCTAGACGATGAGTAGATATTTTGATAAAACTTCTTTTTGAGTTTTCAGTGTCAAATAAAGTATCCACATGTGTATAATTGAATGTTTACGAATAGGCCTCTGTTAATAACCAAGAAGGATAAATGGTGTAATAATATATCCACCAATATTATCGTTTTCCCTTTTACTGCTGCAGTTTCAGTGGAAATAAATTGAAGGCATTTCTTTTGGATTGTTTCCCGTATGAAATTGAGAAAACAATAACAGACCAGAATTAATCAAATATTCTTTGAGAAATAATCAAGTTTTTACTTTTGTAAAGTTGCGGCCGAATCCTATCATCAGTGCCCGGATGTTCCGCTGTGTGACCAATAGGAAAAGCTCAATCACGAAAAGTCTCGTTGTAGGCACGAGAGATGGTCGTATACGAGACTTGGAGATTTTTGAAATGGGGTAAGTCACTTAATTACCGCGAGAGTAACGACTCACAACCTAAACTATATTGAACAGGCAAAGTGAAAATACAGCAGTTAGTTATGTAGTGCGGTAGAAAAACTCATTCTGGTTGGGTTTTATAAATCTAAAGTTGTAATCGCTGATAATTGAATCAAATAAATAATTGATTAGATAGTTAATTGACTTGGTTGTTAATTGACTTGGTTGTTAATTTTCGTTCAACCCCGAGATGTACAATTCATTTACACTCCACTCAGATATCCAGTGAAAATATCGTTAGTTTAGAATGAAAGCGTGAAAATATTTGGGTGAATCAAAAGTTTTGCAATATTTTATTTGTATAAAGCATAGTTCAGCAGCTTCGTTAGCGCTTACCGATTAATCGAAGTTGACGAATAAGACTGGACCGTGAGATGCTAAGCTTGCCTGATACTCTCCTAATACTTCTTGCCAGATTTGCCTGAATGGCTTGGGGTGCGGGCTCAGAATCCACGGTTTTGACTGATCAGCAAGGTTCTTGCAACTAAAGTGAATCTCTGTACTGTTATCAACTACCCCTTTTTTCACAACAAATGTTTTCGGATATTTCGGTGGCGTTATGTCCCAGTGCAAAATTAAAATAATAAATTGCACGTTCATCTTAGTGGTTTTCAAATCACACACACAGTGAAGCAATGCACAGCACGTCAACGCCCCAATTACGGCCATACTACCGACTACAGCGGGTACCTACCATGGCTTTAATTTCTTCGATCACGTGACATAGTAGCCGCAAACGTACGAAAATTTTGCAAGACTTTTTATTCACCTAAGTAGAAATAGCAAACTTTGGAATTTTTAATGCATATTGACATAAAGTTGGTGAAGTGTCATAGGAAAAAAAATTACCCCCAAATTGCACACAACTCTAGGTTGGCTAGAGAGACGTAAATATTAAAAATAACCAAACGAAACAGACAGTCGATAGGTGATTAATTCTCTTTGTCTGCTTCGTATATCGGCCCAACTTCCAACAAAGCCATTTTCTACAATCGGATGACGGCAAAATGGTTAGGGGGGCATCAATAATTTATCGTCTTTGTCAGTATCCTCAATAGAAGTCAGACACCGCACAGCACGATCAGTAGTCAACTTTGTACATTGTATACTGGACGCCAGATTGCAGTTTACGAAAATTCTCCAGCACAAGTCATTTTTCTCACGCTGCGTCAACGAAATTCGTCAACTCAGACGTGTTTCAAAGTCGATTGTCTAATCTTGTTATATAAAATATTTGTATTTACCCTCTACAATGTGAAATATGTAACACAATGTCAGTTCTTAAGCGGAATACACCAAGTTTATATTCAAAGTATTCCTTCTCCTAGACTGGTTGCCATACCAAGACTAAAGTTTCCGGCATGCCCAAGTAGCTGGAGGTAGAACATATAAATTCGTATCTTTTCCAAGAACGTTAACAAGCTTTTCTTTTTCTTTCTTTTGGTCTGCTTCTTTCTTTCTTTCTTTCTTTCTTTCTTTCTTTCTTTTCATTAAATACGCTAACATATTTGAATAACACACACACACACACACACACACACACACACACAAAACAAAAATTCGCTATCTGAAGATCTGAATGTACACATATCTATCTCCACACTCCAATCCAGGAACAGGTTTTTATATTAACAGCTGGATGATTTTATTTATTTGCCAATATACAAGCTCTTACACAGAAAATAAGTTTCATCTGTACATATGGAAGTTAACACCCCTATATATATATATATATATATATATATATATATATATATATATATTTACAGGTGTGTGTGTATACGTACAAAAAAGAATCAGTTTTGAAATTAACTGTCTGTGCTTTTAATGGTATATTTAAAAACATTTAATGGTTAATCTAAAGGCATATTTGAAAATATACTACATTTCCAACACACACACACACACACACATATATATATATATATATATATTTGTTTTACATCATCAACATAATCCTCATCATCAAAGCTGTATCTATAGCACGGATTCTTTAGAATATCTGTCTAGCTCGTCGGCCAATAAAGGTGTTTCTATGTGTAGAGTTCATTGGTTTGTTTTGCTTTGGTTTCTTTGTTTAATGGTATATAAACTATCATGGGTTATTCAATGCCATAAACGTACTTGTGGAAGAACCGCATTGATACTAACTATAGCAGGGCAGATGAAGAGGTTCTGTTATTATTAGTCCGAAAGTGAACACAATTGTACCAGTAGCGTTCGAACTGGCTTACTCTGAGGCTGCAATTCAGCACTTTAGCCATTGCGCCGCGGGGATTCCCTAGGGAGTCTATGGGGAAATGTCGCTTATGAGTTGGTTCTTACTTCTAAAGCAGTGCCTAGTATATTTTGCTCATCTTATTTGATTGCACCCCTAGTTTCCTTCAAGTTTCTTCTCCAAATGTTTCATTAGAGTCCATGTAGCCATACAGTAGTACTGACACAGCTATAGCGTGAAGCATTTCCGTTTTATTTTATCAGAGAGAAAAATCACCATATATATATATATATATATATATTGTCATCCACAAACAGACTGTTTCGTTCTATCATAACTCTTCAGTGTGGCTAGACACGTAGGACGCTCGAAGCCAGGATCGAAACCCATCCAACTTTACGTCAGACTAAGTGTCAGACCGCTCGGCTGACAAGCGTACCAAGGGAATTTTTAAGGTATTATGTAGTAACAGCAGCAGTCGTTTGTTTACATTTTTATACCCTATCGGCTACCAGAGTGCTCAATTCTTTCGAAGAGCTTTGCATTATGCGAGCGGCGGCTGACAATTCCTTTACCAGAGTGCTCGACCCCCATGGGGGAACGTTTATATTGTCATCCACAGACAGACTGTTTCGTTCTATCATAACTCTTCAGTGTGGCTAGATACGTAGGACGCTGGAAACCGGGATCGAAAAGTGTCAGACCGCTTGGCCAACAAGCGTACCACGTTTGACTAAGGGAATTTTTAAGGTATTATGTAGTAACAGCAGCAGCCGTTTGTTTACATTTTTATTGTCGTAATTGGAATACAAGTATCTGTGTTCATCTTTGACTGGGTTATGTTGGGAAAGGAGTAGACGGTAAGTTTTCTTTAAAATAGTAAATAAATTTTATCATTGCTTTGAAGCACGAATTTCCATGTTGTAGGGACAATTATCAGGAAGGAGGGAGTCCTTATTACAATCTTTGTTTGAATTCCTTGTAGAATTGTTACTTTCTCTGAGATTTGTTCGTCTATCTCCGTTATCTGCTTCCTTTGCTCTGGATTTATTGTAGTTTGATTCCGCCCCCCGCCCCCGAAATAACTTTCGTACATTACAACGCACTAAATGGGTTTTTCGATGACTCTTCAATTTTCTATTGTAAACTTGACTAGATTGGAGTCATATACGGGTCCTTTCACTTTCTATTTAAGTGTAATTAATGACACTTAAGATATTTGACATAGTTATCATATAAAAAAAAGAATGAAGTTTACTCCTACCTTCATTAAGGATCAACGTACACGAAGTCTGCTTGGAAGGAGACGCTAATTATCTAATTTATCTTTTCTCTTTATTGTAGACAGTCAACACTTATTCTCCATCCATTTAAACAGTTTCTTGGAATCTACCCGATGTTATCTTCAAAATATGTTCTGCTTTTCTTGAAAAAGTTCCCCGATAGAAGGTATTACAATTTTTGGTCTGTCTGTGAAAGTTTCTAAGAAAATTTGGTTTTGTCATGTTCTTAAATGACATATCATCCCTCGTGGGTTATTTTATACCGAAGTCATCCTTGCCGAAGAAAAGCTAGAAAGATAAAGAGGGGGGGGGGTTTCATTCCTTTCTCAAGAGTAGTTGTCCGAAAGTAAACGTTATTGTACGAATGGAATTCTACTTCGCTTACTACGATGTTACAGTTCAGCACACAAATCGCTACGCTACAACTACTCGTCTCTCAAAAAATGTGTTAAAAAATTAGTGAACAAATGGAGACTATATAAAATCATAACATTATATATATATATATATATATATATATATATATATATATATATATATATGTGTGTGTGTGTGTGTGTGTGTACATGTAGTATATTAGATTCTAAAGACTATCTATCTACCTATCTATCTATCTATCTGTCGGTAGAATAGTGGGACATTGGTGTTGAGACTTGCAGTGAGCATGCGATCCCGAAGTCAAACATGTGCAGAAATGATGACTCACAATTATGTGTGATATATTATTCTCTTACATAGTGAGATCAAAAGTACGAAGATGATTATCATGAGTAAAGAGAGGAAGAGTTTTTTGTGATTTACTTAGAATAGAAACATTTAGAATCAGTGTGAAATGACTGTTAAATAAGTTCGCCTTTTTCCAAGTTGAAGAAATGAATAAAAAATGTCAGTATCATTTAACCAACACTGAAAAAAAAAACGTTGTAAAGTAAATGTTAAAACTTGTTTGTCAATTTGTGTCCATCACCTTTTGAACCATCCGAATATTTAGCAAATCTACGTTTAATCAGTTATAACTATTTATTTGTTTAATCACATCTATCTATCTATCTATCTATGGATGGCATATTTAATTAGATATGAATGACTAGCACAATTTGCAAATGGTGATAAGTTTCTAATATTCTCATAAAATTTTCCCAAATCCTTAATTGCTTCTTGAAAATTAAAAAAACTCTTCCGCCAATATGAAAACGCGCACTGCAAATTTTGTGTCATTTAATGGTATATCAAACATAAAGCATATGCGGTAACACACACACACACACACACACACACACACACACACACACACACACACACACACACACACACACACACACAGAGTGAGAGAGAGAGAGAGAGAGAAAGACACACACACACATATATATATATATACCGATTCTTGCATCAGTTGGTTGAACGTGAAATGAATTTACATATTACAAAGTTGGCGTCATATTGCCGATGCGTACATTTACAGAATGTGTCATGAACATGTGTTGAACTGTAATAAAGATAAAGTTTTGCAATATTTATTGAATTAGAGGTTTATATGATGAACTACTATTAGACTTATAGAAAAATCAAAATACAATTGTCTTTATATATATATATATATATATATATATATATATATATAGGTTGATATGCCATAAAACCCAAACAACCAGACCAAACCAAACCATATATATATATATATATGTGTGTGTGTGTGTATGTGTGTGTGTGTTATGCCAATTCAGAAGACTGTTCTTTTCTTTTTCACATGCACAGCAGAGATTGCAAGGGTAGAGTTTGTTTGAGAAAGGTGTTTTTTGCCTACTTGAGTAGATATCTTTCTTCTGTAGTCTTTCTCACACTCACTCTAATATATATATATATATATATATATATATATATATATATATATATACATATATAATTTGTGTGTGTGTGTGTGTAAAGTTAAAGTAAAGTTGGCGACCGTTGTTGAGGGCGACCGGAATGTTTCCTTTTTAATGGCTATTGCACTGAGGTGTCGGGGAAGGCGCTACCCCTTTCCGTGGATTGTTCCACTTTACCCTTTATACGTACCTTATAATCCTGAGTCTCAGACAAGGGGGCATCAAGTATCAATTTTGAGTCTTTGGTGTGACTCAACCTGGGACTGAAAACTTGTTTACCGGGCCATTAACTATTCTCTCTTACTAAAATGAAGCGCTTTGTGCACGAGAATTTCGACAACAAAATAAAATATGACTGTGTAAAATCTCACGACTCTGACTTTCTCAAACCAATTCTTCAGTCAAGATTGAATCGATTCGTCTGCAATCCAGGTGTCAATACAAGTTCACTAAAGGATCAAGCACACACACACACACTCTTTCTCTCTCTCTCTCTCTCTCTCTCTCATTCTCTCTCTCTCTCTCACACACACATATAACAAAATAATTTATTGATATGAATTTAAAAAATCAATATTCACTGACGAAAATATTTTACTCGTTGTCTCTGACCTTACATTATTCTTCATCTCAGCATTGTAATCGAATAAAGACGTTTTGATTCAAAGAACCCTTCGATGAATTTCCTATATTTTTATGTCACCCCAAAAGAAATTGTATATATCAGCTTCTCAACCAACCGTTTAACTTGAGTTTGTGATACGTTCTTTGCTACGAAGCACAAATATAGGGAAGTTTTCTTGAAAGGCTCAGAAAATTTTTACAAACACATAAAAGACTTTTTGTCGCTGTCGTTTCTCTCCACAAGACAACGTTAATAATACCCCACTTTCTATTTTTATAATTTGTAGTTCAGTGTCTAGAAAGAAATGAAATTTGTGTAAATTGTTCTATTGTTAGAATATATATATCCACATTCTGCGTAAAAATGAAATGGATTAAAAATAATAATAGAATTCCACGTGTCCACGGATAAGAACTTGAAGATCTGAGAAAGCGAATAATATTAATAATAATAAAGATTGGGGTATCATTCAAAAACTGAAGGAAACATAAGGGCTGTGTTTATGATTGGTTCATTTTGATTAGTTTGGTTTGGTTTTATGGCATATCAACGTTTGTAGGTTATTTAACGCCAAATCCATTTTTATGTAAATGATCTGTTCAATTTAAAACAATTCAATTTAGCATGAGTAGATAGTTTGTCAAAAACATTTCTATTTCAAACTATTCAATTTATTCAAGTAGTTATATATAACAATTCAATTTAGTGTAAGTACAGTTTCAATGTCAAAAACCGTTCAATTTCAAATAATTCAGTTTAGCATGTGCACGCAGTTTAAATGCAAACGGTTTAATAGTATTAGGATCAATCCTAAGAAAATAATTACTTCCCTTTGACTGACTAGGGAGTGATCGCCCTTGGTTTCAGGAGGTCGGCCATCACACACTAGACGAATATCACGGAGTGGTAGAACGGGAGACTTATCATCGCACATCCAGTGGTTCATTCATTATCATCTCTAAACGTAACTTACCAAATAAATCAGTGAAACGTTCCACTTAGTTCTTGTGTCGTTTTTACAGAAATATTCACAGAATCCCCCACCTTAAAAACCACAAAAAATAATCAAAAACTTTTCTATTTCAAGCTATTCAGTTTAATCAAACAATTCAGTTTGGCATAAGTATGCCGTTTCTATTTGACCCATAGATAGGGCCCTATCATGTGCTACCACGCCGGGCCAGAGTGGACCTGGGAGCAATGGCAATGAAGTGGTGCTCCATATTCCCCAAGACCCCAGCATCACTAGGACCTCACCATCAGACTGTTTAGTGTCATATCCAGGACACTTGAAAGGAGGCTTCTTACCCCACTGTAGAGGGGCAGTCAGTGTATTCTATAGCCCCAACCGACTGGGCAAGGTTCATTTTGAAGTCTATAAAAAGTCTTAGGTGCCCGTGGTGTAATGGTTATCGTCGTAGGAATTGGACACGACGATACGAGTTCAAATCCTGGACGAGAGTGATTGCATTTCACATAGCACTAATACCCTTGGGAAAGGTATGAATCCAATTATTCTCCCTCCAGCTATGGGTAAATAGTAGGACAGATTAGGTTCTTCAGCCTTGGTGAGGCAACTAGTCTAGGAGAATTAAAAATTGACCTTGTGTCATATCCTGCCCGAGCGGAGGGGTTGGGTAGATATGATAAAAAGTCTTAGACAATATTGGAATAATTAGTCATTTGAGGAAGTTTAGGTGTCGGCACCTGATTAAATTATTGTACATTTGAAGAGGCTATTATCTCTCAGTATGTAGCGATAACTACCAAACACTTGGCTGCATTAGCAAATATATATAAAAATATACAATTAATATTTCTGGACTTTTAAATAGAATCATTTTTAACTCGTTATTCAATGAATGTTTTATCCTGTGTAAATTTGGTCTGATGCTAAACTCATCTCTACAAGGAAAACTTGGATATATAATAAAAGTATGCTTGCGTGTATAAGCTAAGAGAAAACTATATAAACTGAAAAGTTGTCAGTGCGTTGCAGATCGACTCAAACGCAATATCTGAATCTAACTTTATTATGGCTAACCTAGACTGCCCTTACAGTATCGTGACGTATCGATAAATGTCATGATGCTTTGATTCACCAGGTTAAAGTGTATCAATATAGAAGCATAGGACTGAAGTTTTGACAGTATTTATATTTGTATACGTAATAAACTAACAACCACTTTATAGCTATGTGTGTACAATTACCGCATAACATAATTTGACGTATAGCAACACACTAGAGGCCACGTTAAGCATTTCATACATGTGGTAGTAGTCGTAGTTTGAGCAGAGGTAAAAGCCAGATTTTCGGATGCTGATTTTCAAGGAAGATCTAACTTGCTTTTATTGAGCACACAGATGGGATGAAGATAGTTTGCTATATCTTGAAAATGGGTATTCGAAATTTCCTTACTGTGGTTAGTGGGAATGGATGTAAATTTGTTACTGTCAAAAAAAGCCAGAACTATAGGGAAAATAATGACTCGCTTCGAAAAGTTCGTTTAATCTAATTCGAAAGGAATCACTTAAACTAGTACTTAGTTAAACCGCTTCTCTTCTTCAAAGTCTCACCTTGCTTGATGTGCTTATGTATTTATCCAACTCAGCAAGGAAGGAAACGTAAAACGTTTAATTATTAAGCGGAGTACAGCTGCTTTGAATTCAAAGTTTTCTTTCGGGTGTCTAACCAAGGTTAAAGAAACAAGCCTTTCCGACTACTTATCCATTTTCTTAAAAACATTATCTCATCACCATGCACTTTCGCTGGCATTCACACCGAGGGTCATACATTGTTACGAGCTTATGTGATTAACGGTGCATTGCTGCGTGCTGCGTGCAATCTTGAACAAGTCCTGGCGGCAACACCCCACAAGACACCAACTGTACGACCACCTGCCTCCTATCACGAAAACTATTCAAGTTAGACAAACCAGACATGCTGGACACTGCTGGAGAAGCAGGGACGAACTCATAAGAGATGTACTCTTATGGACCCCCACACATGGCCGTGCAAAAGCAGGACGACCAGCACGAACATACATTCAGCAGCTATGTGAGGATACGGGATGTTGTCCTGAAGACCTGCCTAGTGCCATGAACGATAGGGAGGAGTGGCGAGAGAGGGTCAGGGATATCCGTGCTACCAGCGCGACATGATGATGATGATGATGATATCACTCTAAGCTTAGCAAGATCAGAAATAATGGACGCACTGTGAGAATCAGACTCATTGGTAATAATTTACTAAGCTTAGCTTAGTTTAGTTCAGAGTTATTATTTATAGGACATCATGGGACAGCACAACTCAATAATAATAAGTTGATTTAGCTTACTTTGATACAAGGCCAGAAATATGGGGTACTCGGTGAGAATCGAACGCACTATTACTTCTCTGCTGGTGCATCACGATAACCATTTCACCACTACCATCTGCTACAGATAATATCTGGAGCAGGCGAGAATTGCGAGACACCCAGTGAGAATCAAACTTATTAGTTTTTAATGATCCGCCAGCATAGCTCGCTGAATATTACACGACCCGTAGCGTCCTACTTACTTCGTTATGAATAAACAATTATAGAAAGGTAATTTACTTTTAAAATAAGTTGTCTCACATATATCACAGAATCCAAGAGTAGAAAGGAATTGTAAACAGTCTTTAAGAAAAGAGTTATTCCCCGTTGCGTCGTTGCTAACTACTGTTTCACAAGGAAAGCTTTGACATTAGATAACCTACGAAGGTTGATATGCCATTAAAAAAAAGGAACAAAAACAATACGTCAAAAATATTTACGATCTTTTACAGACGTTTCTAAAATATTTTTTGGGTATAACTTTGAAGAGATTCCCGGAGTTGTCAGTTTTTATTTTAGTATGATTTGAATCCTATATGTTTTATTTGCCTCATGTTTTGAACATGCCGAATAAGAGAAGCCTTATCGATGAGGAAAAGATGAACATTGTGGATTGCTATTGAAATAATAAGAATATAAGTTCTATGACTCAAAAACTAAATAAATCCACAATCGTTGCACTTAAAAGAAAAAAAAAAAAAAGAATTCCGAAGAATTTTGCGTCTATAAGCGATCAGAAATCTTTTTGTTAATTGATCGCTGAAGAATTATTATTGCTCTATTGATCTCATGACTAGAGTGAGTCAAAAGTTTTGTATTTCCCAAATGTCAATGTATTAGTTTGCGGTGCCTATTGTGTGTGACCAAAATAGTTCAAGCCGAGGAAGGTACTATTTACCAACCCCTCCGCTCGGGCAGGATATGACACAAGGTCAATTTTTAAGCGGAGATTAACAGGTTTTCAATTCAGAGTTTTCAAGCCGAGGAAGGTACCCACTGTGGTTGATAGTATCGTGCTATATGTTGCGCTGACACATTGTCCATTGCTTCACTCCATGTGTGATGTGAAATTAGTACGGATGAACGTGCAAAGTAGTCTAATCCTTGAACGAGTTCGAATTGGACTATTACACAACCAAAAACATTTGTAGTGAAAGAGCTGAATAATAAGATGGTTCAAGAAATTTCGCTCGAGTTACAAGATCCTCAACGATCAGGTCACATCAGATCGGCCTAAAATCTTCGATTATAAGGCCGTACTCCAAGATCTAGAAGAAAGTCCGGTGAGTAGCATTCGGAGAGTATCACAAGAGTTCGGCATATTACAGTCCAGTGTGGTTCGTCGCTTTCACAAACTCAGCAAAAGTAACTGCAGCCGCCGAATTGTGCCTCACATTACCAAAAATATCGTAAAACGTTTCCCTCATCAGTCTTATGGGGAAGTTCCTGGGATCTAGTGGAACTGCAACATCGTATAAATCGTGTTTAAATATCAGTTGTTCTATTATGTTCACTTTCAGACCCCTGGGAATGGTATGGACTAGGCAATCTCCGTCAGCCATGGGTTAAATAGTATCACTGCTGTTCTTCTACAAAGATTGCTTTGATATGAAACAATTTTCGAAAGTTAAGATGCTATTAAAGCAAAGAAACGAATTTAAACCAAACTTAGTATTATTGTAACAAGTGTCTGTCGATTTCTAAATGAATTGTGTTTTGAGCCAAAAAGCAAGCTCAAGTTTAGACACCAGAAAAAGTTGTGAGCATTTAAAACATGTAATATATGTTCAAGTTTTGTTCTTAAGGGAAGCCTTATCATTGTTAATCATTTTTCTTTAATGTTTTCTTTTTGAAAAAATCATCAGGAATTACACTTTTTACACTCTTGAGAAGAGTGATTTTTCAAATTGAGCATATTAATAGACACCTAACAAAAAACTAATTCTAATATTAGATTAGCCATCCATTTTTTGTTTATGACGAAGTCAATAGAGCACCTCCTAAGTAGAAAATCACTTGTGAGTTTAATTCTTCGTAGATGCTATAAAATGTTGCCCTTGTGCCAAACTAAGTAATAGAAAATAATTATGATGAAGTGCGTTGCATGTAATGATTTGACAGTTACTTTGGTAGATTATTACCAGTGAAATCGAATGTGTTTGAGTAATATTTGAAATTTACGAGCTATATTTACGGGAGTCTTATATTTTCTGCACACACACACACACACACACACACACACACACACACACACACACACACTCTCTCTCTCTCTCTCTCTCTCTCACTCTCTCTCTCTCTATCTATCTATCTATGTGTGTTCCTATCTATTTTTGTGAGGTGCTTTATAATTATTTCCATCACATTATCAAGCCATAGTCACAAACACATTCACAGACGTTAATACACAACGACACAAGTAAATATATTAATACAGCCGACATTTCGTACATTTTTGATGGTATTCGCCTCACTCACGCATGCGCATTGTTTCTTTATTGGAAGAATAGAAAACGATCGGGTGGAAACGGTGGCGTTGAAAGCCAAGAGTTGCTGTCTGCATTTTACACAAATGATAGATTCCCGGGTGGTACAATTAAGCAAAGTACTGCCATAACTCTTGCAGACGGGAATTCTCAGATCGTAGATTTCGAGCGGCCAACGATGCGAATAAAACCAAGAGATAAACCAAAAGAGAAGAAGAAGAAGAAGAAGAAGAAGAAGAAGAAGAAGAAGAAGAAGAAGAAGAAGAAGAAGAAATATGAATCCGGAAAAGTGAGAAAAAGTACAGAAGAATGTGTAAAGAATAAAAGGAAAGATAAAAAAAAAAGAAGTTCTCGAAATAAAAAACAAAAACAGGGAAGAATAAAAATGAATGAAAGTGAATGAATGAAAATATTTTAAAGATGAAAAAGACCAAAAATACAAATTGCCTTACTCCACTCTCTAATATACACATGTTTAAATATATATGCACAGATACACATTTCGGAGGCGCGCTTAGCATTACGGCTTTCATCATCAGAAATTGAATTGGCGAGCCGAGTTCAAATTCAGAACTAGGTTGTTAGTATTTCACTTTGGCGTTAATTCCCCGAGATAACGCATTAATCTATCTCTTCACTCCCAGCTACTGGTAACTATCTGAGTAGAATGCTTTTTTTTTTAGCTTTTTTTAGACAACCAGTACAGAAAAAAAAATGTCTAAATTCAAATCACCTTTACTCTGCTTAAAAATTAATCTTGTTTACCATCCTGTTCATAGTGGAGTGGTTGTAATAATATAGTTCACTCGTGACGTTGTGTATTAACGTCTGTGAATCAGTGACTATTATTTGATAATTGGATGTAAATATTTATAAGACATCTTTCTCCAGACCCACAATTGCACAGGCATACACACATACACGTGCACCTTGCGTTGCATCCTGCTCGTGCGGAGGGGTAGGGAAATACATACAAATTATCGTACATCTTTTTAATACCCACCATAACATTTTGGGTGTCCTCGTGGTGTAATGGTTAAAGCGATGAACTGCGGAATCGTAGTACGCGAGTTCGTACTCCAGTCGCGCTATTACGTTCACTTTCGGGCAAATACCCTTGGGAAAGGTATGAACCCCCTTATTCTCCCTCCAGCTATGGGTAAATAGTAGGACGGACTAGGTTCTTCAGCCTTGGTGAGGCAACTAGTCTAGGAGAAGGCCTGTTAAACTCCGCTTAAAAATTGACCTTGTGTCATATCTTGCCCGAGCGGAGGGGTTGGTAAATAGTACCATAACATACGGGGTTGGTAAATAGTACCATAACATACGGGTATGAACGCACATTATCAATCACACACACACACACACATATATAATGTGTGTGTGTATATATATATATATATATTCCGTGTAAATATATAAAGTGAACAAAAACAAGTTAAAGTACCTCAACTGTTTCATATTTACGCGATCATTAAGAGCAATATATGTATAGTGAATGCAGAGAGAGAGAGAGAGAGAGAGAGAGAGAGGGTTAGAGGGAGAGGGTGATGAATTACTCTGAAAATACCAGTAAAAGAGATATGAATGGAACTATAATAGACCGCCATAGATGGGCTTGTCTTATACAGCTCTAAGATTCCAAGCTGAAGCCGTATCAGTAATACTGTATGATCGCACCATTTCAACTGTGATAAAATACATGGAGAAAAAACTAGATGGAAACTACACAAGAATGTTATTTGCTGTTTTTGAAGACATCCTGGAAGCAGCGCGCTACAAAACAGCAGCTATACAGTCACTTATGTAGAGCATTCAATAAGTTTCCAGAATTTTTTTGTACAGGCATTTAAAATTGTCATAAACACTTGAAAATTCACTATGTTATTGCTATATATCTTATGAGATGACTGACCAATTTTTATGATTTCAGGATGAAATGAACAGCTACAGCAGGAATTGGAATACACCCTACTAAAACCTGATTGACACAACTTAAGTGTCCTCTCGTCCAGATTGCATTCAAAAATGCAATTTGTACGTGAGGACATTTTAGAAGAACGATATGCAATAAATTTTGTTTTAAACGTGGAAAAATGCCACAGAAACGTATGGAATACTTCAGACTGCTTTTCGACCATCTTGCATGAATCGAGCATCAGTTTTTGAGTGGCATAAGAGATTCAAGGAAGGCACGGAGTCTGTGAGGGATGATGAGAGGTGTGGGTGGAGTAAGGAAGTCAATACACTAGAGTTGATTGGCCAAAGGGTTAGGGTTTGGGTTAGAGTTACTATGTTGAGGTTTTAAGGGAGTTCATGTAGAGATTCCGTCGGAAGAGGCCAGCACTCTTCACATCGGGTCAGTGGCATTTCCACCAGGACAATGTACCAGTCAACAACTCCATCCTTGTCACAGACTATTTGACTAAGATGGGCATCAAGACAGTTCCTCAGCTTCCCTAGTCCAGACCTTGCTCCCTGTGACTTTTGGTTATTCCCTAAGCTCAGAAGCTGTCGTTATGAGACAATTGAGGAGATGAAAGAGGCTGTGACGAAGGACATTGACACGCTCACACAAGGGGACTCCATGGGGCCTTGCAAAAGTTGTTGGAACGATACAACAAGTGCATTGCAGCCTGAGGAGTTTACTTCGAAGGGGACTAGAGTTTCATGTGTGTACTATCACTAAAAGTACCCATACGAAAAAAGTCTGGAAACTTATTTAATGATCCTCGCACCTCCCATCTCAAAAACCATCCAAGTAAGACGAGCAAAATGTATTGGGATCTGTTGAAGAAGTCAGGGCGAAATCGTAAGCAGCTTTTTATGACGGAGTTGTACTCTTCCACACATTTATGTCGGCCGACCAGCAAAAACTTATATGCATCAGCTCTGTGTGGACATTGTATGCAGCGTAGAGAATTTACCAAGTGCGATGACCGACTGGGACAGATGGTGTGTGTTCGTATGTGTGTGTGTGTGTGTGTGTGTGTGTGAAAGAGAGAGAGAGAGAGAGAGAGAGAGAGAGAGAGAGAGAGAGAGAGAGAATGCCAAGGGAATCCGTGCTGTTGGCACACTTTGATGATTATTATGATGATCCTTCCCTTTACCCACAGATGAAGGGTCAAAGCGATTCATGACCTTCTAAATAGCATTAATATAAAATGAACGTAAACTGTTCGTTAACCATCTGATCCTTTCTCCATCCATCCAATCAAACGTCTAATACTCTTTACATACACAGGCACATCTGAAAAGAATATAAACGATTATTGTAAACGTTTTATTATAGGAAAATCAATTTACTCTAACTGATTTAATTCTCATTGGGAATATATGTTGTGAAATCTGAATAAAACCTCGGGAAAGAATTGATTTAAAAAATATCGCATTTCTCACGAGGACAGAAGAGACCACAGAGTCTGCAATATGATGCGAGCACAAGAATGTCCACTAGAAATAACATGTCTTCCTTCTTTCTACTCTAAGAACAGTTTATCAACATATGTACGCACAAAAATATTTATCTATCTACTAATTTACTGAGTCTGGTATGAGATCACAATTATCTAGTATCAAGTTAGGAATAAACTGATTGTTGTATAAACGGAAGAAGAAAGAGAGAGAGAGAGAGAGAGAGAGAGAGAGAGAGAGAGAGAGAGAGAGAGAATAACACGTATGTATATAAAGATATTCATCTCTCTTTTTTATTAATACGAAATAGTCGAAATGGTTGGCGTGGAGAGAGAGAGAGAGAGAGAGGGAGAGGAACTGCAAAGATTTACACCAGGTTAAGATACGATATATTTAGAGAGCCTTACTTTTTCGTCTGCCTTTATGAGGCTGGCACACGGCCGACTTAAAACATCTAATCATCTTCGTTTCTTTTTCTTTCTGGGATATTACTCGCTTTCGATATTAGTGAGTTTTGTACATTTAAACTTTTCTCTACTTCTCAACTCGGGGCCATCTGGTACCCCGCCGGGCCAATATCCAAAACAGTGTGACGTCTACTCTCTCTTTTCTCTTCTCTCTGATCTGCGTCCACTCTTTCGGGGTTAAAAACTTCCGTCGGTACATATTTTTCGGACGCCCACACACTCTCCTACCGGCATCACAGCTATTCAATTTATTTGAAATTCCCGCAGTCTTTTGTTTACCTTAAGATACGGCTACATCTTGTTTTTGAAATCCATTAACTAACACCACCTCTCAAAAGTCAATATGTAATATGATTATGCAGTCGTAAGTGTTTACTTAACGCTCGCTAATCCTCGTAATGTCCATTGAATCACTAAGCTTAGTTTAATCTGGAAACTGAAGAGGGTCAAACTTACTAGAGTTCCGAATGTTTGTGATATCTATTAGTTAACCATTACTCCACAGCAAATCGATATATATATATATATATAGAGAGAGAGAGAGAGAGAGATCGAAGAAGCATGTTATTAAGTTACCTTGTCTTTCATACTTCTGGAGGTATTTCGTCGTTACCTGCAGCTTTTTTGCTTTAAAATGCTTTCAGTACTGCGTCAAGTTCTTCCACCGAAAACTGTCCCAGTTTGATGTCTAGGTAGCAATTAATCTGTTTTTGGTAGGTTTACTAGTGATTTCAGGAGGATTTCCAAACAAATTCTTTGAATGTTCTTTCCACTTCTGACATCATTCTTCATGGCTTACAGCTTTTACTTTTGCTCTCGAAGTGTTTTCTATCCGCCAACTTCATTTACTGACTGCCATACTGATAGTGATTTTTTACTTTCTTCGGAATTTCTGATTTTATTGATTTAGCCTTGATTGTATTCTGGTTGTTCTTTTTGGGGTGGTTTAGTTAGTCCTTTCGAGTCTTTCCTAAATTTTTGCTCATTACATTTGTTGGAGTTTCTTTATTAAGTAAGGATGCTTTTTTTTCATGTTATCTCGTTTTTCCCTTACTGCTATTGACCCCCATAGAACTCTACATTTGGCTCTTGGTTCGGTTGGTATGCACTCGGCTTTTGCTTCTATTTGGCCGGTAACAAAGTTTTCATATTCTTTATTCGGTGTAATCTTTCAGATGTGACCTGAAGAGAATGAAATTTGTTTCGTAAAATTACCTAATATTGATTGCTTTTATCAATATTGGCAGATGAGAACCAGTCATATATGGAAGCTTTAGCTGTTTGTTACTTATTTCTGTGTAGGCTTAGGTGAATCTTTGCAGAGACGATTCGCCAACCGGAAGATACTCCTTCAAAAGAGGAGTATGCCTCACAGTTCAAAGCAGTGTTAATCCATTTCTTTTTAATAAATATATAATCTAATTATAAAGTTATTTGGGTAGGTGTAAGTTCGAAGTTTTTCCTTGATTTTTAAAAAATTTATTGTTTAGGCATACTAGCCTTTCCTCGAGAGAACACTCTTCTAGATATTTGCCATTTCCGTTTAGCGAATTGTAGGAGCAAAATTTATTACTTTCATCTTTTTTTATATGAGCAGTCCTGTCTCAATCGATGATCAGAACGTTGTGTTTGTGAATGTGTTGTAAAGGAGCGATAGTTCGTTATAGACTGAGTTAATTTCTGTTTCATCATTGACATTTGTAAAAGAAACGACGCTGTGTAGGGGTAGACATTAAATGTAGCATACGTAATTCTCGGTTTGATTCTATATATATTATTTAATTATTTTAAGGCATGTTGATTGAGACGCATTCCCACAACTCTTCATCGATTATGCAACGCAGTGTATGAACAAAGAAAGATGAACAAAAGGCTGCATCGTTCTCTTCCAAAATAAAGGCCATCTCGGAATCGCTTCGAACTACAGAGGCACAACTTTTAATGATATAGCTGCTGAGGTTTATAATGTCTCGTTTCTCACTCGTATTTAACCTTAAGTTGAGAAAATTCTACGGAGAAATCAAAACGGTTTTCGGAATAGTGTGTGTGTGTTTGACAGAGAGAGAGAGAGAGTTAGGCAAATCCATGTTGTTAATGTGAATAGATATTGATGATGATATAAATATGATATTAAAAAAAAAGAATATTCTGGGGATGTATTTTTACATATGATAATTTACTAATGTAATGTTCTGAAATTGTCGTTGGAGATGCATAAGAGCCATTTATTTTCATAATCTGCCAAGATTATGTCCTACGTAAGCTAACAGATTTTAGGAAAGAAAATGGACTCTCTTTAAAAAAGGGAAGAAAAAGACAATAAATTGCAGAAACTATCACGGATACAGACAACGCAGATGATCTAGTACTTTTCGCAAATACCTTGATGAATTCTTGCTGCATAGCCTAGAGCAGGGAGCAAGTGTCATTGGTCTTTACGATATCTCAGATAAAACAGAATTCATGTGTTTTAAACAAAAAGAAGCCATGTCCGCCATAACGAACAAGCGTCTAAAATTAGTCGATCATTTTCGGATAACACTGTAGCAATATCTTATCTACTGAAAGTGATATGAACTTATGCATAGGAAAGGCATGGACTACCACCGACGGATTATCAACCATCTGGAAATCTAATTTCTATGATAAAATAAAATGCGAATTCTGCTAAGATGTAGTCGTTTTAGTACTATTGTATAGCTGCTCCGGCTGGACTTTAACAAAAACTAGATGAGTACTACACAAGGATTTTGCTTGGCGTTTTGAACAAATCTTTGATGCAGCACTTTAAAAAGCTGTTGCTATACGACCACTTACCTCCCATCTCACAAACCATTCAAGTAAGACGTACAAGACATGCTAGGACTGCTGGAGAAGCTACGATAAACTTATAAGAAAAAATCTTCTATTGGCTACCAGACGTGGACACACCAGGGATGGTCAATAAGCAATAACCTATATTCGTCAGCAATGCACAAACATTGCATGCCGTCTGGAGAACCTGCCAAAAGTGATGAACAAGAGAGAGAGAGAAAGAGAGAGAGAGAGAGAGAGAGAGTCAAGGAATATATATATATATGTATATATATATACTTATATATATGTGTGTATGTGTGTAATAAGAAAAATAATCAGAGGATGTGTTTTTTATAAATGATAATGAGCCAACTTACGTTTCCTTTGTTTTGTTTTTAATAAATCATCTGCTGGAATATGAGAGATGCTAAATACTCCACGGGAAAAATATTTTCGAATTAAAAATCACACGAAAAAATGAATATATTTTATCGGTCTTTTAACGTTAATAGCTTTCCATTAAAAAATGAACTGACGTCACTGTCGTATTCGAGAAAAAGAAGAAAAAAAAAAGAAAAAAGAAAATGGAACATAGCGTTTCATAAAAGAAAAAAATATAAGGTTAAGAGTTTTTCATTTGACAATATTTTTCGGATGAAGCATTTCACATCTTTCATAAGCCCTAAAAATGGCTCATTAAAAATTAAGAAAGAAAACCCGAAACATTTTATTCACACATTTTCAAATATAAAGATACATCCTCGGAATATTTTGTTTTTTTCTTATTTTATATTTACACCATCCTCATTATAAAGTTGCGCTGACAGCACAAATTTCCCTGACTCTCTCCCTCTCTCTCTCTCTCTCTCTCTCTCTCTCTCTCTCTCTCTCTCTCTCTCCTCCATCTCTATCATCCATCGCTTCCTCTCGGTCTTCCAAACTAAATCCGGTGTCCGTACAGAGATGATGTGAATAAGTCCTTGCTGGTTGGCCGACATTTGCTCGTCCATATGTAGGGGTTCACAGAAGAATGTTTCTTATGATTTCATCCTTGCATCTCCAACAGTGTTCCACATATCTTGTTCTTCTTACATTCTTACATAGTTTTTGAGATGAGAGGTTAGTAGCTGTACAGTAGTTGTTTCATGGGATGTTACTTTCAGGATTTGTTCAAAATAGCTCGTAGCATTTTTGAGTAGTTCCCATTCAGCTTTTTCTCTATGCCTTTTGTTAGTATCAATGTGGTGCATCCATACAACAGTATTGACTCAGCTACACCTGTGGTTGTGTCAATACATATCGTTGGATATATTTCAATTTTTCTTTCATATGTGTGTGTGTGTGTGTGTGTGAGTTAAATGAGAGAAACAAGGAAAGCAAAATTGCTTAGTGTCAAGGGAGAGACTTATACGAACTTTCTTTCGAAATTCTGTCTTAACAAATATGAATTACTGACAACTGCCGTTGGTAGAAACTATGCACTTGCCTCGACCACCAGTGAGACATCTTATGATATTTTCTTTTGTATGACAGCCTTATAATAATCTGACAGGGCCATCACACACTCACACACACACACACACACTCACACTCACACACACACACACACAAATTTAGTATATAGGCAAAATTAATAAATAAGTTAAAAAAACCCCCCAAAAAACAGACTGTAGATAAAAGTTGAAGAAAATGGTTTTGGATGGTGTTGTCGTCTGAGTATCCGTGAACAAAAGAGTGAAAATGACTTTTAGAAATAAGAGATTTCCTTTATTCCACATCAGACACCGTTCTTCTCAAAAGTTTTCTCACATCATTAAACAAAGAAAAAAAAGTTCTTTGTATGTAAAATGTAAGAAACACTTTTACGTTTCTATTTCATAATTGCCAAAATATCAATTTCCCTTTCTTTTTTAAACCGCATTTTCTTTGACAATTATTATTTTTTCACCTTTTTCTTTGCCTGTCAGTGTATCCTTCTGTCAAATCGTTTTTTATCATTAGCCATAGATAAGAAAAATCATTTTTTTTTGTTTTCACTCTTGGTTACTTGCATGTTATTGATGAGTAAATTCAGAAAGATTATGCTCCGAAATGGTCGTTCGTTTTTATATCAATTTCTTCATCCTTCAAAACCGTCTGACTTGAAAGAGCGATACCGATCCACTGACTGGTTATAGCTCATAGCCAATGAACGAACCAATCATAAAATCAATTGTTATCATTTGAAGGAAAATAAATTTTTATAAACTTTACCATTTCTCTTACAATATATATATATATATATATATATATATATATATATATATATATATATATGTATTTACCAACCCCTCCTGCACGGATACAATGTGACACAAGGTTAATATTAAGCAGAGTTTAACAGGTTTGAGTTTTCTTCTCCGAGATTGGTTGCTAAACCAAGGCTGTTGAACCCAATCTGTCCTACTATTTATCCATAGCTGGAATAATTGTATTCATGCCTTTTCTCCAGCCATTAGTGCTATATATATATATATATATATATATATATATATGTGTGTGTGTGTGTGTGTGTGTGTGTGTGTGTGTGGTTTTTTGTGTGTCTGTGCATAAATATCTCAATTTAATCATATCTATCTGTCTTCTTAGATAAGTATCACTAGCAGTTTTCAGATATACGAGATACTAATTGACTATCTAAATACAAATATATATATATATATATATATATATAGGAATGAATACATAAACATGCACCTGTAAATGTTTTTGCATATATATATAGATGATACATACATATTCACATGCATATATATATATATATATATATATATATAACATTCTGTCGTATATAGTTTCATTATTGCGCTGAGGTGGAAGGCTTATCATTGTAGGAAACGGATATGGCGATCCGAGTTCAAAACCTGGACGAGGCTCTTTACATTCAGAGGAAGCTAATAATTTTAGAAAAGATATGAATACATTTTAGAATAAATAGTAGGGCAGCCAGGCTCTTTAATCTTGGTATGGCAACCCAAGGAAAACTCTGAATTTAAAACCATTAAACCCCGTTTCAAAAATTGCCCCTGTGTTGCTTCCAGCTCATGCAAAGGTTTTCGATGTATATCTATATACATTTATATATTGTCATTCTTAGAGAGACTGTTTCGTTGTATCCCAACTCTTCAATGTGACTAGACTCGCGAAATGTTTCAAGCTGAGATAAGAAATTGTCTGACTTTACGTCAGTCGGATATCCTACCACAGGATCATCGTCATTCTCATTGTAATTGAAGGAATTTTTTACATATGCGTCATCAGTTATCTGGAGAGTTCAATTCATGAGAAGAGCTATTGCATTTCAGCGTATATAGCAGCCGATAAGTTCCCCCATTTACAGCCATCAAAATCCGGCTGACTTTACGTTAATCGGATATATATATATATATATATATATATATATATATGAACCTAGATCATATTACATTATAGTGACAGAGTATTCACTTTTTCCGATTGCAATTTCAGGGCTGTTACAAGGTGCATTAACCACTATTCCCTAATTCATTCCCTAAAACGACTTAAATCTACTAGTAAGAAACTAAAGTTGGCGACCTATGTCGAGGGTGACACGAGGGCTCCCTTTTCAAAAGCAACTACACCGAGGTGTAAGGAAGGGCGCTACTCCATTTCCTGGAAAGTAAAGTTGGCGATCATAGTCGAAGGTGATCCAAAGGCTCCCTTTTTAATAGCTACTACATCGAGGTGTAAGGGAGGGATCTACTTTACCCTTGATTCTTTCCTCATAATGCTGAGTGCTTGGCAAGGTGACATCAAGTACCATATTTTGAGTCTTTGGTATGGATTGAACATCGGTCTCCCGGACTACTGACGAACCGTCTACTCATTAGTCCAATAAGTGAGGGTAAAACCATCCAATGTATTCCTTCCTTTAATTTTTAACACTTTAGCTTATATATATATATATATATATATATATATATATATATATATATATATGAAGTTGGCGACCGTAGTCAAGGGCAACCAGAAGGCTCCCTTTTCAATAGCTACTACACCGAGGTGTTGGAAAGGGCGCTACTCCTTTCCCAGGATTGCTCCATGTTACCCTTGATACGTACCTTTTATTGCTGAGTGTTAAGCAAGGGGGTCTCAAGTACCATTTTTAAAGTCTTTGGTATGACGTGACCTCAGATTGAACTCAGGTCTCCCGGACTATTGGCGAACACTCTACCTACTTGGCCAATGAGCCGGATAATATATATATATATATATATATATATATATATATATATAGGTAATTGTGTGTGTGTGTGTGTGTGTGTGTGTGGAAAGTGGTTGGTTTTTTAGGATGCCATCTTTTGTTGAGTTATTTCATGCTGAAGTCAGTCTTTTTTGCAAGAATTAATATGCATTCAAGTAACTAAGAATAATCGGTTGTTAACATAATTTCTAATCATTAATCTTGATATAAATAATTTGCACGCAGTAAATATTCTTATGCAATAATAATAATTTGTTTGCACATTGTGTTATAGTTTCAAATATTCCTATGCTTTAAATATTCCTGATCCATTTAAAATTGACCTGCTTGACACCGAGATAAGGACTCATACATACTCTCAGTTTGAATAAGATTTGACCTGGTTGTACAGTGAATGAAGTAGTGACCCCACACACCTCAAACATCTAGAACGATATTCTCACGTCCGGATTCATTTTAGTGTCATATGTAGGACAACCTTTTTCTTTTTTCGTATATCTCCACGCTCTGCTGGGAATGCAGTCAGTTTATTCTTGGACTAGCCGACAAAACGCAATATATAGAAGAGAATTTAGCTTATTGGTTTCAGAAAATTTTGCTCTTGGGTTTCGATCACTGCAGGTAAGTGGCAAAATAGTTAATGAAAACAGATATTGTAGTATTGAACTGCCAATGTTTTTTTTTTTACATTTGTCTATGTGCTAGGGAAAATAAAACTTTGTATCTTCTAGAAAACCATCTGACTTACTCGCACTCATAGACGTGTACATGTTTATTTCAAAGAATTTTGAGGTGATATATATATATATATATATATATAGAGAGAGAGAGAGAGAGAGAGAATGGAATGATCACAAAGAACAGAATAAAGAATAAATGACAGGAAAATTAACAAACAGACAGGTTAAAAAAAAAACAAAAAACAAAAACAAAACTAAAACAAAAAGAAAACAAAAAAACGAAAACATGAAAAACAACGGACAAATCAACAGAAATAGAAACTAACAAAACAAATAAAAGCAACAATAAAAACATTAAGAAATCAAAAATATAAACGAGTTTTGTTTGAGTCAAATAGGATATTTTTCTATTTTCCTTATTGTCTGTTGGGAACAGGAATAAAAGAAAATGTTGACACGTCTTGCTTGAAAAAATGATGCACAGGAGCTTCCCGCCAATCGGAGAACAATGTCAGGAATCTGATGAGATTTGCTGTCATTAGTGATACTCTCCAGATCTCTGGTGTGAAGACACGAATAACAAGAATTATTTACCGTTCTTTATTCTTGGAAATCTTCACCTGATTTTTGTCTCAATTTTCTACGAGAGTAAACTTTGAAAAACATTTTTGATTAAAATTCTTTTGCTTGAAGTTAGTGGCATTTTAACATTCGTTTCTTAGTAAGGTTTGATTAAAGATAAAAAATCCAGTTTTCAATAGCTGTAAAAATGGCTTTTAAAAAGTTTTCCATGAATTATATTTACATTCTCATCCTTAATGATTGCTTACACAGAAACACAGCTAAATACAAGTGTGAGTCAAAAGTTATGCAATATTTTGGTTGATTTCGTGGCATAATTCGGCGGCTCCAGATGCTTTTGCCGATGTTGTGAAAGTGACGAAACACACTGCACTATGAGAAGCCAATTTTGCTTGATACTCTGTTAGGGCCACTTGCTGGATTTGCTTCGATGGCTTGAAGAACGGTTAAGAATCAACGGTTTTAGGTTTGCCTGACTTTGCCTGATTTTTGAGGTTCTTGTAACCCGAGCGAAATTTCTTGAACCATCTGGATAATCAATTCTGATTAACTACAACTCAACTTTTCACACAGCAAATAGTTTTGGTCGTTTCGGTGGAGTTTTGATCCAGTTCAAACTCGTATAGTACTTACCCAAATTAGGCTACATTGCTCTTTCATCCGATCGGCATTCGAATCACACACGGAGTGAAGCAATGCACAACGTGTCAGCGCACCAGCGTGCATGATACTACCAATCTTATCAGCTATCTTGTGCGGTTTGAACTGCTTCTGTCACATAATATATGTGCTGCAAACTAACGCATATCAACATATTCCAAAACTTTTGACGCCCTATGGCATTATATATTTATGGAGTTGTACAAGTACTTGTATTATACGGTTTCAAGCTAAAACATTAACAAACGGTATGCCTTAAATTTGTATGTAAGATCTTGGGAGTTTCTTAGAGTCATTTTTGGTAAAATGGGCGTCCTGTAGAGTATTTTTAAACCAAAAAGAAGCAATAAACACAGTTCTTAAAATCCGGAATAAAAAGCAAGGAATAATGTTTGTTTTATTCTATTTTAGTTTGTATTATGCATTGCATTACTTTGTTTTTTGTTGGTTTTTTGTTTTAGTGAGGTCCATTATTTGGTTCTTTCAAGTCAAGAGAAAACTTTCGCCTGTCCTGAATCAATTTAATCCATTAGTGCCTTTTCTCCATTTTCTGGAGTAGCAAATATAAGCATTTCCGTCTTTAAGTGCTAAACTACAGCTGATTTCAGCCTTATTTTGTGAGATAACCACTTTGCATTACTAAAAAGAAAAAAAAAGGACGTGTGAGAGGGGAAAAAAATGACCATTTGCCTATAGCAAAACAGATGTTCTTGCAAAGTATCTCTTTTTAAGTGTCAAGTTTGAACGCGAATGCTTGCAATTGCACATTCACCTCATGTAAACAGGGTGCTGATTTGACAATATATACGAGCTATTATCAACAAGTATCGACCTCCCGAATATAAGTTGTCTGTATTTTATGCAGACGAATAAGCCCTGAGTTAACTCCGCATTTTGGTGACACTAAACTTTATATGGTGATAAGTCACCCGTTTTGGAGCTCTGGAAAGAGAGTGGGATTACTACTTCATTGGCATTATTTCCAGGTCCACTATAACCTGGAGTTGTGATTTGCTGCACACAATTACATGTGAATTAAGATTGAGTTATATTAAAAAAGGGTAAGGAGTTGGGTTTTAAATTCTGGTGGAAGCTGACATGTATTTTGTAACTTGAGCGAGACCACCTCTTTTTATTGGGTGGGGGTATTAATTATAAGAGAATGAATATTTCTTCCATTAAAAAAAAACATCTTTCATGTTTCTGCCTATGAGATCGGTCCACAAAGAACTTCTAACTTCAAGAATAAACGTGAATGTCTTTTTTGTAACAGCATTTCTCTTTGTTCCTCTTTTTATCAGGATCAAGAGAAATCTTTAAGTTCTTTAAGTCTTCTTTGTCTCCTTAATTTTTCTCGTATTGTATATTAATATTAAATAATATCTTGATCTCAGACTACAAATTATCGTGCCTTTGTCGAATAATACTCTACATGAACCGCACACTGCAAAAAACAAAAAAAACAAAACAAAAATAAACAAACCTAAAAGCTAAAACAAGAAACGAAAAACTAAAAACAATCTAAAAAATCTAAAGAAAACAACTAAAAATAGCAAGATATCCCCAAAAAGAGTTGAAAGCAAAACATGTTTACGATAAATTCATAAACTCAAGAGATAAAACAAAGGAGTGAGATAATAATACTTAGAAATATTTAATGACAACTTTTCAGTTGCTGTGAGCAAAGCATTGTCCTCATTTCAACTTGATAAGATATAACAAAGTATAAAGAATTGGTTGTTTTAGTCAAAGTGTGATTAAAAGTTATTGCAATGGTATCATAATCTTAATCATATTTTCAAATGAAGCAACGTTCTGCCAACAATAACCCATAAGGGGTTTATATGCCGTTAAATAAACAAACCCAAACTAAACCAAGAAACAAATGCTTTTCTGTAAAAATAGTATTGGAGATTATGTCACCTAAAAAAATTTGTCTTCTTAGTTCGACGCTTGCTTCTTGCGTCGCATTTGTAACATTAGGATAAGTATTATCATGAAGCAAATTGATTGATTGTTTCCTTGTCAATAAATTTTCTTTTCCTGTTTGTTATTTAATGTAGTTTTGTGCTGTGACCATTTGTCCATGTTTCAGTATTTCAGAATAAAAATATTTTTCGGATTCTATCAAAGGTAGAAAATGACTGCTTCTAATAAATTCCGTTTAAGTTTGATTGCTGAACACTGCTTAGAATGTTATCAATATCTTATTTAATAGTCAATTTTCATAAAATATTTTTATAGCCATTGACAGTTTTATTTTATAATGACCTTTTTCTGTGTTCGAAAAGGAGGTAAATATTGGACTTGATTTTAAAGTGTCTGAATTTTTCTTAAGGCATGTAAACAAGAGACTACAGTGTATTGAATGTATAATCGACATTGTAGCTGGTGTACTGCAAGGAGACACATTAGTCCCATACCTCTTTATCATCTGTCTAGACTACGTGCTTAGAACATTTATTGATAAAATCAAAGAAAATGGTTTGAAGCTAACAAAGGAAAGAAGAAGGTACCCCGTAAAATCAATTACCGATGCCGACTACGCCGATGACATAGCGCTTCTGGCAAATGCACCCAACCAAGCAAAAACTCTGTTACATGGTCTGGAACGAGCCGCTGCAGACATTGGCCTCCATGTCAATGCACACAAGATGGAATATATGTGCTTTAATCAAACCGGTGACATCTCAACACTAGCTCTCTGAAACTACTTAACAAGTTCACCTACTTAGGAAGCAGTGTCTCATCAACCGTGACAGATATCAACACGCGACTAGCAAAGGCATGGACAGCTTTCGATAAATAATCGGTCATATGGAAGTCAGACCTGACTAATAAAATAAAACGCAGTTTCTTCCAAGCAGCAGTCTTATCGATACTGCTATATGGATGCGCTACATGGAAGCTGACTAAACGCATGGAGAAAAAGCTTAACGGCGACTACAAAAGAATGCTGCGAGCAATATTGAACAAATCCTGGCAGCACCCAAAAAAGCAGCAGCTGTACGGCCACCTACCACCTATCACGAAAACTATCAAAATTAGACGAACCAGACATGCAGGACACTGCTGGAGAAGTAGGGACGAGCTCATAAGTGATTTACCCTTGTGGACCCCTTCACATGGGCGAGCAAAGTCAGGACAACCAGCACGAACCTACATACAGCGGCTCTGTGACAATACAGGATACAGCCCTGAAGACCTGTCGGAAGCTAGGGACGATAGGGAGGGGTGGCGAGAGAGGGTCAGGGATATGCGTACTGTTGGTGCGACATGATGATGATGATGATGATGATACACTTCTAAGATTTCAGTGTCACTGCGCAAAATATGATACTGTGTACTTAGTCATCAAACTAATAACTTTTGTCATCCGTATGACTTTCTAACTAATTTGGGTTTAATAATTTTGCAATTACAATTAAGCAAATGGAATATTCAGAGAATAAGGTTTGGTTTGTTGGGTTTTATGGCATATCAACCTTTGTAGGTTATTTAATTCCAAATCCATCTTTATGTAAATAATCTGTTCTATTTAAAACAATTCAGTTTAGCATAAGTACACAGTTTAATTGTCAAAAACATTTATTTCAAACTATTCAAGAAGTTATATGTAACAATTCAGTTAAGTGTAAATACAATTTTAATGTTGAAAAACAGTTCTATTTGAAATAATTCTGTTAAGCATAAGTACTCAGTTTAAATGTAAGTAAGGTTTAATTGTCAAAAACATATTTCAAGCTATTCAGTTTACTCAAACAATTCAGTTTAGCATTAGTATGCTGTTCTATTTAACCCATAGATAGGACCCTATCAGGTGCTACCACTCCGGGCCAGAGTGGACCTGTGAGCGATGGCAATAAAGGGGTACTCTGCATTCCCCAAAGCTCCAGCACTGCTGGAACCTCACCATCAGATTGTTTAGTGTCATAACAGGACACTCATGGTGAGGGTCTTACCCCTATGCAGAGGTGCAGTCAGTGTATTCTACAGCCCCAGCCGACTGGGCAATTCAGAGAATTACTCTATTAGATGTGTGTTTAATAAGGAAACACAACTCATAAGCAGACGAGAAAAAAATGTGTGAGAGAGAAAAGCAGCTTAAACATTGCGATTAAAACAAGGAAGTCGATAGTCAATACATGCGTTTCCCCAAAACAGTCACATGTCAACCAGTATGCTACAGTACCACTACCCTTCTTCTACAAGGGTTGTTCGGCATTAAGTAACTCACCAGGTTTGATATGCCATTAAAACAAAAAAAAAAAAAAAAAAAAAAAAAAAAAAAAACAGACCAAATTTTTATTATTGGAATAAAAAGAAAAAGGATTCTCAAGTTTTCCATGCAGAACGTTTTAGATCATTTAATAAAACCGAAATTTTATCGACAAGAGAACGTGGTATCATTTGACCCAAAACTTTACGGATGGAAGTTTTTTAGTTAATGGAAGAAAGAAAAAAATGAGACAGACAGACAGACAGACAGACAGAGAGAAAGACCGACAGAGACAAAAAGATGGGAAAAAGAATTAGGTGTATTGTATACCGGGATCTAGATTTTATCGGTATTCTAATATATCTGGATGAGTTTCAGTGGCAGAGTGTTTCTACGGTTCACAATCGGTCTCCAAAATGTATGGTTGATTCTCCCCGTAGGGTTGGTATCACCATAGTATTATTATTGCTCGTATCGTCTGACTGTTCTAACTATTGTAGATAAGTAGTTATGTATCAGTTTACCTTCTAATGAAGAAAAGTGTAATAGGCTAGTCCACAACAAAGTGGTAGACTAGTGAATGAAAAAAAAGAAGGAAACAAGATAGAAACATTTTTAAGGAAAAGAGAGAAAGAAAAGGCAGACAGATGTGCTAAGATAGAGAATAAAAAAGCCAATTCAAAAAATAGATTGAAGAATCAACAAGATATTTGAAAGAAAGAAAGTATGACAAAGGTAAAAAAAAAGAGAAAAGTGTTTGAAATGTGTGTGAGAAAACAGAGTTGAAGAAAAGATGTGGGAAAAAGTAAAAGGAAAGAATAAATAAATAAATTCAGACGGATAAAGGGACAGCTACGTAAAAAAGAATAGATAGATAGATAGATAGATAGATAGATAGATAGGCCGAGAAAATGTGAAGGAAAAACTTAGTAAAAAAGGGCAGAGAAATAATGTGGAAAAATAAAGTGCAAAAGAAAAAAATAGATGAAAGAGAGAACAAAAAAAAAAGGGAAAGAAGAAAGGCGATGCGGAACCAAAAAAAAAAAGAAAAAAAAAAAGAAGAATGAGGTAAAAGAGGGAAAATAAGAAAAGATGGAGACGGTAAGAATGAGAAAAATAATGTGAGAAAGAGAGAGAGAGAGAGAGAGAGAGAGAGAGAAAACAAGAACAGTAAGAGAATGATAAAACAATTGATAAAGAAAGAAAATAAATGAAATATACAGAATCGACTTGGAGCCTTTATTCCTTTTATCAATAATTGCTAATATTCTGCTTAATTAGTTTTCACTAAATTGCTACCTTCTTTCCCAATATTATTAATCACTTTTGGAGTTAACTTGATCAAATTCTGATCTTTTCTAGAATTTTTTGGTTTAATCAGTAGAACAAACCGAGTTGTCTCCCCATTTAATTCCCTCACCGTTTTATATTTTAAGCTTAACGACAGAAAAATCCTCCGAGTATTAAAAAGTGAAACTATAAAAGCAAACATCATTCAAAAAATAATGTACTATTGGGATTTAAAAAAAAAAAGAAGATAAATAGTTATTTTAATCAATAAACAAAATAAACATTAACGTCCTTTAATACACAAAGACCCCAAACGTTTTAAGCAAATGAGTAATTAAAAAAAAAAATAACAATGCAATTATATTTATACCAGCAGTAATATGAGTCACGGCTCGTTGGGTTAGGATGCAGATTTGTGAGAGGGAAGATTAAAATCGATATTTTATTAAAAATTGAATTTAATGAAATGGTTTCAAATTTAGATTGTGCTGTTAATTTTTAACAGGAAATTCTTTTCTTCCTGCATTTCTATTTCGAATGTTAACTGAAGTCGGGATGAATTCATTCAAATCGCAAGAAAATATTCAAATCGAAAACTTTAACATTAACATTTGATTTGGTATTGTGAACGGCACATCAACTCTTTCTGTGTTATTTATAACCGATATTTGATTTATTTGTAAATGTTTGTCATCGTGATTGTATTTCTATTTTCTATTGCATTACTCCCAGTTCAACTCCGAATATGAATGATAAAACCTGGTAAGAGCCCATCTGAGGCTCAACACGGCCGGCTTGTAAATATGGCTGCGCATGTCACATTTCAAGTGTGAAAGTCAATAGGCCGAAGTAATGTAAAAAAAAAAAAAAAAGAAATAAAAAAAAAACATTCATGGGCGCATATAAAATTAACCGAAAAGAAGAATTAACTTTAAATATTGAACAGAGAAAATAAAATAATCATGTTGGTAGGATATATCTGACGTTATTTTTATTATTTTAACATCAAAATCCATATTTACACTTTGTCTTTTTATAATTCACGAATTATAAATGGTCATGAGTTACCTGTCGTTTATGATTTTCATTCGCCAATACGGTCTGTCCTTATTATAGACGCTGGTAAATTTGTTAACACATAATCAATTGCATTTCATTATTGAATTTTTAAAGTTTTTC
Source organism: Sepioteuthis lessoniana (assembly GCA_963585895.1). Classification (NCBI taxonomy): domain Eukaryota; kingdom Metazoa; phylum Mollusca; class Cephalopoda; order Myopsida; family Loliginidae; genus Sepioteuthis; species Sepioteuthis lessoniana. The sequence continues at coordinate 8,382,786 of OY757930.1, forward strand.
ATATTTTGTTTAACCAAAAGGATTAACAAATATATGAAATTTGGCTGTTCTAGTGGATATCATAGCAATAGAGAAAAAGTATTGATATTTTCTTTTCCTCTTGGAATATCCAATCTTCTTGAGAAATGGATGATATTTATAAACCATAAGGAGTGGTTTCCTCCGAAAAATTCAGTTCTCTTCATCAAACATTTTGATGAAAAATTTAAGAGGAAAGTAAAACAACCTGAATTGGGATTTACATCCCATTCCAATAATCCATTCCGAAAAAAGTAAGAATACTGTCTCTTTTGCCTACAACAGAATTAAGAAAACCTTCGAAACTCTGACGGATTATTCATCAATCAGATGAATTACAAGATTTTCTTTCAGCTGACACGATAAAGGATTTTAATCATTTGGAAGAAGAAAAGTTTTGTCTTAACTATTTTGAATTAAAAAAAAAAAGGGAAGATTATATTCTAATTTATAGAATAGTCTTTGATCCTGAAACCTATTTTCCATCTATAAAAGAATGTATTCGCATTGATCGAAATCTTCATGTTCAACTCCAGTGTGATGGAAGCCCTATACCATTACCACAGTGATTTATACGCGGACATAATGATAAACTTTCAAGATTTAACATGTTAGAAAAATGGAGGTGCCCGTGGTGTAGTCGTTATCGTCGTAGGAAATGGACACGGCGACACGAGTTCAAATCCTGGACGAGACTGATTGCATTTCACATAGCACTAATACCCATGGGAAAGGTATTAATCCAATTATTCTCCCTCCAGCTATGGGTAAATAGTAGGACGGACTAGGTTCTTCAGCCTTGGTTAGACAACTAGTCTAGGAGAAGGAAAACTCTGAATTCAAACCTGTTAAACTCCGCTTAAAAATTGACCTTGTGTCATATCCAGGGGTTGGTAAATAGTAACATGTTAGAAAAATGTCCAAACTATATACAAAATGTGGTGGAAGAAAACCATCATCTTCATCATCATGACACACTGCCAGCACGGATTTCCCTGAAGGCTACATCCTGTATCGGCGCAGAGCTGTTGTATATAGGTTCTAGCTGGTCATCCTGGCTTTGCTCGTCCATATGAAGGGGTCCACAGGAGTATGTCGCTTATGAGTTCGTCCTTACTTCTTCAGTAGTGTCCCGCATATGTGCTTTGTCTAACTTGGATAATTTTCGTGATGGGTGGTAGGTGGCCGTATAGCTGCAGTTTTGTGGGGTGTTGCCTCCAGGACTTCAAATATTGAACAAAAACAACCATACTCAAAGAGTTACAAAAATACAACATTATAAACAAAGAGTTCGTCCTTCCTTTTCTGCAGAGCCAAAACGTTATGCCTTACGACTACGCGATTCGTCAAAACAAGTCTACAAATTACTTCTGGAAGAGTTTCCATTATCATCTTTTTCTTTATCAGAGTAAATTGAAAGATATGGCGTAGAATAAATTACAGCTGCAAAATCGCTCCTGAAAAAGGTCATCTTTTTCAGGACAGTGTCTTAATGGCACATGAAATGTTATAAAAATTTATTTAAAAAAAAAAAAAATTAAGCTGACCACGTGCGGCACTTGATTTAGCTGGAGTGGAGAAGGGAGAAGTAATCCCAGACAGTGCGGAATCAAAAAGTGACTTCCTCCTTTTTGTCAAGAACTACTAATTGGACCTTCTATACGAATACGGGGACCGAACTAATAGCATGAAAGCTATCAGATGGGTTGTCTCACTCGCTTCATGAATGGAGCTCCCCAAGAAATAAAAGTAACATTAAATGAAAGTTGTCTGCTGAAGTTCTTCCAAGAAAATTCAACTGAAAAAAAATTCGACCGAGAATTTTGCGGAAAAGAACCTTAAAGAAAACTGGAAATTTAATGAACTTTGAAACTTTTCGATACAACAAAAAAACAAACAAAAAAAAAAAAAACAAAAAGAGAAAAGAGAAATACTCAAATTCAAAGAACTTTGTTTCCCCGGACACTCTCTCCGATAAGTTTCCCGCAAATTGTACTAAAAATTTGCAACACTTTATCTTATCTATCCCTTTCTTTCTTATTTCTTTGCATAAAATTCCTTTTAAAAAACTTTATTGTCTGTGTTATCCTTTCGAACCAATATCCGAACTAGAAAGCTGCGGAACTTACTGTTTAATTTTACTGACTGAAATTACCGTTAACGCCACACGAAAGCCTCCTTAAACATCACCCAGTTAAATACTAAACTTGGCTTTAGTGTCACTCACATTCCTACAAATTTTATCCCCTCCTCCTAAAATTTCTTTATATTGCAAATTTTCATTTTACCTTTAAATCTTTTAAATGTACCTTAACCCGCCCCCCCCAAAAAAAAACAACAACAAAAAAACAAATTCATAGGGGGGTGTAGATTGGTACAAATGAAGATGACGGTCTTTATAAAAGAATAATGGCATTTATGATCACTGGTTTTGAAAATACAGTTACCACTGGTCATTAAACCTGCCCTGAAGTAACAATTAATAGTAAGTGGCTTTCTCAAGAGGTTCTGAAATGGATTTTTCAAATTATAAATACTGGATTATTTTTATTAGGGCTGTTGTTGTAGAAGACACTCATACAACCAATGTGAATGCTTTTAACTTTTTACTAAATAAGTTTTTTTGGGCGGGGGTGGATGAAAAGTACTTCATATCTATTTCCAAATCTTCCCCCAAAATATTAAAGTTTTTTGATTATGTACATATATTGAAAAATATTCGGAATAGTTTAATAAGCAGAATAGTTTACTTTGTGGACCACAGATACATTGTCGAGGATACAACAGGATATATATATATATGTGTGTGTGTGTGTGTAGTTAGGCAGCAGTCGTTCATTTAAGCATGTTTCATTCAATAATAAAAACACATTTTGCCTGTATAATTTAACTAAGATCCTTGCAAGTTTCCTGATACAACTACAAATCCCAGAAGCCCTACATATAAAAACAAAAAAACAAAACAAAAAAAAAAACTAAAATCAATAGAATTAATTTTGAAAATAGCGACAATGTTTTGAAATACATTTAGAATTTTTTTTTATATTCCGTATTTCTTGATTGTATTCTATTTCCGTTGATAGCGTTCTAATTTTTAAATTCATCAGCAATTCAGTTTTATCCAACTCTGCGTTTGCATATTTTTGTTATGTTAAAAAAACCGTAAAAGTTTCAAAACTCATTTAAAAAACAACACCCTTTACACATTCAAACAACCCCTGATGATGGCCTATGAAGGGTTCGAAAGCACTCGGGACAATTTTTATAAATTCATCCACCTATTCCAACCTGAAACAAAGACACTTATCAGAAAACTCGAAAAGATTTCATTAAATTATACGGACAAATTTTGTCTTGGCCTAGTATGTGCAGTATTCACTAATAGCTCGGGAGACCTGGGTTCAATCCCAGGTCGCGTCATACCATAAACTTCAAAAATAGTACTTGATACCTTCTTACTTAACACTCGGGCAATATAAGGTACTATCAAGGTTAAAGTGGAGCAATCCTGGGAAAGGAGTAGCGCCCTTCCCTACACCTCGGTGTAGTAGCTATTGAAAAGGGAACCTTTTTGTCGCACTTGACTACAGTCGCCAACTGTACTTTACATATATATATATATATATATATATATATATATATATATATAAGATCTGAAGAAGTCCTGTTAAAATTTTTTTCGTGTTTTTGATTCATATCAAAAACACATGATAGGATGGAAATAAATTTATACTCCTAATGTGATCGGTTTTGTTTTTTTCTTAAAGAAATTATAGCTCTGTAATGTCAGTTACATTGAGGTGTTCACCAGGAAAATTTAAATGTTCACTGTTAAATGTTTTTTTTTTTTGTCCTGATGGAATTTTTCCCAACTCTGGTTTAACTGGACTGAATAATACACACACACACACACACACACACACACACACACACACACACACACACACATATATATATATATATATATATATATATGCGAGATTCCTTCGATAAATTACGAAAATATTTTTGAAAAAAACTTATATCTATATATGTGTGTGTGTGTGTGTGTGTGTGTATACCTGCGTGTGTGCGTGCGTGTGAGGGAGAGAGAGAGATAGATAGATAGAGAGAGAGAGAGAGAGAGAGAGAGAGAGAGAGAGAGAGAACGTGTGTGAGGATGTATGAGTCTTGTCGGTTAGTCTTACTATTTATATTATGTTGTGTTTGCGGACTACATTCGGTGCCTTGTACTTGTTTACAACACGCAGTTTCGTTTTATTGGTCCACATAAAAATGCAGAGGTCATGACACAGAATTTTATCAAAATTTTGAATAGAAGATCAAAAAAATTGTGATAAAGATGAACATAGATAGATAGATAGATAGATAGATTAGACGTTCAAAGCCATAATGAATATTCCAAAAAGAAATATTAGGAATGTAAATCAAAAGGAATAGAGAAAATATATACATTTACAAAAAGTCAAAATGAAAATTGTTTAGAAAAAGCCAAAAAAACATGGACAGTTAGAAAACGAGAGCTGATGAGTTGAAGGAAACAGAAGAAACAAGAAAAAGTAATTAAGAAATACAGATTTAATGAGTAGTTGTCATTTAAGATTTACTTCACAACAGGTCAGAAATATAGGGCGCCCGGTGAGGGTCGAACTAACTTACAATGAACTTGTTAATTTAGCTTACGAACCATTACTTTATACAAAGCATGCAAACATATATGGTGTCTCAGGCAAGGTAGTATGAAAAAATAAAAAATAAATAAATGAGGAAAGATAGATGTAGTGGCTAGAAAAGTTATTTAGATGGACGTAGTGGCTAGATAAGTTATTTGTCATATACTCAGCTGAATCTTGTTTAGCTCAAGGTCAGAATTAAAAAGTCTTCGACTGCAAGTCTAAAGTAATTTTAGGCGGATGAAGATATCAGTTTCAATAAATCGTGTAATTAAGTTAATTCCCTATAGTCAACAATCACTCAGAAATTTGACTGACTACGGAGCTTAGAATTCGTCGACTATATATCCCCTGCAGAGAGATAAGACCCGTTACCAAATCTGGAGTATCCTAATTATGACGCTAAACTCCATCTGATGGTGAGGCTCCAGTTCTGAAGATCTGTGGATTGGGGAGTATCTATTCCTTGACATTAATCCCAAGCCCATTCTGACCCAGAGTACCAATTAAAGTTCAATCTCAGAGTCAAATGAAGTGAAGTTGTCTCCCTTTAGTCGAGGGCGACCAGGAGGCTCCCTTTTCAATAGCTACTACACAGAGGTGTAGGAGAGGGCGCTACTCATTTCCCTGGATTGCTCCACTTTACCCTTGATGCGTACCTTATAATGCTGAGTGTTAAGCAACTAGGTATCAAGTGTCATTTTTAAAGTTTTTGGTATGACACGACCTGGGATTGAACCCAGGTCTCCCAGACCATGGGCAAACACTCTAACCACTAGTTGTATTAAGAATAGTTACTTAAAGCTATAATTGGTTACTGAGGATTTTTATTAGTTACTTGAAACCATATAATCACTTGCAAAAAATTCCTATTAAGTAAAATAATTACTTGACGTCATTTAATAATGAGTAAAAAAAACGGTTTAACTCGAAACAAAATGACTGAGAGCAAATTCTATAGAAATATTTGATATATCATCATCATCATGTCGCGCTGGTAGCACGGATATCCCTGACCCTCTCTCGCCACTCCTCCCTATCGTTCATCGCCCTAGGCAGGTCTTCTGGACAACATCCCGTATCCTCACATAGCTGCTGAATGTATGTTCGTGCTGGTCGTCCTGCTTTTGCACGGCCATGTGTGGGGGTCCATAAGAGTACATCACTTATGAGTTCGTCCCTGCTTCTCCAGCAGTGTCCTGCATGTCTGGTTCGTCTAACTTGGATAGTTTTCGGGATAGGAGGCAGGTGGCCGTACAGTTGGTGTCTTGCGGGGTGTTGCCGCCAGGACTTGTTCAAGATTGCACGCAGCATTCTTGTGTAGTTGCCGTCTAGCTTCTTCTCCAGCCGTTTTGTTAGCGTCCATGTAGTGCAGCCATATAGCAGTATCGATGTGACCGCTGCCTGGAAGAAACTGCGTTTCATTTTATCGGTTAGGTCTGATTTCCATATAATCGATAGCCTAAAAAAAAAAAAAAAAAAGAAAATTAAAGAACTTTACCAGAAGTGTCGATATAAAAGTACAATGAGCGCCATTCTCTAACCTCTAGTCATAAGTTAAATACTGACGTGTTGCCAGGTCGTGAAGATTAATCAATCAATCAATCAATTATTTTCATTTAATTCAGCTATCCAAAATCAAGTATGAATTCTCTTATCCCTCCAGCGATGAGTTAGATAGTACCGCTACGTTTTTTTACTACAAGGATAGATTTGACATAATATAACTCACGAATGTTGGTATGCCATTAAAAAAAAGAAACTCACAAACCAATAAAAAATTTAAAAAAAGGAGGGATTTGGCATATAAGTTTAGAAATAAAGAAAACTAACTTCACTGCAGCAATGTACTCATTATCGGAGGATCAAAACTTTCTAAAGTGAAGAAGACCAAATTTCCGTTAAAATAAGCCATTTACTATGTTTAGCTTTAAATGACACAAAGAGCAAGGAGCAAGAATCAAACTCACTAACAATGGTTTACTAACTTAACTTGCAAGCAATGAAAATACAACGTTAAAAGTTAATCAATTCAAAAACTATACTAAAAAATTCTATCTTGTATTTTTATGACTGCAAGCAAACTTATGCAAAATATTAATTTTAAAGGTGTGCTTAAGGCACAGAGAGGATAAATTTTGGTGTCGTCAACGAAAAAAAAAAAAAATTAATTGCCTTTGTGTGAGTGTTAGCCTTAGTTAAAGAAAAACAAAATTCAGCCAATCTCTCTGCCATAGGCACGAGCGATGTAAGGTTACATTTTAAGTGGAGTACTGCTAGTTTAGTTCAGAGGTTTCTATTTCTTATAGCAGTCTGTTTTACTATTTACCGAAATTGGGGGGCGGTGAGAAAGGAAAGGCATCTGTACAAAGGGAAACCCGTACTCAAACTGCCTTGTCTAGGATTTAAACTTTGCTCGCTCAGTTCATTTTCTACGATGGTAAACTTGACGTTATAATCTTTAAAACCAACTTTCGATCGAAGAATTTAAAGAAATAATAATAATAATAATAATTACAAGCATGATTTCTATCTTCGTTACTAACATAATTACTTTTATAGTTATTATAATTATTATAATTATTATTATTATTGTCTGTGTAAGGGTAGTAACAGTTGAATTAAAAACTTTCGTTTCTTGTAAAGTAATTAAGAGTAGAAGTGGGAAGAAAAGAAAAAAGGAAAAGATTAAAAAAAAAAAACCTAAAAAAAAACAAACTCAAAAAAGAACCAAGAGGGAAGGGACATGCCGTCATCCAAAACTGACGATAACTAAATATTGGTATCAATAAGCATGCCTTCTGTCTTTGGTATTAACATAATTACTATCGTAGTTATTGATTTGGTTTCTTTGTTTAATGACATATCAACCTTCGTGGGTTATTTAATGCCAAAGCCATTCTCCTAGAAGAACAGCGGTGGTGCTATTTAACCCATAGCTTGGAGGATATGGGGGTTCATACATTTCACAAGGGTATTTTCCCGAAAGTGAACGTAATAGCGCGACTGGAGTTCGAACTCACGTACTTCGATTTCGCAGACCATCACTTTAACCATCATCGTAGTTATTATAATTATTGTAAATATTATTATTGTCTGTGTAAGGGTAGTAGCTGTTAAATTAAAAAAAAACTTTCGTTTCTTGTAAAGTAATTAGGAGTAGAAGAGAGGTGAAGAAAAGAAAAAACAAAAGAAAGCAAAAAAGCCCTAAGGGGGAGATACATAAATGCTCGCACAAATGTTCTTAGAAGCCAATTAAAAAGTCAAAGAAGTGGAAAGCTGCTACTATCAGGCTTTCATCCAAAACTGACGACCTGAGAAGGTAACTAAATTATCGCTCAAATGTTAGTATCTGTTGCTGGTTCTAATGTAATTTCTATTGTTATTTTTCGGTCTAAGAATAACCAAATTGAAATAATCCTTACAGAGATTAATCCTACAATAACTGGCCCCCACTAGTCAATTCCTTGGGACCTACAATACCTCTGAAATTCAAAAGTATCATAAATGTGGACTTAAGTTAAAACTTACGGAAGGAATGACAAGTTTTAAAAGGAGAAAGCAGAAGGAGAAAGGCTCTTTTTGTGATCCGCTTAAGAGTGCACTTTGAGAAAACCAGGTCACGTCTGAGTCAGGCGCGCACATTTTAAACAACCTCTAGGTCTAGTATAGCCCCAATATACCACCTATGATAAAATGTCGAAGAAAAATATGACACAACATGGGACCCAGGCAACAGGCCTGGGTGTCATGATCGGCAGGTTATTTCCTGAGTGCCAACATGGGAGACCTAATCGTCATCCTGCGAATGTTGGCTGTTCTTTTTTACAGGTACACGAATAGCGATTTAAGGAACTTCACCAATCAGAGACACAAACACAAAAGTGGACTATGGAAGACAACCAACTTTAATTACACTGTTATTTTAGGAGCAACCCTACACAAAGAGGAAATAGAAAACGAATGATAGAAATCTGGCAATAATGTGCTAGTTTTCTGACAACAAGCCACATACTTGCTGACCAAGTTAGGACAATAATAAAGAAAGATTGGTTTCCTGACCTTGAAATAAAAGAAATACACCAGAATATAATTAATGAACAAGATAGTATTACAATATCAGACACACCAACTATTGACAAACGAGAACAGTCTAACAGAAATGAACTATAGACTTCGGAAAATAGAAACACCACAGAACTAAACAACACAGAGCAAACAGTAACACAAGAACAAAAAATAAAATTGGAAACTTTAAAGAGAATTATGAACGAGAAAAAGACTACCTTACCATCACTAAAAAACTTAGAATGGACAGCAGTCAAGTCGGAAATAGAAAAAAATAAATCAAGTACTAACTTATATATCAACGAATTATATAACCTAATTAAATAAACTAATCTATGCAGGAGCGAAATTAATTTGTGTGAAAATTGGTATCCCCTCTAAAAGCACAAGAAAAAAATCAAAAACTGGATGGGAAATTCGACTGGTAACGCAGATAAAATCTCTACGAAAACAGGCCAAAATGATAACACAAAGGAAATACGCTGGAACATGTAGAGACAAAAAAGAAAAGGCAACACAAGGAAAAATAACAATACAAATAGAGGAAATAAACCAGAAAGTACAGACGAATGAAGGAAGATTAAAGAGATATCGACAAAGGATAAAACAATACAGACAAAACTGAATATTCTAGAAAACGAAAGAAAATTCTACCTACAACTTGGAGGAGATGACGTGAAAACATACCAACAACTGGATGCAAGAGGAACCGAACAATTTTGGACAAAAATATGGCAACGAAGAGAATATAACAAAAAGACCGATTGGGTAATCAATATGACAAAAGAATTAGAAAAACTTGAAGAAGGTCCGAAAGTGGTAATACACATCGATTTACTCAAAACAAACTAAAAAACAAATTAGAAAACGCCATTCCATGATGGAATATGTGGATCCTGGTTCAAGAAACTCACCTCCATTCACCACAGACTAGTCCTAGAAATGAACTGATACCAATAAGAAGCACATGTACCCAAATGGATGACCAAAGGAAATACCACATTGATCCAGAAGGACCCCTCAAGGGAACCGCCCAAATAACTACAGACCTATAACCTACCTACTGATGATGAGGAAAATATTAACAGCACAAATAGGGAAAAATTACTACACGCTAACAAGCCGCAGAATATTCCCTGAGGAACAGAAAGGATGCCGTAAAGGATCCAGAGGCACAGGAGAGTTACTTTACAGATATCAGCATATCCTCAACGAGAGCAAGATCAGACAGAAAAATCTTAACCTTGCCTAGATTGACTACAAACAGGCATATGATTTGGTCCCGCAAAGCTGGATAATAAACTGCTTCCAAATGTACAAAATACCAGAAGTCATTAACTTTATCAAGAAAACCATGAAAACCAGGAAAGTGGAACTGACGGCAGGAGGGAGAAGCTTACTTAAAGTGAAGGTCCAAAGATATATATCTCAAGGAGATACATTATCATCGTTAATATTGATAATTATTAAGCACATACTAAGAAAATGCACAGCCAGATAGTAAGTTATTAAATCGCAGGAAAAGATCAATCATCTAATATATGTGGATGACATGAAACTGTTGGCAAAAAATTAAAAAAAAGAACTAGAAACTCTATTACGCGTAGTGAGAATATACAGTCAGGACAAAGAGATGGAATTTGACATAGAAAAATGTGCCTTGGTAGAAATGAAAAGTTGCGAACGACACCTGACAGAGGGAATGGAACTGCCTAATCAAAACAAGATTAGGACGCTCGGAGAAAAGGAAACGAACAAATACTCGGGCATTTTGGAAGCTGACGCCATCAAACAAGTGGAGATGAAAGAAAAAAAAATAAAAAAAAAGAACACCTCAGGAGAACTAGAAAGCTACTTGACACAAAACTATCTGGCAGAACTCTTATCAAAGGAATAAATATATGGGCTGCACTCCTCGTTAGATATTCAGGACCCTCTTTGAAGTTGACCCGAGAAGAACTTAAGCAAATGGACCAAAAAAACAAGAAAACTAATGATCATGCATAAGGCATTAGATCTCAGAGATGACGTTGACAGACTATATATATCAAATCAAGAAAGCATGGAGGAAGAGGACTTGCTAGCATTGAAGACAGCGTAGATACATCGATAAAAGCACTCGAGGACTACATGGAAAAGCACGAAGGCGGACTTAATACAGTCACCAAAAACGATATTGACAAAACGAAGACCAACAGAATGACAATAACTAGGAAACAAAAATGGGAAGAAAAACAACTCTATGTGCGTTTTAAACGACTAATTAACAACATCTCACACGACAAAACCTGGACATGGCTAAGAAAAGGAAAGCTTAAGAGAGATACAAAGTTTCTCCGACTAGCAGCACGAAACAACGCCATAAGAACTAATCATGTCAAAGCGAGAATATATAAGAAGCAACAAAATAGGTTATGTGGTATTAGAAACGAAATCATTGATCACATAATAAACGAATGCAACAAATTAACATAGAAGGAGTATAAGACTAGACACGACTGGGTGGGCAAGGTGATCCACTGGGAGATATGCAAGAAATTTAAATTTCACCATATAAACAAATGGTATATGCATAACCCAGCATCTATCCAAGAGAATGACACAGATAAACTTCTATGTGACTTTGACTAACAAACGGATCACTTAATCTCGGCCAGAAGACCAGACATTATAATAATTAAAAAAAAAAAGAGAATTTGTAAAATTGCTAAATTTGCTGTCCCGGTTGACCACAGAATAAAACTGAAGGAAAGCGAAAAGAAGGATAAGTACCTGGACCTTGCTAGGGAATTGAAAAAACTATGGAACATGAAAGTGACAATTATACCAATCAGGATTGGTGCTTTTTGTACTGTCACTAAAGGATTTTTAAAGTGACTGGAGGACTTGGAAATAAGAGGACGAGAGGAGGCCATCTAAAATACTATATTATTGAGAATGGCCAGAATACTAAGAAGAGTCCTGGAGACCGGAGGAGACTTGCTGTAACTCAATCTCTTGTAAAAAAAGACCATCAGCTTGCACTGATGTGTAAAATCCTCAAGGAGTAAATAATAATAATAATAATAATAATAATAATAATAATACAGTGAGGTGTTTATTTACCCAACCCCTCTGCTATGAGTGAGATGTAACACAAGACCAGTTTTAAGCAGCGTACAGAAATTTCAATCTCCTCGACCGTTCGTCGTATCGAGGCTAATGTTCCCAATTTTATCATAAATAAGAGATGGTTTCATTCTTTTCCAATGTGCATTGGTGAGAATTGGAACACAATCACTAACACCTTGTCTATTCTCTTTGGCGATGCTCCAAGGTCATTTACAAGGTTATGACTCATCATAATATTATCCGAACCTGAAATGGGGAAGTTGGTTATTAAGTTTCGAATTTCGAGATCAGTGTTCAAGAATTATTAAGGATAAAACAGTCTTATAAATGTTATGCAAACAGTCGGGAAGCGTGTTCAGTGTAACGGTTATCGTCGTAGGAAATGGCATTGGTGACCAGAGTTCAAATCCTACGTGAAGTTGTTTAAGTTTTGCTACGAGCTAATGTCCTTAGAAAATCGAGAATCAACCCGTTCTCCCCTAAATAGTAAGTCAGACTGATTCTGGTTTCTTTAGCCTTGGTTAAGCAACCAGTCAAGCAGAAGGGAAACTCTGTACACTGCTTAAAAATTAACGTTGTGTCACTTCCTGTTCGTGATAGACGATTGAGTAAATAAATAGATATACGATGGGCATACGTTAAGTTTCCAGACTTTTTTCGTATGGGCACTTTTATTTATAGTACACACATGAAACTCTACTCCCCTTCGAAGTAATCTTCTCCCGCTGCAATGCACTTGTTGTACCATTCCAACAACTTCTTCAAGGCACCATGCAAGTCTTCTTGTGTGAGCGTGTCAATGACCTTCTTCACAGCCTCTTTCATCTCTTCAATTGTCTCATAACGACAGCCTCTAAGCTTAGGGAATTACCAAAAGTCACAGAGAGCAAGGACTGGACTTTAGGGATGGTAAGGAACTGTCTTGATGCCCTTGTTGGTTAAATAGTCTGTGACAAGGATGGAGTCATCGACTGGTGCATTGTCCTGCTGGAAATGCCACTGAGCCGATTTGAAGAGTGCTGGCCTCTTCCGACGGAATCTCTTCCTGAACTCCCTTAAAACCTCAACATAGTAACCCTAACCCTAACCCAAACCATTTCGTCAATCAACTCTGTTGTACTGACTTTCTTACTCCTCCAACACCTCTCATCATCCTTCACAGACTCCCTGCCTTCCTTGAATCTCTTATGCCACTGAAAAACTGATGCTCGATTCATGCAAGATAGTCGAGAAGCAGTCTGAAGCATTCCATACGTTTCTGTGGCATTTTTTCCAAGTTTAAAACACAATTTCATTGCATATCGTTCTTCTAAAGTGTCAGATTGCATTTATGAAATTCACTAGCTGTGACAATCAGCCGTTAGTAGGGTGTGTTCCAATTGCTGCTGTAGCTGTTCATTTGAACCTGAAATCATGAAAATTGGTCCATCTCATATGATGTATAGCAATAACATACTAAATTTTCAAGTGTCTACGACAATTTTAAATGCCCATACGAAAAAACTCTGTAAGCTTATTGAAGGCACCTCGTACATTCAAAGTTACAAATTGATTGACAATACCCAAATCCCAAGAGACTACGCAAACGTCATCTTTCTTACGAATGAAGTAAACGCTATTCACAATCTCAAATGCGCATGAGAATATATTCTTGAAAATGTTCATGCTATTGCATCATAGCACTAACCAATCAAAAAGCACGAGTCTAAATTCCCAGGAAGTTATAATTAATCCACTGCTATTTCAAAAGTTTCTCTCCTTCAGGCACCAGCCATGATAACTGCTACCGCGGAAGGAAGGAGATACGAATTAGTTGGGGACTGGTAGTCACTTCCTTTACTCGCTACTCATAATTGATGGGGCTGTGGATGTAATTAGTGATTCTGAAATTTAGGACGCTTTTATACGTCGCGGAGTGGATACGGTCATATATTGCACAGGCTCACTTTGATATGACTGCCCTAGGGACAATTAACAACGCCGTTATAAGGACAATGGAGTGTTGAATACTAAGTCTACTGAATAAAATTCGTAGCATCTGTTAATCTCATCTCTGGATTTGCGCCTGGATTATCTTGCTTCCTCTCCTGCACACAGGTCTGCGCAAGATTATATGGAAGACAGGTAGTTGCCCATACACCCCCTAATAGAATTGCAAGGGCTAATATAACCTGATGCCAGAATCTTCACCAGGTTTCCAAGAACGAAGCTGAAGCCAAGGGTTGGCTGCTTTAGGGATTTGACTTCACTTGTTTTTATTGTTTATTCTCGCAGTCTCTTAATAAAAACGAATGTTTGAATTTAGAGATTCTTTCTCCTCGTCTGGTAGTGCAGTATTCCCTTCAATTTAATCCATGACTTGAGAACAGAAGAATTATGCTTAACTTGGTCAATGGCGTCTGATATGAAAGCAGAGGCGTGACAATGAATAAATCCACGCAGAAGAAATTGTACATTTTAAAATTAATCGAAATTTGCTTTGAGGCTATAACTAATGTGTTCCCGATTGTGTGACATCGATGTGAGAAACGAATCCCATAAGGTACAGTTAAAAACCCACGAACTTAAAAGCGGCTCTGTATGCACATCTTCACTATCTGGACCAATGAAAACTAGACAACGCAAACAATATGTTCCCCATAATCTCTGCTACTGTCATAAATAAATCGCTTCCACTTGTGTAGGTTTTCACGAACGTGACATGTAAGTTCTTATTAGTTGCTGGCAAAATGCACAGACACTTGTGGTGGCTATGGAGAAAATTTGTGTTTGGTGGCTGAAAATTAGCTTTATCTGATGGAGTTTTCTCTACATCGATATTGTCAAAGAGGAAATAGAGAGGAATCATTATTTTGGAGTGCTTCTTGTCATAAGATTAATCTTTTCTGTGTTTTCTTCTTCTGTAGTTATTTACTTAGTATGGCAAAAATACATTGGCTTACTTACAGTTCCTGATGTTTTTAAATTGAGAAATTGATGTTATATAATTAAGGTAATAATTTTGAATATTAATCATTTTTCGTTAATCATATTTTATTATTTAGTTCGGTAAGGCTTTGAACTACTCGTGTCTCTTGGTCCAGGTGCATAGTCAGATGGTGCAGTCTTACGCCCGCGCAGAAATAATATGACAATCATCATCTGATAACAAACCCCAGACTGAAAATGGGCTGGAGTGTGGATGACGTAATGCCCAGAAGAAATGGCCATGATAATTTGAGGATTTTGAAAAGACAGTAGTTGAGTTTTCTACCGTTGAGGCTTACAGTTGAGTTTTTCGGATCTCGACAGGCAGATATGAATGGAGATCTTAAACATCACAAGATGATCCGCTCGTTGGGGTGGGGTCAGCATAGTATGGTTAGCATGGGCTTTTAAGTATTGTGTATCTTTCCTCGTGTCGCTATGGACATAAACCAGAAATTTATAAACCCGTTCGTTTTCCGAAACGAAAGGGTCCGCCTGTGTTTGTATATGTGTTTGTATTACTGTTGTGATTGATATTAAATGTTAAATGGTCATACATACATGATTTGTAAGGGGATAGATTGTAAGTAATGTTCTTTTTAAATAAATAAGTTATATATAATTTGCTAGCACACAATTAAATAGTTCCAAGTATTTTCTAATACTAACAGTTTTATTTGCACACAGTTAAGTGGTTCCATTGCTATGTCATACCAGTAATTCAATTTTTTGCACATTGCTGAATGGTTTCAAGTATTTTCTAATACTAACAGTTTTATTTTCACACAGTTAAAAGGTTCCATTGATATGTCATACCAGTAATTCAATTTTTTACACATTGTTGAATGGTTTCAAGTAATTTTATTTAAAACTAATAATTCAACTCAACATTATTCATTTGTTTGCACACAGTTAAATGGTTTCAAGTTTTACAATGTAACACTAACAATTCAATTTAACATCAGTCATTTGTTTGCACACAGTTAAATGGTCAAACAATTATATTTGACCCATTGATGGGATTCTATCAGGTGCTACGATTTCGGGTCAGAGTTGACCAGGGAGTAATGGCAATAAAGAGGTAATCCGCATTTCCAAGATCTCCATTATTGAAGCCTCCTTATCTGATGGTTTAGGGTCATATCCAGAACACTCATTGGAGCGGGTCTTATCCCTTTACAGAGATAAGGTCGCTTTATTCTACTTCCTGAGCCGACGGGACCCTAGAGATTTGGGAATTACGTTCCATTTTAGAAGTTATTTCCTAAGAGGTGATTTTGTTTTCACACTGTCCTATCGAATACATAAAATTTTTAACTAAATATATTTCACTTCTATTTGAGACCCTAACAGATACTCTCAGTCCGGGTCAGAGTGGACTTGGGAGTAATGGAAATAAATGGGTGCCCCACACTTCCTAGATCTCCAGAACTGGAGCCTCACCATCAAATTTGGTTTAATGCCATAGTCAGAACACCTGATGTTTCTAATTAGTCCCCATTGAATTATTATCAAGCTAATCTCTGCTCAATGTCTATTTCCACGGTTGCCCTATGCCGGACTAAACTAAACAGCATTATTTATATATATCTAATATCTCACTTCACTAGTATGAGGGAAAAAAATCTAACATTTTAAATCAATCTAGCTCTAGAAGCATCGACATTAGTGATGGAAAGACGCGGATACTTATCTCCCATTAACGTCTGCCTGGCAATATTTACAGCTGAAATTCTGCTTGAAGGAGAGATTGCTTTCATTTGGTTACTTGAAAAAGAAAAAAAAAAAAGAAGCGATTTCTCTCTACATATATTTCTTTTTTGTTTGGTTAAAGTTACTAGGTCTGTATCGTAGAAAGGAAAATATTACCGGAGAACCGTGGTCGAATTGTGTATATATTTACTAATAATTTATAATACTTAGGGGAATTTTATCACAAGAGTAGAAAGAAAAAGAAAATTTAAATCAGGTGACAGACGAACTCCAGAATTAATCTATTATGGGAACAAATAGTTTTTTGTTGATTCCTGGGTTTTTTCCTCCTTTCTTTGCGGATTTTTTTCCTTCTGTTTATTTTTGCACAAAGCTCAAAGTTAGTTTTCGGGGAAAGTTAAAGACTAAACTAAGTAAAAATAATATATCAGTGTTTTTAGACAATCTAATATTATTATTAAGAATAACATAAAAGACTAAAGTTTTGAATATATTTTTCTTAAAAGATATAATAAACTAGTAATCAGTACCAACCAACAATGCAAATATAATAATATCTGTAAAACAAAGAAAAAAAATATATCGGCCGTCTAGAGGGTTTCCAGTGTGAACACAGAATGTAAGTTTTTTATGGTCAGCCAATCCTATATATATATATATATCTGTCTCACGGGAATATTTTATCCTCCAAGTTGTGGGTTAAATTGAACCCCTAGTTGTTTTCTACAACGATTTGCCTTGGCATTAAATATCTCACGAAGTTTGGTAAACCATTAAATAAAAAAAAGCCAAGCCGGGAGCAGGTCACAACCAAAATCACTTTTCTTACAGTGGTCTCTTAGACAACAGTATAGGTACAATGTTTAACAAGCTCGTTAACCATTACCTCTTGGTATTTGTCTTTCGTGACGTTTTAAAAAGTTTAATCCAACACAAGGCTACAAAAGTAAAGTACCAATGAATGCCTTATAAACGAGCATAGACGACACTAAAGATAAAATCACGTACGTGTTTAAGTATCTATCTGTCTATCTGTCTATGGCTAGCACGTAGAATGCAATATGTAGCTTATGTTGATAATTTTTTTCATTGAGTCATTTATGAATGGTAAGATTGCCATTGATTCCTCATTCTACTAAACTGATTCCTAACCCAATATGACTCTCTCTCTCTCTCTCTGTCTCTCTGTCTCTCGATCTATCTATCTATCTATCTATCTATCTATCAAACAAGCTAGCTAGTTGTTACTACCTATCATTTATCTGAGTTTATTTGGTCGACGATAGGTTTGCATCCCCGGTTCTTGAAAAATATCTTTAAAGTTAGAGTTTACTTTCAAAATGTCCCAAAGAATATTGAGTATCTGGGGTAGAGATGGAAGAGTGGTGTTGAATATTCTTTCGAAAAAAATACGATTCATCTTTACTCAAAGATCAAATTATTTTCCATGAAAAAAATTAACTACGTAAAAATAATATTCCTATTTGTCTTATTACGTTTGTTCAGTTTTGTAATCATGGAAACAAGACACAGAAAAGATACACTGTTCTCATGAAGCAACACTCGACAGAGTTATCTCCCCACAGAACACATAAGACACCAAAAATATGACGAAAAAGAGCCCTGCAAAGAAACAAAAAATTGACAAAACAATTCGTTACGAGTCACACCTGTAATACCAACAAACATAAATTGATGGCTCAGTCGGCTGGAGCGGTAGAATTCACCGACTACATCTCGGCAGAGGTTGTACGACTCCTCCAACGAGTGTCCTAGATATGACACTAAGCAATATGATGGTGAGGCTCCAGTAATGCTAGAACTTTGGGGAATGTAGAGTACCTCTTCAATGCCATTGCTCCCAGGTCTACTCTGGCCGAAGTGGTAGCACCTGATAGGGTCCTACCTATGAGCCTAATAGAACTGTTTGACATTTAAACTGTGTACTTACGCTAAACTGAATCGTTTGAAATAGAATTGTTTGATCATCTAACTGTGTGTAAACAAATGGCTGATGCTTAATTGAATTATTAGTGATACATAGCAATACTTGAAAACATTAAACTGTCAGCAACAAATTATTGATAGTAAATAGAATTATTTCTATTAGATAGAAATAAGTGAAACCATTTAACTATGAGCAAAAATAAGCTCAGGATCATTTAGAAATGTTATCAACAAAATCTGTTTATATATATATATATATATATATATATATATATATATATATATATATATATATATATATATATATATATATATATATATAATGAGAGGGTTGGTCGTCAGTAAATCACCATGTGGTTATGTGTCGAACCAAGTGCAATATATTTTCCATGGATTAAATATGTATAAAATATTTATTTTCCATGGATTAAATATATATATAATATATATTTACTTATTATCATTATATATATATATATATATATATATAAAGGATGTGGCGTTAAATAACCTACAATGGTTGATATGCCATGAAGCTAAACTAAACCTAACCAAATCTACATTGAGGAAAAACTCATCCCTACCAACTTCAACATAGAAATATACCCTCAGTCGGCAACTATCATGAAGACATTCGATCAGTCTGGTATAAAAGTCGAAGTTCTCTTTGGACCTCATAAAGGACATCGCAAAATTCTGCGAAAGAAATATCTCCTAAAGAAAATTGGAAACAAACTTTCTTGATGACACAATAAAAACAAAAGCAAAAAAAAACAAAAAAAAAAAAACAACGAACAAAGACGAATATAATGGCATCACAACAGCAATAACCAAGCAAAAATAAAAATAAAAATGCTCCATCGAGTCAAAGCGGCAAAACACTAAAGATTATGGTGAAAGCCACCCTCAAAACAAAACAAAAAAACACAAAATGATACAAAACCAAAAACTCTTCTATCGAACATAGAGAGAGAACACCTAAAAAGTACGATAACGAAATCAAGGGTACCAAGGAGAAAACCAACTCAAACCAAACGACACATAGATACAGAGATCCTCAAACTAACGAAAAATAAGAGAGCTGGGCTCGCAATAAAAATCAGTCTAAATAATAACACAAACATTGAACCAAATCAAATAAGAAATACACAACTTGGTCAACTAAATCGAGGTAAGTACACTCAGTTAAGTACAGCTACTCAAAAAAATCAGGAAGATCCCCACAAATCGGGAATGTCAGCCTTGGAGGAACACCTAAACAAGAGAATAACAAAAAAAAAACCCACTCCCACAGAAGTAATAGCGACAATAATACAACACTAACTTTAAATAACATTAATTTTAATGATTGACATTTCATATAAACAAATGAAAGCACTATTGGCCTGGCTGCAACCCCTTTATAAGCAAACATCGACATAAATTAATTTGAAAACACGTATATCTAACAGGGGATTCTGGATGCCTGCCTTTTTTACGCAAGATTCATTGATGAAATATTTAACATATTGACAGGCGGAAAGGCAGAACTGAATATTTTCCTAACCAAACTAAATATGACACAAGATTCGATCAAATTTGACTACGAAAGGTCTATACATTCAAATGTATTTTTAGACACCATAATAAATATTGACAAGAACAAACAACTGCAAAGAATATTAAACACGAAGCCCACTAACAAACACAGCTATCTTCGTTACAGTTCTTCTCACCCAAAACATCTCAAAGACAGCCTTTCCTATTCACAATCGACCAAACTCAAAAGAATATACACAGATAACAACGAATTAAAAAGACAAAGTAATAGATTTAAACAACAAATTTTAACATGGAGATATTCACATACACTAATCGAAAATTAGACAGCCAAAGCGATCTCCATACCAAGACCAAAACCGAAAGTGAAACTAAATCGCATCACCTTCGTAACAACATTTAGCAACTCTCTTGAAAGAATTAAAAAAGATACAAACTTGAAAGTAATAATTTCAAAAGTTTAAAAACATATGTGCCATTTAGATTCAGTAAGAAACCTAACTCCCCGACCAGGAAATGATAAGAATATTTTTCAGATTAATAGATGTGCTACATCAACAGTATCGTTTTTCCTATAGCATATCAACTTTTTTAAAACGTTCCTAAGTAAAGTTAATTATTTTCAAGCCTTTAAAGATTTTCTAAAAAAAATCTCTTTCTGCAAAATCTTCTTCTGACAATGATATAAAGTCGAAAGTAGTGAGAATCATTTCAAAATTGTCCACATAAAAATAATATTCCTATTTGTCTTATCACGTTTATATATATATATATATATATATATATATATATATATATATATATATATATATAAATGGATAGAAGATTCTTCAGATCTGTCACCTGAAAACTCATTTGTTTCAGTTAGTGTCATGTCTGTTGTCGTCTCGAAAATGAAAGATATTGAAAATATATCAAAAGAAATCGCAAATCGTTTTTAATGCAATTAATGATTCACTTATGAGATGACTGGCAAATACTTTTAATTTACTAAGCTTTTTGCTTAGATGTAGCACAAGGCTGCATGAATGGGGCACCCAATGAGAATCGAACTCACTCGTGAAGGTTTGCTAGTCTAACATGCTAACCGTTACACCACCCGAGGTGCCCTGACTGGCAAATACTTTGTCAACGAAATGAAGAAATACAGTTTTACATAAAAAGATGCTACACTTCATTTACGATATATTTCAAATTTACGATTTAATCCGTAATTACTAATTTGTTTTTTATAAACTATGTAATTATTTATATCATGCACTGTATTTAAAAATGTTTTGTTTCACACATCTTTTGCGCAGAAATATTTTTCAAAGTACTTTTTTTTCAAATTGTATACTAGATTCTTTTATCTTCTTTTTGCCTAAAGGTATTTCTTCGCTTCGAATCTTTCTTGTCGCTTTTAAGTGATTCTCCGAGGCCTTCAACAAATTTCGACACCTGTCGTATTTTCAGTAGAAAAATATATCCTCTTATCACACATTTTCATTTTCTCTTCAAACGACTTATTTTCGTAATATTTTCAGCTTCTTACGTCCATGTTTCAGGGGCACTCTAGGCTGTTCTTCAAATATTCATATTGATAAAAAGACAACTAAAGTCAAAAATATATGGATTCTTCAGGATTGATATATGTCGATTAATATGGTGCATACGGCATTATTACAAAATATGCAGTACTAATTTCCGTATAAGAGAGTTTGTTAGACTGTAAGAATTTTCAGTGCGTACGCGCACGCGCACGCGCGCTCCCCCACTTCTCTATATATTTATATTTAATCAGTTTGGGTTGAATAAAATGGAATCCTTGCTGTTTCGAAGTTTTTCTTTTTGCTTTCAAGAGTCCGACTATTTCTTTTTCTGATGTTACGATCTTGGAAGTTGTTAATGATTTTTCCAAAGGGAAAATTTGTGGTAAGTCAAGTTCGATTGGTTCTTATAAGAACCATTATCAAGTCAATGTGTATGTTGATTTCTAAATAAAAACTATTTAATATTCAAACTAAATCATTTTATTTTTGTTTTTATCACCAAAGGGAGGCTTATTTATATCACCAAAGTGATACTAAGCGGTAGTGGCAGTTTATTAAGCGAGTGGCAGCCGTAAATTCCTTTGCCAGTGTTCAACGCCCATGAGGGAGCGTATATATATATATATATATATATATATATATATATATATATATATATTTAAATCATTAAATACGTTTCTACACTTTTTTCGTATGGGCACTTTCATTGACAGTACACATATGAAACTCTAGTCCCCTTCGATGTAATCTCCCCCGACGGCAATGCACTTGTTCTACCGTTCCAACAACTTCTGCAAAGTCCTCTTGTGTGAGCGTGTCAATGGAAGTCCTCTTGTGTGAGCGTGTCAATGACCTTCGTCACAACCTCTTTCATCTTCTCAATTGTCTCATAAAGAGTGCTTCTGAGCTTAGGGAATAACCAAAAGTCACAGGGAACGAGGTCTGGACTTTAGGGAGGCTGAAGAACTGTCTTGATGACCATCTTGGTCAAATACTCTGTGACAAGGATGGAGTCATCGACTGGTGCATTGTCCTGCTGGAAATGCCACTGAGCCGATTTGAAGAGTGCTGGCCTCTCCCCTAGGAATCTCTTCCTGAACTCCCTTAAAATCTCAACATAGTAACCCTAACCCTAACACTTTAGCCAATCATCTCTGGTGTATTGATTTCCTTACTCCTCTCATCACATCATCCCTCATAGACTCCCTGCCTTCCTTGAATCTCTCATGACACTCAAAAGCTGATGCTCGATTCATGCAAGATGGTCGAAAAGCAATCTGAAGCATTCCATACGTTTCTGTGGTATTTTTTTCCAAGTTTAAAACAGAATTTTATTGCATATCGTTCTTGTAAAGTTTCCTCACGTCCAGATTGCATTTATGAAATTCACTAGCTGTGACAATCAGGCTTTAGTAGGGTGTATTCCACTTCCTGCTTTCATTTGAACCTGAAATCTATAAATTTGGTCAGTCATCTCATAAGATGTATAGCAATAATATAGTGAATATTAAGAGTCTACGACAATTTTAAATGCCTGAACAAAAGAAGTCTGGAAACTTATTGAAATCACTATATATATATATATATATATATATATAGATAGATAGATATAATCAGAATTTATCACTAAAAATGTTTTAAATAACAATAAAATACCGTTGCTTATGAAGAAAATTCAGAGCAATATTACGATATTTTAATAATAAAAGGAAATGAAATAAAATTGGGCAAAAACACAAATCTGATTTCAGGTGCGCTTGGATCGACACGTCTGAATCGACGAATCTGAAACCCCTATTTTTTTAAATTTTAAAGTTAAGTATTGTGTGCTTTATATATATATATATATATATATACATTTTACTATATCATGAATAAAGAGTGCTTAATATCGGTGGTAGAGCAAATATATATGAGTGCGAATTACACGGATACAGAATCAATGACACATGGTGACTGTCAGTTTTATCGTTGACTTATACATAAACAGTTTTATCGTTGACTTATACATAAACATCGCGATAGATCGCGATATAGATAGATGTACTGATATATCATCATCATGTCGCGCTGACTGATCTCCCCGACCCTCTCCCACCACTCTTTTCTATCGTCCATCGCTACCGGTAGGTTTTCAAAGCTACATCCTTTATCAGCACAAATACCATTAGTATATATCAGGAATAACAGCTACTGCCTCGTAACAGCTGCGTAACATGTAGACCAGCCTCGAATATTTGAAAGATGAATGCCACTGGTATGAATACAATTTGCGTGGTAATTCTGAAACGTCGCGGGTTGTGGAGTTCTCATATCCAATTGTGTTGCGTCCTATCAGCTGTGGTTCGACCAGGCGAAAATCAAAAATCATTAAAAGGGCATTTGACCTACCGATGCGGGAAAGAACTGACGGTTTTTCTCTCAAGTATGAGCTAATGAAAAAGCAACTGCGTCATAGACGGCAGTTAGTTTTATTCGAAAAGAAGAAGGGAATACATCACAAACACAATATATCGATCCATGTTGCGTATTGGCTTGCATAACTGTGGCCGGGTCAAAATTTTCCCTTCCACACACCCACACTTATATATATATATATATATAGTCATCCACTGATAGACTGTTTCATTGTATCGCAACTTTTCAGTATGGCTAAACACGTAGGACGCTTGAAGCTGGTATTGTAACCCGCCGAACATTACGTTATCATACCGCTCAGCCAACAAGCGAACGACGTCAGTTCGCAAATCATTAGGCATTAAGTAATATCTTTCGTTTTGATTATATTAATACCTTACCGGATACCAGAGTGCTCATTTTTTTTGAAGAGCTTTGCATTATGCGAATGGCAGCCGTAAATTCCTTCACCAGAGTGCTCAACCTCCATGGAGGAGTGTAAATATATATACGAGGATCATTAAATTAGTTTCCAGACTTTTTCGTATGGTCACTTTCATTGACAGTACACACATGAAACTCTAGTCCCCTTCGAAGTGATCTCCTCTGGCTCCAATGCACTTGTTGTACCGTTCCAACAACTTCTGGAAAGCCCCATGGAACTCCTCTTGTGTCAGTGTGTCCATGACCTTCGTCGATTCATGCAAGATAGTCGAAAAGCAGTCTGAAGCATTCCAAACGTTTCTGTGGCATTTGTTCCAAGTTTAAAACAGAATTTTATTGCATATCGTTCTTCTAAAGTGTTAGATTGCATTTTTGAAATTCCACAGCTGTGTCAATCAGACTTTAGTAGGGTGCATTCCAAATCCTGCTGTAGCTGTTCATTTGAACCTGAAATAATAAAAATTGGTCAGATCTATAGCAATAACATAGTGAATTTTCATATATATATATATATATATATATATATATATATATATATTTCAGTGTATTCCAAATATCTACACAGACATTTTACGTACTTCAATACATGCTTCTTCTAACATGGTAAAAGGAATGAAAAAAGGTGTGCACTGTTTAAGCATGTTGAAGACAAATTAGATGAAGCATGTGAATTTATAAACTCCCCTGGACGAGAAGGATGTAGCAGAAGGTTAAATTTTAAACAGTGTTTAACAGGTTTAAATTCTAAGTTTCCCTTCTAGACGGTTTGCCATCCCAAGATTAAAAAGGCAAGACCGCCCGACTATTATACATATATATTTGTGTGTGCGTGTGTGTGTGTGTGTGTGTGTGTAGTTAGGCAGCTGTCTTTCATTTAAGCACGTTTCATTAAATAATAAAAACAAATTTTGTCTGTATGATTTATTTAAGATCCTTTCAATTTTTCTTATTAGTGTCTTAGTTTCAGGCTGGAATTGGTAGATGAATCTCCTAAAATTGCCCCAAACGCTTTCGGACCCTTCATAGGCCATCATCAGGGGCTGTTTTCTTGTGTAAGGTGTGTTTGTTTTTTTAAAAAGAGTTTTGAAAGCTTTTGAAGGTTTATACCATAAGAAAATAGTGCGGACGTTGGTCTTACCCCTACGTCTCTTTCCAGACAACTTACAATGCACCTTAAAGACTCCAGTTCTATTGCCTTTCATCTTAAGAAAAATTCTATTCCGAAATTCAAGTTTCGAAAAATTCTTGTTGAAAACACCACTATACTCGCACACGAAATTGATAAGCTATGACTACAAATCCTAGAAGCCATATATATAAAAACACCCCCCTAAAATCAATAGAATTGATTTTGAAAATAGCGACAATGTTTTGAAATGCTTTTAATATTTTTGTTGTCCCGTATTCCTATAGTATTCTATTTCTGTTGATAGCGTTCCCTTTTTAAATAGCGTTCGCTTTTACATTGCGTTGCCTTTTTAAAGTACATCAGTTACCCTGTTATATCGAATTCTGGGTTCCCATATTTTTGATATGGTAAAAACTTTCAAAAACTTTTAAAACTCTTTTAAAAAAACAAACACACCTTACACCAGCAAGCAACCCCTAATGATCATATTTACCAACCCCTCCGCTTGGACAGGATATGACACAAGGTCAATTTTTAAGCGGAGTTTAACAGGTTTGAATTCAGAGTTTTCATTCTCCTAGACTAGTTGCCTCACCAAGGCTGAAGAACCTAGTCTGCCCTACTATTTACCCATAGCTGGAGGGAGAATATTTTGGATTCATACCTTTCCCAAGGGTTTTAGTGCTATGTGAAATGCAATCTGTCAGGTCCAGGATTTGAACTCGTTTCGCCGTGTCGACGATAACCATTGCACCACGGGCACCTCTTAATGATGGCCTATGCAGGGTCCGCAAGCGCTTGGGATAACTTTGGGAAATCCATCTACCAATTCCAACCCGAAACCAAGACACTTATCAGAAAACTTGAAAGGATCTTAAATAAATTATACAGACAAAATTTGTCTTTATTATTTAATCAACACACACACACACACACACACACACACACACACACACACACACACACACACACACACACACACACACACACACAAACAAACATATATATATATATATATATATATATGAACTATATTAAACTTGAAGGGCGATTATGGCATTTCCAAGGACCGCACTTTGTAGCACTTTCACTGATATAACAATTTTCTTTGAATATACTGATCTATTTATCATACTTCTATTAGCACAAATTCGGGATTTTTTTTTTAAATGATAGAAATTATTTGTAAAAATTTCTCATTGATGGTCAGTCAGTCATAATGGCAAAATTTTTCCCGAAAAATAAGTTATATCTACAGCTAGATTATTTGTTATTTACTGATTGTATTATGAGAGATAATTTTGGCCTTATTTAATTAAAAAAAATCGATTTTTTTGCTCTTGATTGGAAAATAATTGAAGCCATTTCCTACAATAATAGTATCTGAATTTCATAAATGAATCATTATCAGTTATTTCATTTCTTTTTTCTAATATTTCTTTTCAGAAGTTCAGGAAACAGCGTGGATCGGAAATAAAGTATAAGTTTGGAGTTCACCTTTCCATGACAGCTTCCTTTTTAATTAGGCTAGGGAGACCAACGGGAACCATTCATTCTTGCTATCTAGTCTTAGTCTTAATTTTTTTTCGAATGTTAACAGGCCACCCTCTTTGTTTACACTGAATAAAATGTAAAAATGCTCAAATTTCTAACGTAAAGCATTTTAGTTAATAAGGTGAACCAAAAGTTTTGCAATATTTTCGGAGTGTGCAATTTTGTAGCGCGTATATCACATGACCGAAGTTGTTCAAGTCTTGCCAACTGTGGTTTATAGAATCGCGCTAATTGCTGAGCTGAGATGTTGCGCTTTTCTTCATTCCAAGTGTGATATGAAAACCAAAAAAGTGAATATGCAATATAATCTTCACGGAAATAACCAAAATCTTTTGTTGCGCAAAAGGTGAAAGCGCAGTAAATCGCCATACAGTAACCAGACGGTTGAAGAAATTTCACTTGGGTTACAAGGCTCTCGACAGTCAAGCAAGATCATATAGTCCTAAAACCGTCAATTCCAAGGCTGTGCTTAAAGCCATCTAGGCAAGTCCGGCGAGAATCATTCAGAGAGTATCAGGCGAGTACGGCATCTCAGAGTACGGTGTGATTCACAGAAGGATCTGTAACTGCCGAATATTGCCGCAGACTCGCATTCCTCTTGTGCCTGAAATTCTGAAGTTATATTTTTTCCTTGAAGACAATCGTTCAAATATCGATAAACATCATTCGCCATTTTCTCCGAAAGATGATAAACCGCTATTTTTTTAACAGACATTAGTGACATTTGTAGGGGGAGTGGAAGTATTTTTGCTATTTATGGTCTCCGACTATTTAACGTTAATTTTGATATTTAAATTAAGGTTTAATATTTATGCTTCTTCACAAGTTTAATGTTTTAGTTTGGTATATAGTTTGTTTTAAAAAAAGGTGGAATGGAGCATATTATAAGCACATGGATAAAGATAGTGAATGAATAAAGCATATGCAACAAATGAGTAAAAGATATGAAACAAATAATGGTTGTAAAACGGCGCGGACAAAATGAACATTTAAACAAGGCGACGAACAAAAACAAATTCATACACTATAATAACAAAATTTACATTGGTACATAAAAGAATATTACTAACTCTACTAACAAAATAATAGTGTGTGTATATGTGTGAGCTCGTGTGTGTGTGTGTGTGTGTGTGTGTGTGTGTGTGTGTGTGTGTGTGTGTGTGTTTGTGTAACACAACTAAGCTACAAAAAGAATTACAAGTTTAAAATGTCCTTTTTTATGGTTAGAAACGGGCAGTTTCTCAGAGACTGGAAAGCGTCTCATAGTCATTGTATATGAATGTCTGCGAGGCCCTTTCATGGTGTTGCTTTTCTCTACTGTTGATTCACGCTGAAGGGAGTGTGTTGCTGCTGCGAAGAAATTTGGTCAAAGAGAACAAAGGTGTTTGAAGACGACGTATTTATAGAAAATACGCGTCTTGTAGGTGGCTCAAAAACGCAGGACTTGAATTTACGCGCGGACCTAGTTTTAAACATGTCACGTGGTCCTCTTGGCCAATGGTTTCCCGAGACTGAATATTGAGCGTCCGCCATCTTTGTGGGAACAAGTGGCATACCGCCCAAAATAATTTATAGGAGTGTAAAGTCCTATACATTTAATGTAATATTGTTCGGGTCTTTGGCATGAATCATTGCACATTATTATTTTATGACGAGCATTACTTTTATCAATTGGTGTTTATTGTAATTCCCAGGTAGACATTTCGAATATTTTCTTTGTAAGTTGAAGATATTAGAATTAAAGTCCAATTTTTTTTACCGTTTTACTGTTCCAGTGGATCATAGAGTGAAAATAAAAGAAAGTGTGAAGATAAAGAAAAACTTGTATCTTACCAGAGAGCTAAAAACTATGGAATATGAAGGTGACAATGCTACCAATTGTTATTAGTGGCTTTGGAACGGTCCTCAACGGCATGGAAAAGATACTAAGATCAGAGGAAGAATCGAGACTATCCAGGCAATATTATAGTTAAAATCAGTTAAAATACTTAGAAGAGTCCTGGAGATTTGAGGTTTAGTTTGGTTTGGTGTGGTTTGGTTTGGTTTTATGGCACATCAACCATTGTTGGTCAGTTAATGCCATTTTATTCATATACTAAAAATATGATTTCTAAACACAATTTGTAGATAATGTTTTTAAACAGGCCTGAGTTCATATTTTTGTACACAGTTAAATAGTTTCATTTCATTTCAAATAATTCAGTTTAGCATAAGTACACAGTTTTGTTTACCCAAAGTTAAATGTGAAAACAGTTCTATTTCAAAGAATTCAGTTTAGCATAAGTACACAGTTTTGTTTACCCAAAGTTAAATGTTAAAACAGTTCTATTTCAAACAATTCAGTTTAGCATAAGTACACAGTTTTGTTTACCCAAAGTTAAATGTTAAAACAGTTCTATTTCAAACAATTCAGTTTAGCATAAGTACACAGTTTAAATGTTAAACAGTTCTATTTACTCCATAGATAGGACCCTATCAGATGCTACCACTCCAGGCCAGACTGGACCTAGGATCGATGGCAATGAAGGGGTACTCTGCATCTCCCAAAGGACACTTGTTGAGGTGGGGGGGGGGGCTTAAACTTCTGCGGAGATGCAACTGGCATATTCTGCAGTTCCAGCCGACTGGGCCTGGAGATTTGAAGAAATTTTCCCTCTCTCAGAGTTTTGTAAAAAGAATCCTAGTTTAAATTACTAAGAAAATTTCTCACAAAGAGAAAAAAATAATCAAAGAAAATATTGTGGAAGACATTTTAAGATCCAAAGTTTTCATTCTGACCTGATACAATAAACATTACCAAATGGTCTTTTTTTTTCTTATTCAAACATGCAAAATGACAATCAATTTTTTATAGAAGTTTATTTATTTTTGCTCTGTTTTTTCATTTAGCAATCCAAAAATAAAGACTTATTCAATAATATTATTGTAAACTACGACAGTCGAATACTATTGAATATACTAGAAATTAGGGTTTTGGTCTACAAATAAATTCCTGATTATCACTTTTTATAAGACTTGTGTCACTGTTGTTATCTGGATAGACAAGTATTTAATGAACACTATAAAACCTATATATTTCTTTAACAAGCCGCTGACCTTTGATATCAAACCCGCACCAAATTTACGGCAAGTCATTTATCAAGCATTGCATGGTGACCATTTTTCGAGAATCTAAAGTTCTACATTATTGAACATTTCTAGAAAGACAAGATTTTTAATGATAATGACATGGGAAATAAATTTTTATATCTATTCATTTTAGTTGAGAACCAGTGAAGTGTGAAGTAAATAGTAATGATCTGTGAGAGTAGCTTCCTAGCCATTAAGTACGAAGATGAAATAAACTTAATTTTGACTTTTTCAGATGAAGCAAAAACAGGAAGTCCGAGTGAACTGTGATAAAGACAAATAATTTAAAATGTAGCTAGAGATCATATTTTTTTATAAAGCCTATGTCAGGCAATATCAGATTACATTGTATAAAATTTCGATATAAAAAATTCTGGTATATTTGGTTTAGAAGAAAATTACCTTTATATAAAAGAATTGGTAGAAGTGTAAGTAATTTGTGGGCGATAATGTAATACTGAATAATATCAGTTTTGATTGTAAAATTTCTTACGCGAAATAACAACATCTTAATATGATTGGTTTGGAAGAAAATTAACTTTCTGTTTGGAGAGTATTCATTCTGTAAAAGATGCTGAGTCAATATCCGCTAACATTTTCCTACTTGGTTTGAATTTTAGTCAAACAATACTAATATGTACCTATATGTCGACTTCATTTTTGTCTTAACCTCGATCAGAAAATTTTGTTTTATGCTCTTATATATATATATATATATATATATATATATATATATATATATATATATATATATATATATATATCAGAATGAGTCAAATATTCTCTTCACCTACTTTGGTTTGTAAAGAATTTCAGAATAACATGGTTCTATTATTGTGCGTTTCTCTGAGAGGAGAAAGTTTAACGTTCGACTATTTAGTTTATTGTAATTTGGCGCGAAACGGTAATGTAATATACATGCCCTCAACTTGTGACAGTTGGAATTTTATCGAGAGTTCACAAATCAGTTTTCCAAAGGTTTAACGTATTATCATGTTCTGTGAAGAGAAAGACGGACAGGGAGAAAGGAAGATTTTAGTGAAAAGGTAGTCTATATTTGTAGTAAACGCTAATAAGCAATATTGGAGGTTGATAGAATTAGACACTGTCTGAACGGTTGCAATCAATTTTCAGAAAATCGAACGCTTACAAAAGTCCACTGTACGCCCAGCATAATACCCAAAAGACCATAGTAATTTGGGAACACCTTTGAACATTCCAGAGCCTTAATATTATCAATTACACTAATCAGTACAAGCAAGTACGAGTTAAACATTTGTATGAAAACGTCGGTCTGAAGGCAAGCGAAATCAGAATTAGATGAAACTTTACACAAGAACCAGATTCAGGATGCTAAAATTTATTCAAGCACAATTATTTGGCGGTAATTTAATATTTTGAAAGACAAATTAGTAGAAACGGGTATTTGTCTTGGAAAGAGTCAGAAATACGATTTATTCGCCTGTCAAACAATTGATCTGTGAACGGAAAGTGTTATTCTTGTTTATAAGTAGATAATACTTATTACAAACATCTTTTTGTGGCGGAAGCGGGTGGAGATTGCATCTTTTTTTGATCTCTTGTTTTATTTTTTTAACACACAATTTCTGCTGGTAAGTCCTTGTTCTTATTGAAGTAGATTTTGCATCTTGTCTGTAGAAATTACAGAATATTTTATTATTTTTTTAACTTTTTGTTTCTATTTTTGTTATTCTTAAGCAGAATATTACAATCTAAAGTATGTGCCTAATAAACCTTTCTGCCACGCGGAAGATATGATATAAATTCGGTTTTTACAATTCTAAGTAAACACATTGCTGTGACTTGATATCTGCTATTAGTGTAGTGGAGAAAATTGGCCGATTATATTAAATTACTTTGATTGATTGATTGATTTTCACTGCACGTAAACCTGGTCATTGTACATATATAAACATGCATATCAACAAATGTACAGCCTAAAGAGGGAAACTTTTAAAAAAAATTGCGCTTTAGATTCGATTATGCTGTCATCGAACGCGTTCATAAACGAAGTTGCGATAGTAGTTACATATATCAGTAGAGTTAAATATTTTACCTTGATGAGCACTTCTGTAGGTCGGGAGCCTAATAAAGAATTGAGAGTTTGATTAGCTATTCTCGCCGGCTTCATTTCGTGTTGTCATCGAGAAACCATTTCCCAAATTCCAATCATTTTATAAAGCAGGCAGGCACAGGGTCATAATTTCAATGTGTTTGTTGAAATATCGTGCAAGCATCTGCTATATTTCATTTGATTTGGTTTGGTCTTATGGTATATCAATTATTGTTGGTTATTTAATTAATTTATTTTGATACAATTATATGATTTGTAAACACATTTGTAGGTACGCACAGTTAAAGGATCAAGTAGTTCAATTTCTAACAATTTAATTTAGCATAAATCAAAGTTATATAGTTCCAATTATCATTATGTATCACTAATCATTTGATTAAACATCAGTCATTTTTTGAATACTATTAAATGTAAAATCAGTTCTATTTCAAGCAATTCAATTTAGTAAAAGTCATTTGTTTGCACTCAGTTTAAATCTTAAACAGTTCTATTTGACACATTAATATGACCCTATTAGGTGCTACAATTGCGGGTCTGAGTGGACCTGGGAGCAATGGCAATAAAGGGGTATTGCTCATCTCCCAAAGCTCCAGCATTACTGATGTCACACCATCAGATTGTTCAGTGTCATATCCAGGACAGTAATGGGGAGATGTTTGAACCCTCTACAGACATGCAGTCGATGTCTTCTACAGCCCAAGCCGACTGGTCTGTCTGACATATTTGAAGATTAGAATTAACCCACGTTCTTTGTTCGCCATAATCAATAATAACAATCCCTTTTTTTACCAGTGTCACTTTGAAGGATTTATTTTCAGTTGAAAAACATTGATAGTACTTTTAAGCATTGTCATACTTATACTGGAATTCTACAAATACTGGATAAATTCTTCGAAACCCTACTGATAATTTTGTTTCAAGTCTAAAATCATAGTGTCAACCGCCTCTTTGTAGCTCGTCTCACGATCAAATCTTAAGCGATCTCGTAGAGAAGATCTATCTAACTATCTATCTATGTGTGTGAGTGTGTATTAGATTTAAGAGAGGTATTATGCCGTGGTTGCCAGGTTTTAAAGATGGATGTATCTATCATCTCTTTCAGAATCAATGGTTTTGATGAATTGTTTATAGACCGGAAGAACAGGAAAAGACCACAGAAATGAGAGAGAAACTATGCAAAAGCAGAGAGGTAAGATTCCCCTAACAAGTGTCCTGGATATAACATTAAACAATCTGATGGTGAGGCTTCAGTAATGCAGGAGCTTTATGGAATATGGAGTGCTCCTACATAATTATCGCTCTCAGGTCCATTCTAGCCCAGAGTGGTAGCATCTGATAGGGTCCTATCTACGGGTTAAACAGTATTAAACTGTATACTCATGTTAAACCGAATTGTTTGAAATGGAACTGTTTTGACATTTAAACTGCGAACTGGATTTGAAATAAAACTGTTTTAGATTTAACTGCCGTAAAATACATCGACTGCTTCTTTGTCTATCCAGATAACAACAGTGACACAAGTCTTATAAAAAGTGATAATCAGGAATTTATTTGTAGACCAAAACCCTAATTTCTAGTATATTCAATAGTATTCGACTGTCGTAGTTTACAATAATATTATTGAATTAGGCTTTATTTTCGGATTGCTAAATGAAAAAACAGAGCAAAAATAAAAAAAAAACTTCTATAAAAAATTGATTGTCATTTTGCATGTTTGAATAAGAAAAAAAAAGACCATTTGGTAATGTTTATTGTATCAGGTCAGAATGAAAACTTTGAATCTTAAAATGTCTTCTACAATATTTTCTTTCATTATTTTTTCTCTCGATGAGAAATTTTCTTTGCAATTTAAACTAGGGTTCTTTCTACAAAACTCTGAGTGAAAGCAATTCTCCTGAAATCTCCTGACTCACTTGCCTTGGACTGCAGAATACACCAGCTACATCGCTGCTGACGGTTAAGACTCCCCAAACGAGTGTGTATGACATGACACTAAACAATCCAATGTCGAAGTTCCAGTAATGCCGAAGCTTTGGGGGATGCGGAGTACCTCTTCACAGCCGTTGCTCCCAGGTACACTCTAACTCGGAGTGGTAGCACCTGATAGGGTTTTATCTATTGATAAAACTTAACTGTGTATTTATGCCTAACTGAATTGTTTGAAATAGAAATGTTTTCATATTTAAACTGCGTACACATGCTAAACTGAATTGTTTGAAATAAAACTGTTTTCACATTTAAACTAAGTACTTATGCTAAACTGTATTGTTTGAAAATTCATTAAAATGACTTAATTCGGGTTTATATGACTCAATAGGGTTGAAACGCCGTAAAACAAAACAACCAAATTTAAAACATTATAACTGACATTGGCATAATGTGTAGAGTGTTTGCCAATGGCCCGGGAGACTTGGGTTCAATCCCAGGTCATGTCAAACCAAAGACTTTAAAAATGGTACTCGATGCCTCCTTGCTTAACACTCAGCATTATAAGGTACGGATCAAAGGTAAAGTGGAGAAATCCAGGGAAAAGAGTAGCACCCTCCCCTACACCTCGGTGTAGTAGCTATCGAAAAGGGAGCCTTCGGGTTACCCTCGACTATGGTCGCCAACTTTACTTTACTTACTACTTATATGTTTGTGAGTTTGTTTAGTCACATGACCTTCTCCTCCCCCAACTATTGCCGGAATTGTCTGTTCCATACAAACTTTGCGTGTCATCAGTATCTCAAACGGTCAAGGAAGCTTATGAATATTTATTTTCCAAGCCAAACTACCCGGATAATAATCATTTTCATGCTTTGTACTGTTTTTTTTTAAATTATCTAATGTAGTATTATATATTCATGTTATTAATATAAACTGTCTTCTAGTTTTAGAAGTAATTGCTAATAAAATATTTTGATTAAAATCAGTCCACATATAAAGTTACTAACAATCAACAATTTTTCAAGAAATTAATTAAATTCATCAATGAATAATTAAATGAGTCATAATTAAAAATTATTCTGGAGATAATGAAGACTAATTAAGATGTCTTTTTGTAAAAAGTTTGTCCAGTTAGAAAATTCTGTGTTCCCATTCAAGAAGATGATAGAAAATGGACACCTACTGTAGTGCAGCTATTGGTTTGGTTTATTTTTAATGACATATCAGCTCCTTATTGTTTATTAAAGTCGAAATTTGATTGAATTGTAAATGTTTGATTACTGTTGTAACCATATTTTCAATGATCCATCTAATAAAAATTGCACTTTTTTAAAATCTAGAATAATGTGTTTGCAGACAGATACATGATATCATGTATTCCGATCTAATAGGAATAATTTATGGAATAAGGTAACTATTACGTTTAATAATAATAAATTGTTGGTACAGTTATCCGGATTAGAGTAGACCTGGGAGTAATTGTGATGAAGGAGTACTCCACTTTCTCGAGAACTCACGACCTGCAGTCTCACCCCCAGATACAGTTTTATTTTATAAACAGGGTTCTTTACTTTTTTGGTGGGTGAAGGTCATACCACTCGGCAGATGTTGCAGTTGGTGTATTCTAAGCCCCACTGAGAGGATCATGTAGCGCGAGGTTTTTTAAGGTCCTCTCGCAACCGATATATTTATATTTACCCCCCCCACCGCTCAGGAAGGGTATGACACAAGAATAGCTTTCGCATTAGATAATCCACAAATGTTAATATGGCATTAAAAATATATAAACGGTAATACGGTTGTAAAAAT
The DNA here is from genome assembly GCA_963585895.1 of Sepioteuthis lessoniana. NCBI lineage: Eukaryota > Metazoa > Mollusca > Cephalopoda > Myopsida > Loliginidae > Sepioteuthis > Sepioteuthis lessoniana. Next base: position 8,418,840 of record OY757930.1, read on the forward strand.
ATTCTTGACCAAGTGAATACACACAATGAGGTTACATATATGCATATACGTATTTACAAATATAAAAAAGGTTAAGCTCTCTCAATTCTCTCTCTCTATATATATCAACCCCTCCGATCGAGCAGGATATGATACAAGGTCAATTTTTAAGCGGAGTTTTCCTTCTTCTAGACTAGCGCCTCACCAAGCCGAAGAACCTAGTCTGCCCTACTATTTACCCATAGCTGGAGCGAGAATAACCGGATTCATACCTTTCCCAATGGTATTAGTGTTATGTGAAATGCAATCAGTCTAGTCTAGGATTTGAACTCGTAACGCCGTGTCCATTTCCTACGACGATAACCATTACAGCGGATATATTAGTCAACCGAAATCAATTTACTCTTATAGGGCTAATAATGTGGCATTCTGCCAAACTCATTTAAGAGTACTAAAGTCTTACATCAATGAATAGTTTGCAAATGAAACTATTAGGTAAAATAGTGGTGGTTAATATCAACCCTAGTTGTGTTGTCTAATGTTTGCTATTTAATTTGATTGATTCGTTATTGCAAGGAATTATATTATAAACAATCACTTCAGGTAGCTATTCTTAATGTAATATATTTACTTGACCCGCAAATGTAGTTGACAGATACATCCGACCATATATAAAATCAACAATGCGATTATCTGATTGCAAGTAATGAGTGGGTGTAAGCCGTTACCAATGGAGAACTTGCATTGCGTGGGTGTAAACAATGACAAATGAAAAACAAACATTGCCCGGGTGAAGAGGTGTGGCCATGTGGATCATGTGAGAGTTTTAAGACTATATAAGGTCGAGAATTTTGCTGAAGTCAGTTTCCGCTGGTTGTTCCGACTCCTGGCAGCTACTTTGTGCGAAAATTCTCCGATAGCTATTCAACTTCACACTCGTGTCACCCTTGAAGAATAAAGATATGATTATATTTTTATATATACATCTTCCTCGATGTGTGTCAAGATTCAGCGGTAGTATACTAAATTCATACAACTAATTTGTACACAATTATATGGCGATAAGTAGTGTTCTTCAATGGTCCCGGAGACCGGGGTTCAATCCCAGGTCGAGTCATACCAAAGACTCAAAAAATTATACTTGATGCCACCTTGTTTAGCACTCAGCATTATAAGATAAGGATCAAGGGTAAAGTGAAGCAATCCAGGGAGCGGAGTAGCGCCCTCCCTTACACCTCAGTGTAGTAGCTATCGAAAAGGAAGCCTTCTGGTCACCCTCGAATAAGGTCGCCAACTTAACTCTACTTATATGGCCTTAATCTTCAGATCTAACACTAAAAATTTGTTTACCATATTTGATTTCAAGTAATTATCCTTATTTCAGAATAATCACCATTTCTTTGAACACAGTTCATGTCGTGCTGCTTGCATGGATTTCCCCAACTCTCTCTCTCTCTCTCCATTCATTTCTATCATCCATCGCTTCCGGCAGGTCCTCTAGATTAGATCTTGTGTCCGTACAGAGCTGTTGTATATAGGTTCTAGTTGATCGTCCAACACTTGCACGTCCGTGTGATGGGATCCATAGGAGAACGTTGCTTATGAGTTCATTCTTACTTCTCACGGAGTGTCCTGCATATCTTATTTTGATGGTTTTAGAGATCGGAGGTAGGTGGCAGTACAGCTGCTGTTTCGTGGGATATTTATTCTAAGATTTGTTCAATATGGCTCATAGTATTCTTGTGCAATTACCATCTCGCTTAGTCAGCGTCCATGTAGTGCATTCATAGAGTAGAATGGACAAACTGCTGCTTGGAAAAAAATCCCTTTTATTTTATCGAATAAGTCCGACTTCCATATAATTGTTAATCTATCGATAGCAGTCTATGCAAGTCGGATATTGATCTAATTTTCAGTAGACGAGACGCTGCTTCCGAGGTAGTTGAACTTGTCCCCTAATTTGGTTTGGTTTGGTTTGTTGGGTTTTTATGGCGTATCAACCTTTATAAGTTATTTAACGCCAAATCCATTTTTATGTAAATAATCTGTTCTATTTAAAACAATTCAGTTTAGCATAAGTACACAGTTTAATAGTCAAAAACATTTCTATTTCAAACTATTCAAGCAATTATATGTAACAATTCAGTTAAGTGTAAATACAGTTTTAATGTCGGAAAACAGTTCAATTTCAAATAATTCAATTAAGCATAAGCACGCAGTTTAAATGTAAGTACGGTTTAATTGTCAGAAACATTTCTATTTCAAGCTATTCAGTTTACTCACACATTTCATTTTAGCATAAGTATGCAGTTAGTTCTATTTAACCCATAGATAGGGGCCCTATCAGGTGCTACCACTCCAGTTGATGAGACACATTCGACCGGCCGTAATGCGATGGCGGTTCAGGTCGGATGTGTCTTGTTACTGGATATACCTCTGGCCTCAGGGGGCCGTCCCCTCAGGCTTTAACCCTCTTCGGAGGGGTTGGGTTTATCGCCCGGCGCCTGAGGCGACCCTTTTAAGGGGAATGCCGACGGGGTCCGAGGCATTTTTGGAAATGCCGGGCGCGTGTGGGCTACGGCCCTGCGCCTGGCTCCACCCTAAAAAGACCTTGTGCCATACTCGTCCGGTTGGTAGGACGGAGGACAAATACCATCAGGTGCTACCACTCCGGACCAGAGTGGACCTGGGAGCAATGGCAATGAAGGGGTACTCCGCATTCCCCAAAGCTCCAGCACTGCTGGAACCTCACCATCAGATTTTTAGTGTCATATCTAGGACACTTGTTAGGTGGGGTCTATCCTCTCTGCAGAAGTGCAGTCGGTGTATTCTACAGCCCCAGCCGGCTGGGCAACCACTAATTTAAGAGAGACACCATTGAGTGTGGAGATTTCCATCAAGTACAGATAATTTGCGCATAGTTATATGGTCTAAAGAATTTCTAATATAAATAAGTTGAACACAATTATAGAGCTTAAAGTATTTCAAGCAATTATATGTTTTTGAGTTAATAATAATTATGATAATAATCCTAACCTAGAATCAGTCCTGGAAAATGAGACGCAAAAACTTCTCTGGGTGACAAGACCTTATAATAATCAACAAAAAGGAGAGAACTTGCCGAATTGCAGACTTTGCTGTCTCGACGGACCACTGAGTAAATTCGAAAGAAAGTGAAAAGAAAGATAAATACCTGTACCGTGCTAGGGAACTGAAAAAACTGTGGAATATGAAAGTGACGGTTATACCAATTGTAACTGATGCTTTTGGTACAGTCACCAAGGGATTAATTGGTACAGGGAAAAAAGGACTTGGAAATAAGAGGACGAGTGGAGACCATCGAAATTATCGCATTATTAAGATCGGACAGAATTTGGAGAAGAGTCTTGAAGACTTGCTACGAGGAACATTAAATAGGTTTCCAGTCTTTTATCGTATGGGCACTTTTATTGATAGTGCACACATGAAACTCTAGTCCCCTTCTAAGTAATATCCTCCGGCTGCAATGCACTTGTTGTACCGTTCCAGCAACTTCTGGAAGGCCCCATGGAAGTCCTCTTGTGTGAGCGTGTCCATGACCTTCGTCACAGCCTCTTTCATCTCATCAATTGTCTCATAACGACAGCCTCTGAGCTTAGGGAATAACCAAAAGTCACAAGGTCTGGACTATAGGGAGGCTGAGGAACTGTCTTGATACCCATCTTGATCAAATAGTCAGTGACAGTGATGGAATTGTGGACTGGTGCATTGTCCTGCTGGAAATGCCACTGACCCGATTTGAAGAGTGCTGGCTTCTTCCTTAGGAATCTCTTGCTAAACTCCCTTAAAACCTCAACATAGTAACCCTAACCCTAACGCTTTAGCCTATCAACTCTGGTGTTCTGACTTCCTTACTTCTTCAACACCTCTCATCATCCCTCATACTCTCATTGCCTTCTTTGAATCTCTTATGTTACTCAAAAACTGATGCTCGATTCATACGAGAGGGTTCAAAAGCAGTCTGAAGCATTCCATACGTTTCTGTGGCTTTTTTTCAAGTAAAAACATAATTTTATTGCATATCGTTCTTCTAAAGTGTCGTCACGTCCAGATTGCATTTTTGAAATTCACCAGCTGGGACAATCAGGCTTTAGTATGGTGTATTCCAGTTGCTGCTGTAGCTGTTCATTTGAAGTTGAAATCATAAAAAATTGTTCAGTCATCTCATAAGATGTATAGCAATTTTCAAGAGTCTACGACAATTTTAAATTCCCATATGAAAAAATGCCACAGAAACGTATGGGATGCTTCAGACTGCTTTTGGAGCATCTTGCATGAATCAAGCATCAGTTTTTGAGTGGAATAAGAGATTCAAGGAAGGCAGGGAGTCTGTGAGGGATGATGAGAGGTGTGCGAGGAGTAAGATTGAAAGATGTATAGCAATGACATACTGAATTTTCAAGAGTCTACAACAATTCTAAATGCCTGAACAAAAAAAGTCTGGAATCTTATTGAAAGCACTACGTATCACTCAAACTTCAGTGAGGAACTATCGGCTCATGCTGGTGTTAAAAAATCTCAGAAGAGTAAAATGATAATAATAATAATATTGGAAAAGTCCCAAAGGACTTGGAAAAGAAACTGACAGAATTGAAAATCAGCTGGTGCGCTTGGAAAGAAAGTTCGGAGGAATCGAGAATCAGTGAGAGAATTGGGGTCATCCAGACTACAGCATTGTTTGGCTTTATCCTATCCTATTTACCTTATTTACCAACCTCTCCGCTCGGGCAGGATATGGCACAAGGTCAATTTTTAAGCGGAGTTTAACAGGTTTTAATTCAGAGTTTTCCTTCTCCTAGACTAGTTGCCTGACCAAGGCTGAAGAACCTAGTCTATCCTACTATTTACCCATAGTTGGAGGGAGAATAATTGGATTCATACCTTTCCCAAGGGTATTAGTGCTATGTAAAATGCAATCAGTCTCGTCCAGGATTTGAACTCAAGTCGCCGTGTTCATTTTCTACGACGATAACAATTACACCACGGGCACCTCCACAAATTACACCACGGGCACCTCCACAAATTACACCACGGGCACCTCCACGTGTTTGACTTTATGCTATTCTGTCTTTTGGGCGGATAATGAGTTCAATTTTCACAAGTGGCTTACTGTTGTTTTTTTTATCGTGCTAAGTTAGACTCAGTAGATATTTGTACAGGTAAAAAAATCAACAACTACGACAAAAAACGAAAACAAAACAAATAAACAAACAAGCAAACAAACAAACGAAAAAAAAGAAAAACAAAAACAAAACTGAAAGGCGAAAACAAGAGGTGGTTGTCATTAATTCCAAAATGAAACATTGTTTTATATAGATCAGAACCGATAAAATGAAACGCAGTTTCTTCCAGGCAACGGTTGTGTCGATACTGCTATATGGATGCACTACATGGGCGCTAACTAAACGGCTGGAGAAGAAACTAGACGGAAATTACACAAGAATGTTGAGAGCAGTATTGAACAAGTCCTGGCGACAACACCCCACGAGACACCAACTATACGGACACTTACCCCCCATCACGAAAACTATACAAGTTAGACGAACCAGACACGCGGGACACTGCTGGAGAAGCAAGGACGAGCTCATAAGTGATGCACTCCTATGGACCCCCACATATGGCCGTGCAAAAGCAGGACGACCAGCTCGAACTTAAATACAGCAACTATGTGAGGACACAGGATGTAACCTTGAAGACCTGCCGGAGGCGATGAATGATAGGGAGAAGTGGCGAGAGAGGGTCAGCGATATCCGTGCTGGCGGCACGATGATGATGATATAGATCAGAAATCTCGATATGTAATTGTGTTGTGATTGATGATTTATTCTGTATATTTATTCTATTCATTTACCAGAGAGTTTCAAAAAAGTTCACCCAATGTTTTTACAAGGTTGAGTCAAAAGTTATGCAATATTTTGGTAGAATATGAGACACAATTCGACCGCTTCGGACGTTTTGTGGACTGTGAAATTCCGGGTTCGCCTGATACTCTCTGTATGCCACTCACTGGATTTACCGTGGTCATGAAAATGACGAATCACACTGGACTGTGAGATGCCTAACACTCTTCGATTATGATTTCTTGGAATTTTTCCTATAGCATGGTGCATGGCTTTGGAATCCACGGTTTTAGGCCAGTCTGATCTTGTTCGATCGTCGACGTTTTTGAAACCCGAACCAAACATCTATAACTATCTGATTACTGTACTTTGATCAAATGCACCTTTAATTTTTTTTTTCTAAAAAAATATTTTTTGGTTGTTCCTGCTGCGTTAGAACCTAATTCGAACTTATAAATCATGTTCCATAATTAGACTACGTTGCACGTTCATCTGTGTGGCTTTTAAATCACAAACGGAGCAAAACAATGCACTATGTGTCAGTGCACCAACTTCCACGACACTACTACAATACTAGCAACCAAAAGGGGTAACTCTCACAGCTTAATCTACTTGGTTTATGTGATATAGGCGCTGCAAACTTGTAACGTACCAAAAAATTGCAAAACTTTTGATTCCCATCGGAACGATTGGAAAATTTTGCAACAAACATTTTCGTATCCATACATGTCATTATTAATAAATTATCCGATATATTATCTTAATGCTTTATTTTGTTCGAGAACATTGAGAGACCTCAATTTTAAGCATAATCTAAAATTCAGAAACTTTGGGGAATATCGAATAACATCGTGACAAAATAATTTGGGCTAAGATTTTTCTTAAAAAGGTCATATTAATCATATGAAAGGAAGTGGTTATTTCTAATCTAAAAATATTACTATTTTTGTTAAAGATGTAAATATATTCCTTTGAATCATTGTATTTTAAATGATCATATTGATAGGTCTATTTAGGAAGGGGTGGATAATTTAAATTTGATATTAATACCTATCCCCAGAGGACTCTTCATGACACAGTGGCCAACATGATGGACATGGTGGTTAGTGAGTTCATGCTATTACGTTCACTTTCGGACTAAAACCCTTGGGGAAAGGTATGAATCTCCTTATGGTACCACTACTGATCTTCTACAAGAATAAGCATTACATAACCCATGAAACTTGATATGCAATTAAACAAAGAAACCAAACTATAGAATTAACTGGATGATAAAAATGATCTTTAATACGAGCAATCCTCCATTCAAATTCTCATTCATTTGCAAATTTGACAGGAAATTGTTTTATTCTCTAAGTTAACGAGTATATTTGTTATGTAATGCGCCGACAGATTAGGCCCCAGAATCAAAATATTGTTTTGGTGAATGACAAGCTAGAATAGCATCTCAGCAGAGTGGTATGACCCACCTCTCAAGTAGTGTCTTGGATATGACACTAACTAATCTGATGATTAGGTTCCAGTCCCCGAAGTCAAAGAAAAGTAGAATACCTCTACATTGCAATTGCTCCTAGGTCCCCTGTAATCCAGAGTGGTAGCACTTGATAGGGTCCTAGTGGTATCACTTGATAGGGTCCTATCTATGGGTCAAATAGAACTGTTTAACATTTAATTTGTGAATTTAACATGCAAACAAATGACTTAAGTTAATTTGAATTGTTAAGAATAGAACTCTTTGAACATTTAACTATGTTTAAACTAATGACCGATGTCAAATGGAATTCTATGCGATACATACCAATACTTGAAACAATTAAACTTAGTGCAAACGAATAAGTAATTTGAATAGAATTATTTGTGTTAAATAGGAATACTTGAAACTCTTTGACGCTGTGTCTGAATTGAACTTTAGGTATTACATAACAATATTTGGAATTCTTTGAGTGTGCAAATGAATGAATAGTGTTGAATAGAATAATTTGTAATAAATTGCTATGCTTGTAACCACTTCACAGTCTACAAAAAATTAATCATGAATAAAATTTTTAGTTTTAGATTTCAATGACTGAACCCATCTAACTGTCTAGGAACAATGGCAATACTGGTGGGCAAACAAACTAGTTTTAACTCATTTAAAAATCAAATTGCCGACAAACTATTAATTTACAAATCATATGTATATCCATCTAAATGTGAGCAAACAAATAACTGATACTAAATTATTATTGTTACATATTAATACTTGAAAAGATTTAACTGTGTGCAAAAAAGGTGGACAGGTTCGTTTAGAATTGTTATCTACAAAATGTATCAAAATATTATATGAATTTAATATATATGTATAAACAGGATTGGCATTTAACAACCTACAAGGATTGATATGTCATAAAACCCAACCCAATCCAACACGAGTTAGAAGTCAAAGGTGATAATAACATCATTTGAAGGGTGCCGGTTATAGAACTATGGTAGGCAGCCTACACTCAAAGGACATTTATAGTGATTTCGATCATTAATGGGTGCCCTCATATTATGGCTTTGTGTCAGATTATGCAAAACTTAGGTTTGATTGGTTGGGTTTTTATGGCATATCAACATTTGTAGGTTATTTATCGCTAAATCCATTTTTATGTAAATAATCTGTTCTATTTAAAACAATTCAGTTTAGCATAAGTACACAGTTTAATTGTCAAAAACATTTCCATTTCAAACTATTCAAGCAGTTATATGTAACAATTCAGTTAAGTGTAAATACAGTTTTAATGTCGAAAAACAGTTCTATTTCAAATAATTCAGTTAAGCATAATCACGCAATTTAAATGTGAGTACGGTTTAATTGTCAGAAACATTTCTATTTCAAGCTATTCAGTTTACTCAAACAATTCAGCTTAGCATAAGTTTGCTGTTAGTTCCATTTAACCCATAGATAGGGCCCTATCAGGTGCTACCACTCCGGGCACGAGTGAACCTGGGAGCGATGGCAATGAAGGGGTACTCCGCATTCCCGAAAGCTCCAGCACTGCTGGAGCCTCACCATCAGATTGTTTAGTGTCATATCCAGGACACTCGTTGGGGTTGGCAGAGAAGCAGTCGGTGTATTCTACAGCCCTAGCCGACTGGGCAAAATATTTCTAGTGTGAAAGACGAGAATAAAAAGAAATTTTTTTTTGCATTCTTGAGTACTTATCTGGTCTTTGATTGGTTAATTTTATCACATGATAATCGACGTAAAGATGGCGTTGTGGATATAGTTGAACTTGAGCTATCATGTCAAAGATGTCTAGGGAACTTTTTCTCGGCTTAATAATGAAGAAACACCAGAATGAAAATGACAAATTATAAAATTATAAATACGAGATTGTCAATTCTTTTCGTCACCAATATAAAAAAAAAGTTGTATTTTTTTTTAGTTTCAGCAACGTACTAGCAGCAGCAAGAAACGTTTGCTCTGTTACACATTTCTTTGATAAAATGTGCAACGATGTTCCTTTTTTTTACCGGGTTACTGTGACATACATGTATTCAAGATGCGAATTTTACTTATATATAGATTTCTGAAAGCATCCTTTCGTACACATATTTTCGGCTAAAAATGGTATTAAAACGCACCTGTGCCCATTATGGAATATCCTACTAGCTAACTGTATTTACTATGATGTTCATCTCTGAACTTGATTGGACAGCACAGAGTCAAACTGCTTTCACTGACGCAAATGGCTTAGTCTCATGAGTAGCATTTCTCGCGGCTTAAGATCTCTGAAAAATGTCCACACACACACACACACACACACACACACACACACACACATATATATATATATATATATATACATGTATGTATATACGCATCTGTGGTTTTTATTATTACCATCATGTGCGCAAGAGTAAATTAACGGCGATTTGCGCACACACGGAGGACATCATATTAGCTGTGTTCCACGGGCCACCCTGAAGCCTGCACGTGTTAGTGTGCAGAAAACTGATCCGCCATGATTTACCATAAGCATCTAAATATATTCAGGAAGTGCGACCGCATCTGCCCTCGCGTCATTAGTAAGCATGCCCACACTCCATCGTCCATTATAATACTGTTTTATACACGGGTGTTACCTTACGACTGAAGGAACCGGAGACGAACGTGCACTGGCATCTGCATAGAAAGAGTGGTAAATATTTATACCTCTTCATGGCTTGGCCTGCGATAGAGGCACTACTGAGACGATAGTCGGTGAGACAGGCCATTATTTAGGAAACGCAATTTAAGGAATTCGGGATTGGGTAATTTCTTGCGTATCTGCATTTATACATGAGTAAAAGCAATATACATACATACATACATACATACATACATACATACATATATATATATATATATATATATATATGTGTGTGTGTGTGTGTGTGTGTGTGTGTGTGTATACATACATATATATCGCAATAAAAGTATAAATATATCAATGTGATCATTTCTATCTGTCTTTTTATATCAGTATAGCTGGTAGAAGGCAGATATACTGGTTATTAATTATGTATCTAAATACATATATTAATATATAAGAGCACACACACACACACACACACACACACACATACATATATATATATATATATATACATATGGGGGGTTATGTGTCTAGGAATGAATTCATAAACATCTACCCATAAACGTTCGTGCATATACATATATATATATATATATATATACACACACACACACACACACACACACACACATATATATATATATATATATATATATATATATATATATATATATATATATATATATATAACATGTTGCGCTGTATATAGTTCCTTGTTTGCTCTGAGGTATATTTGTATGAATAAACACACACCCACGCACACACACACACACACACACACACACACACACACACACACACACACATATATATATATATATATATGGATTATTATATAAGTTTATTGTTATGTATGTTCATAAAAACATAAATATACAAAGACATACTCATGTATAGATAAAAAAAAATCCTGTGAAACTTTGTAGAAATACTTGATTATTTCATTTATTTGATATCTTATTACAGACACAATCTTTCAACATTTCTTAATTTAGATATATATTTAGATATATATTTTTTAATATTTGTTTAAGTTTAATCATTTTATTTTCTATTTTTTATGTCTTCATCTCTGTTTTTTTCATGTGTACATCTCAGTTTTTTGGACATTTATCAATCTGCAAGCTTACTATGGATGGGAAAAATTCAAGAATAATAAATAAGAATTATCAATTCAAATCCATACATTCCTATAACCTAGCCTAAGTGAATCTATCTATCAATCTATCTATCTATCTATCTATAAATGTTGAAATGGTTGATAGTGGTGAATCTTACAAGATGATAAAAATAAGCAGAAAGATGGATAAATCAGACACTTACAAAAGGCTTGTGTCTGATTTAGCCATCCTTCTACTTCTACCGGCAACACCCCACAAAGCTCCAACTATACGGCCACCTGCCTCCCATCATGAAAACTATCCAAGTTAGACGAACCAGACACCCAGGACACCGCTGGAGAAGCAGAGACGAGCTCATAAGTAATGTACTGCAATGGACCCCCACATATGGGCGAGCAAAAGCAGGACGACCAGCTAGAACATACATACAACAGCTATGTGAGGATGCGGGATGTAGCCCTGAAGACCCGCCGGAGGCGATGAACGATAGGGAGAAGTGGCGAGAGAGGGTCAGGGATATCTGTGCTAGCAGCACGACATGATGATGATGATGATGATGATGATGATGATGCATATAAAACAAAAATGTTATAGAGAGAAACAGTTATAGAATATATGGTCATACGTAAAATGTTTAGAAATCTAACTTTTTTTTCCCTTCAAGTACGAGTTTATTCTAAGTTTTTTCAAATAATATGATATGGTTGAATGGTTAAAGTGCTGTACAGCGCCCTCGAGTGTAAGCGAGTTCGAACTCTAGTCACGCTATTATGGTCACATTTGAACTAATATTCTTGGGAATAGTATGAAACTTCGTATCTTGCTAGCAATGAGTAAAATAGTATCATTGCTTTTTTTCTACAAGGATGGCTTTGGCATTAAATTGACCAAAAAGGTTGATATTCCTTTAAACAAAGAAACCATATATATATGCGTACATATAGAACGGTTGTCATACCAAATGATTTTACAATATATGTCTGTGTTTTTTCTTTTTAGGTACAATGTCATTCGCTGGAAAAAAAGGTGTTCAAACATGATGTAAAAAAATTGATATCAACAGAAGTAGAATTAGTCAAGTTATTAGATATCTAATGGATATTAAGTTTTTAGAAAACACCCAGTATGTCTCATACAAATAAGTCTTATTATATAAGCAAGCACACAAATAGAGGCAAAAATGAACTGATGAAACCCCTGTTGTTATATCAGTTGTAAGTATCTAGATCCCTAATCAAGAAATTTGTTAATTCATCATAGAGAAATCACAGTCACGTAATGGTTTATTCTCAGGCGTCTTACTTCTCATAAAGAAGAAACACGCGATCAGACGATGGGAGATATAACGAAAGACTTGAAAATCTCTTTTCGTCTAAATCATAGTATTTTTCCACTTGGTGGTATTCACGAAAACCTGATTGAGGAACAAATATTAAATCTTTTTGAATGAACGTGATAACTCCTGATTTAATTCTCTCAATTAAAAGAAGGTCTTTTAACCGATTAATGATTTAGCAAACAAATCAGATAAGACGACGACTTTATTATGTCAGATATGTAGTAGATCCTTAGGGCTATATTGAATTAGATTCCCATTGGCTGCCTCTTACATATGACTTGGTAAATCATAAAACTATGTTTAGTAAATAACTGAAACACTTCTCCAATATATATATATATATATATATATATACGCGAGGTGCATACGATAAGTTTCAGAACTTTTTCCTATGACCATTTAAAATTGTCGTAGAATCTTGAAAATTCAGCATGTTATTGCTATACCTAATCAGATGACTGAGCAATTTTTATGATTTCAGGTTCAAATGAACAGGTACAGCAGGAATTGGAATACACCCTACTAAAGCCTGATTGTCACAGCTGGTGTATTTCAAAAATGCAATCTGACACTTTAGAAGAACGATATGCAATAAATTTGTGTTTTAAACTGAGAAACAATGCCACGGAAACGTATGGAATGCTTCAGACTGCTTTTCGACCCTCTCGTATGAATCGAACATCAGTTGTTCAGTGGCACAAGAAAATCAAGGAAGGTAGGGAGTCTGTGAAGGATGATGAGAGGTGTTGGAGGAGTAAGGAAGTCAATAGACCAGAGTTGATTGGCCAAAGACTTAGGGTTAGGGTTACTATGTTGAGGTTTTAAGGGAGTTCAGGAAGAGATTCCTTGGGAAGAGTCAAGCACTCTTCAAATTGGGCCTGAGGCATATCCACCAGGACAATACACAAGTCTTCAAATCCATCATTGTCACAGACTATTGGAACTAGATGATCATTAAGACAGTTCCTCACCCTCCCTATAGTCCAGACCTTGCTCCCTGTGATATTTGGTTATTCCCTAAGCTCAGAGGCTGTTGTTATGAGATAATTGAGGAGATGAAAGGGGCTGTGACAAGAGTCATTGACACGCTCACATGAGAGGACTTCCATGGGGCCTTTCAGAAGTTGTTGGAACAGTACAACAATTGCATTGCAGCCGGAGGAGATTACTTCGAAGAGTACTAGAGTTTCATGAGTGTATTATCAATAAAATTGCCCATACGAAAAAAGTCTGGTAACTTATCGTATGCACCTAATATATATATATATGTTACATTCTGACACTTGACAGGCTATGTTAGATGTGAATTTCAAAACAGGATATGCACTAGTGCCTTATGGTAAACAAAATACAGTGGATATGCCATATGAATTGCGTGGTTGAATCACGTGAATTGTGCTGGATGGAAAAATGTTTAGGGGTCAGAAAAATATATAATAATGGAAGTTTTCGGCCCCAGGGGAGAGCAATCAGTCAAATAGACTCGTAATATGATCTTCGATGCCAGCTGGATTCAGCGGTCTCCAGGTTAAGAATCAGCTATGTATCAAACTCCCAGTGAAAGAAGCAAGAAGGAGTAGGACTCTGAATATATTTGTCTTTGTATATGAGTATTGCAACGTAGTGTCAATCATTGTGGTCCTCTGTCTCTCTCTCTCACAAACAAAAATTTTGTTCCTTTCGTTGTTATTAAGAACGTTTGATTACACCTTGCTTAACACTCAGCATTATAAGGTAAGAATCAAGGGTAAAGTGTTGCAATCAAGAGAATGGAGTAGCTATGGAAAAGGGAGCTTTTACGCACCCCCTAACTAAGGCCGCCATCTTTACATGCATTCTTATGAACAAGTGTTGTTGTCAACTTCATCCCTGCTATACAACATATATACATATGTACATATATATGTTGGCGGAGTCGTTAGATTGACTGGGTTTCAAGGCAGGCTAATCCTTTGTCGGATCATTTCCTGCCTAGAGGTTAAGGAATTGCGTTCATGGCCTGTTAATAGCTACATTTTTGTGTAATTGTTTCTAAAGAGGTATTTTCAAACGTTTTAATCGAATATGAATAATTTTTTAACATATCTTTTCATATAAAGATGAGACTCTAATTTCGGGTCAGAGTGGACATGGGAGTATTGAAGGAGTAATCTACAATATCCAGATTTCCAAAACTACAGACAAACCCTCAGATGCACTTTAGTGTCATATCCAGACACCCTTCTTTTTACCTTACAGTAAAGACAGTCGGCATATACAGTAAGCTCGACAGAGCTTTAATTGTTTGTCTCTGCGTTCGCATGCCTGTATGTGTTTGGGAATGTAATTGTGTATGTTTATCAGAAATATAAAGCAACAATTATTTATACGATTCATACGTCGTAGAGACGCTTAGCTTAACGTTTATCACCGAAGGAAATGTGTTATATAATTATGGAATGATTTTTTTTTATTAATCATTTTCGTTAATTATATCTTATCATTCGGTTTAGTTGGACTTTGAACTATTCGGCTATTAGTGCAGGTGTTCACGCTCGTGCGTAGAGGATATGACAATCACAAATGTCATAATGAAAACCCCAGATTGGAAATAGGAATGACGTCATGTCCGGAAGCGATGGACTGAAATTTTTGGTGATTTTGAAAAAAAGACGTTAGTTGAGATTTGAATCTGGGCAAGGCCAGTCCAGCTGGGGCTACGGGATGCGCAGCGCGTTTGTTGAGAAGTTAGTTGACTCTGGACCGGACAGTCCAGCTGGGAGAGTTGGCTGTGGCGATGTAGAAACAGTCAGCATTATAAAAATTGTGTCTCTCTGTCGTCGTGTCGAAAACCTAAACTCAAGAAGTTAATAAACGTTTCGTACCTGAACTAAAGAAAGTCGTCAGTGTTTCGCGGATTTCTATGCATATTGTAACGGCAAATTGAACTAAAATCCCAAAACGGGACTTTATTTTCGCACGTGTGAAGACGGGACAGGTTGGCACTTGATCCCCTATAGAATAAGTCCTCGTTCAGAGTTTTTCTCTCAGGCATAGAAGACCTGGCATATTACGTGAGGGATTAATTTAGGGCCAGACCGACCGCCGCTAGCAAGGGGTTCCAAATGTCACACTATCCACACACCCACCAAGGCCACAAAACTTCCTCCCTTAGACAACAGAAGATATGGACCTATAGGTTTTAGTTGTAATAATATTATATTATAGCAGTCGGCAACTCCGGTTTCCTGTGTGATATTTTAAAGAAATTTATAGGTCAATTTTAAGCAAGATAACATAAGGCGAATAGAAGCTGAAAAGGAAATGTGACTCAACAAATTCGTAGCAGAACTGCAAAGAACAACTTAGACCACGTGGTAACATAAAAATACGTGAATCCTTTACTATACAAAGAGATACACTTTCAAAGTGTCAAATATATAATAAATGGACAGTCCACGAATATAAATGTATTTTCTAAGTAAATGGCTATTGGTCTGTCTGCCACTAGCCCCTTCCAATAACTGACTTTCTTATTTTCTATTTCCGCTGACGGGAAGGAGTCCCTACCTCCGTTTTAGGGTCCCAGCCAATCGTTTGGCTTCTACCCTCCCCCCCCGGTCAGACGATTTTGTTAGGGCTACTAGATATCACCCAAGTCAGGTTACTGAGTACAAACATCTGGTGGTCTTCACCCCGACCTACATTCTTTCTTAACGGTTTGCCACTGTTCATTCCGACGGGAGGATAGTATTAATCCTACTTCTATCATCTCCGAGGGATATCACGTGACAATATGAAGATTTTACGTATCCGTATATTTTACGTATTCGTATTTTGGTGGTTATGCTACAAATAGAATCAGCGACGCGAGTTCAAATCCTGTAGGAAGCTGTTAGTTTTTCATTTCATGCTAACACCCTAACCTAACGAATGAATCTGGCTCATATCTTCCTTATAATACGGAAGAAAAGACTCTTTAGCGTGAATAATAAGGCAACCAGTCTACGAGTAGGAACGACTCTGAATTCAAACAAGCTGACATCCGCTTAAATATTGATCTTAAGTCGTATACTGTTCTAGGCAGAGAGTTTGGGTAAATACATACACATCTCGGACTATTGTAATCTACTTGAATGGTCTCTCAAGTATTTCTATCTAATACGAATAATTCAATTTACTCTTAGCCATTTGTTTGTAAAAAGTTAGATGGTTTCAAGTATTACAATGTGACAATAAAAATTTAACCTAGGTCATTTATTGGCACACTGTTTAAATGGTCAAAGAGTTCTGTTTGACATATGATTGGACCATAACAGGTGCTACTACTCCAAGTGAGAGTGGAACTGAGAGTAATGACTATGAAGGGGTACTTGAAATTCCTCAAAGCTCCAGGGTGGTAGCTTAAACATCAAATTTTTTAGTGTCATAAACAGGACTCTCATTGAGGGAGGGTCTTATCCCTCTGTAAAGATGCAGATGGCATATCGAAGAGCCTCAACTGATAGGGCTGCGTAAAGAAGGTCATTCTGACATTCTTTTCAGATATTATAAAATCCAGCGTTGTTGATTTCCTTGATGAAGTTGTGACTGTATACAGTACTTCCTATTGCAAATACCTTCGGCAAAATTCACCGTATTTATTGAATGATCTTCCTGTATATATATATATATATGTGTGTGTGTGTGTGTGTGTGTGTGTGTTTATTATGTGTGCGTGTACATAACATATCTGTTTTGGGTCTTGTGACAGCAGTGACAGGTTATAGCTAACACATCAAAAAGAGTAAAGACCAAGTTTAGACATTCGACAAGGAACAAATATTAAATTACACAATAAAATGTCATAAGCAATTCAAACTTTAGAGGAAACTCTAAAGACACGACCAGACAATGATGTTAAAGTACATATACGCAGACAGATATACATGTATTTGTCTGTGTATATATATATATTTATATATGTGTGTATATATGTGTATGCGAACTTCTAAAGAGATTTACTTAGCATAGTTAAGTCAGACGCATACAAAGAAAACCGCGCCCATATATATATATATATATATATATATCACAATTTTATTTGAAAATGATTGAAGTGCAAGCATACATGACTGGATAATCTCTCTCCGTAATATACAATATATATATGTATATTAGCCTAATGAGTTGAGTGTTCGCCAATGGCCCAAGAGACTGGGGTTCAATCCCAGGTAGAGTTATACTAAATACTCAAAAAATGGTACTTGATGGCGCCTTGTTTAACACTCAGCATTATAAGGTAAAGATTAAGGGTAAAGTGGAGCAATCCAGGGAATGGAGTGGGGCCCTCCTCTACACCTTGGTGTGGTAGCTATTGAAAAGGGAACCGTCAGGTCACCGTGGACTAAACTCGCAAACTTAACGTACTTATATATATATATATATATATATATATATATATATATATATATATGAATGGAAGGAAGATCATATCGAGAGCAAAACTAAAAGCTGCCAGCTAAGAAGAAAGATTTCTGAAGTGGCAAGAACATTTTAAGAAACAGTTTGGAAACCTCCGGTAAACACTAATAAAACTATCCAAAAAATCTTTAATAGCCAACAGGATATCAAACTAGGACAGTACTAGCTAATCCTCCAGCAAAACATTTGCCATACAGCCACTTACTTCCAATCTCACGAACCATCCAAGTAAGACAAACAAGATATGTAGGGCATTGCTGGGGAAGCAAAGACAAACTCATAATAGTTGTCTAAATTTCTGAGACGAAGGTTGGTGATTTTTATCATTAAGGGTTTTCGTACAATTGTCTTCATCCAGCAGGACACATGGCGTAACAGTTATAAGCGTTAGCTCCCTAAGCTTCTAAGGAGACAATCATCTAGACGTTGCAGGTTCAATCCTGACTGCAGGCGAGTAACAATACAGGAATACTTAACACTTGTACCCGGTTATGGCTAACGGAATCAGAACAGGCAACCCCCGTGGATTAAATAAAGGACGTAGTTCCAAGTTCCGAGAAGGTTCTCGAGTTCGACAAACACCTGAAGAAGGCCGGAGGACACGAAACGTTGTGGAAATAACCATAAAGATGAAGACAATAGTCTGAAAACCCTTAATGATAAAAAAACAAACTCATAAGTGATGTTCTCCAATGAAATCTATCCTATGGACGTGCCTGTTTTTGCTAACTTGGATAGAATTACATCAGCTCAGTACGGACACAAGGTGTCGTCAAGAAAACCTGCCAGGAGCAATGGATAACAGGGATCGATGGCGAAAAAGAGTCATAGAACTCTGTGTTGTCAGCGCGACTTGATGATGATGTTGATGATATAGAATCTGTGTGAACGAATAGTTAAAGAAATATTCATAAACAGAGAGAGAAAGAGAGAGAATTATATATATATATATATATATATATATATATATATATATGATCTTGCGTCTTCAAATGGTTTATTTTTATCTTTAGCACGTGTATAGATTTACATACACGAAAACCATCATGGGATACCATGTTTTTTTTCGCAATTAAATAAACAGGTTTTGTTTAAAAAAAATAAATCTCATCTCTAGTTTCCTCTGAATTCTCTGCAGACACAATTATTTTGAATCTTCAGTTTAGATGTTTTTATATAACCGCCTCCCTCTGCGACGGGCAGGATTTGACACAAGGTAATTTCTACTGATTAGATCTTTCTTTTTTCTATTAAATTGCATTTTTCATTCTTTGCATGTACTCCCACAACACCTACCCCGTCATTCAATCGACCCCTTTTTGTGTTGCCCCCCAACTCTATCGCTCTCTGTACAGAAATATCCCCCATATATATATATATATATATATATATATATATATATATATATATATGGTGGTTCCCGTGGTGTAATGGTTATCCTTCTACGAAATGAATGGACATGGCGACACGAGTTCAAATCCTGGACGAGACTGATTGCATTTCACATAGTACTAATATCGTTAGGAAAGCTATGAATCCAATTATTCTCCCTCCACCTATGGGTAAATAGTAGGGCAGACTGGGTTCTTCAGCCTTGGTGAAGCAACTAGTCTAGGAGAAGGAAAACTGAATTCAAACTTGTTAAACTCTGCTTAAAAATTGACCTTGTGTCATATCTTGCCCAATCGGAGGGGTATATATATATATATATATATATATATATATATATATATATATATATATTCGTAGAACTGTGAGAGCTTAAACTTTCTTATATTCGTAAATACGTATATGCATATATGTAACCTCATTGTGTGTATTCACTTGATCAAGAATATTTTTACAACCGTATTACCGTTTATATGTTTTTAATGCCACATTAAACTTAGTGGATTATCTAATGCGAAAGCTATTCTTCTAGAAGAACATTAGGGATACTATTTAATCCATTGTTTGGGGGGATAAGGGAGTTCATAACTTTTATAAGAATATTAATATAAAAGTGAACGTAAGAGTGTGACTGAAGTTCGAACTCACTTACAAAGATGTTGTAGCTCAGCGCCTTTGTTACTACGTCACTGAAGCTCTCCTATTATTATATGAAAGGTATCTAATATATATATATATATATATATATATATATATATATATATATATATGTGTGTGTGTGTATATATCTTTAAGAAAAAACGAAGACCGGTCACAGTAGGATTATAAATTTATTTCCATCCTGTTATGGGTTTTGATATAAATCAAAAACACCAAAAATAACAGGACACCTTCAGATCTTATGGATAAGATAATTCAGAACAGATACAGGAAAGAAGGGTGGGAGGAGGTTGAAGAGGAGGGAAATGTTTTATCCTCATTTAGCCCACTTCTGTTTTTTTTTTAATTGTTGGTTGGAATTATAGTAAATTCATTTTTTTTATTTTTATCATTTTTAAAATCTTAATACATTTCAACTTAAAAATCCAGATTAAATATTAATTTAGGGAAGTACAACTTTTTTAATAACATTACGTAAAGATACAATAATTCTTATACTGAATTAAATTCAAAATTTAAAATTAAAATCGTTAATTTCAAATTCTATTTTCGTGCCTATTAATTCAGTTGCCCTTCCATTAAAGAGTACGTACACATCACATGGTTTTTACTCATCTTTTTTTATTTTATCTTATTTTTATTCATTTCACTTTAAATCTCAATTCAATCCTATGTTTTTTTTTTTATTTAAGCATTATCTATGATAATTTGACGATAGTTTAAATTTATTCCTATGTCTACATTAATTCACATCGCTGATTTAATAATTTTTCAGGGTCTGGGTATATCATTATTTGTACCTCTCTATATATACATATATATATGAAGGTTGCAGGTTCAATCCTGACTGCTGGTGAGTAACATTACAGGAATACTTAACACTTGTAGTTGGTTATAGTTAACGGAACTCAGCACAAGCGACCACCGTGGATAAGACAAAGGACGTTGGTTAAAGCTTCTGAGTTCGACAAGAAACGCATGAAGAGGTCCAGAGAAGACATCAACCGAAACGTTGTGAATATAACAATAATGATGTAGACAATCGTCCGAAAACCCTGAAAGATAAAAGTCATCAAGTTTTGTCTCGGAAATTCCGATAACTAATATATATATATATATATATTGGCTCAGACGCTTTCGCACAAAAACGTAGGATATATATATATGAATATATATATATATATATATATATATATATATATATATATATATATATATATGAATGCTATTCCTTTGATTTTGCTGTATTTGTTTGATATAAGTGCTATTTATTGGACACAAATTAAAACACATTTTCCTTGTCTTATTTAGTAATTTCTCTCTGTTTTCGTCAATCAGTCTGTTTATCTACCAATCTGTTTTTCCCTGTCCTTCTCTCTCTCTCTGGCTATATATATATATATATATATATATATATATATATATATGCGTGTGTGTGTGTGTGCGTGTGTGTGTGCGTGTGTGTGTGCATATAAATATGTGTATATGTGGGCATTTTTTGATATATCAATGCAATATAAACGAAGCTTTTCGGAAATATAATATAATTTCATTTGTGTTTGAAATCGTTGGGTGAAAGCAGTTGTAGAGTGCCTAACGTCTTTTACTTCTGCTTTGAAAAAATTATAAAAGCTTAATAAAAAAAAAATAGCAGCCCAACAAAATAAGCAAACAGATGACAAAAATTTAGGCAGATAAAAACACAAAACATCTCTTCAGACAGGTGTTTGTGCTCGAATGCATATAAGTTTTCTATAGTTTTCTGCTCATAGTTCAGTTCAGAATCTTTTCAAAACAGGAATTGATTGTGGAAAAAGATAAAATATACGGACAAAAATAGCTCTGCAAATAGTGAAATCTTTCGCGTGATCATTTGATTAAATATTTAGAAAGCAACGTGAACGTGTGAAAGTTTTGAATGCGGGACCTGCTTATTTCTCTCGCTCTGATATGGCGTCTGCAAGTCTTATGCGCATGCGTGACGCAGATATGTACGTGCTGTTTTGTGTTGTTGAATGTGCGTGCGTATTCGTTTGTGAGAGTAAAGGTAAACGTTTCTCAATTTGTATAAACATTTGAATGGAAGAATTGATAAAGATGTGCGCATGTCTATTCACATTAACTATGGAGAGGTATCTTCAAATACAGAAAATCTACAGCACATTTTAAAGTGCGAAGTTTTTTTTTGTTTTTTTTTTGTCTTTTTCATAAATGACTTTCTGTGCAACTTTCGATGTGCGAACGTAAGATTTATTTTCATTTCAAGAACGTTAAGCGATAAACTGATTGCAGTTTGCACGCTTCTAAAAGAGCGAATATAAATATGTGGGTTTCGCTTGATTTTAAATTCGGTAATCTGTACATTCAACTCCATCACCATAGAATTTCAAAAATAACAGCTGACGTTGGAGATCTTTAAAGTAGATATTCTCATCTGGAAGGACTAGAATAACATTTGCTCATTTTAAAAACCCTTCTAACTATTTATCTATCTATCTTCGTTTCTTCCCAAAGTAGAAGTACCTGTTATGTTTCACGAGTCAAGTTTATGCATCAAATAGATCTGTGTTAAAAAATTCTTCGTATTCAAGAGAACCATGAAAAAAATCACTTAAGAAACAACTTCCTACAATATAAATATGAAGGTACGTGATTTCCTACCTTCTTGGTCTTAAATATTCGTAAACAGGTTGAAATGCCTATCTATCCATCTATCTATCTATCTATCTATCTCAGTCTGTATCAATCACCTCCAAAAATAATTTTAGGTAAGTTGCTAGTAAATTTCTGCATGCCTACAGCTCCAAAACCCTGACTCATGCCCTCACAACCTCTCCATCATTATTGAGGCGCTTTCAATAAATAAAGATAACTTAAAATAAAAGGAAAATAATTCTTTCTTCTGAATTTTTTTTCCAAAAATGTTAATTCCCCATTGTATGGAATTAGTTCATAGCAAAAATTATATAAATCTCACAAGATATTGATTTTGAGGCTATTCGATGTGACCGTAAATCTAACAGGTCTGACATCAATATTTTGGTGGCTGAAAAGTCTGAACCATGTAAAAAATTCAGAAGAATGTGAGATGTGTACCGACAAGCATGTTTCAGTTAAAAATGTTTATAAATGGACCAGCCTATTTAAAGAATGCTCAAATATTGTTTAAGATGACGACAGAGAAGATAGGTCCGCAATGGTGATCACACCTGAAATGGTGGATTCAGTTAATGCGCTGATTTTGTCAGACAGAAGAGTTTCAATAGAGGATATTTCTGAACAACTAGCAATTTCTGTGGATACAGCACACAAAATTATGCATGATGCCCTTGTCTTCCTTAAGGGTTCCACCAGAACAATTCAACCCCTCCCCACAAAAAAAAAAAGGAAAAAACAAAAGAATTTATTATTTGTATGTTCAAATTATTTATTATCAATCTTATTTTTGTTTAATATATCAGTCGAAGAGTTTATAAAAATGTTTGCAATAAAGCGGGGCACCGATACAATGTATTATAAATATTAATAAAATTATAGCAATATCGATACGTATATGTATTTAATTAACTCTTCAGCCAAAGACAGGATATGACACACTGCCATTTTTTAGCCGAGTAAATCTGTTTTCCTTCTCCTAAACTGTTTGTCTAACTTGTCTGTGAGCTCACCAGTCTGGTAATATTTAAATGTATTAATCAACGAGAAACTTGTTTGCTGTATTCAGTGTACGAGGTGCATACGATACATTTCCAGACATTTTTTCCTATGGCTATTTAAAATTGTCGGAGACTCTTGAAAATTCACTATGTTATTGCTATACATCATATGAGAGAACTGACCAATTTTTATGATTTTAAGTTTAAATGAGCAGCTACAGCAGGAATTGGAATACACTCTACTAAAGTCTGATTGTCACAGGTAGTGTATTTCAAAAATGCAATCTGACACTTTAGAAGAACGATATGCAATAAAATTCTGTTTTAAACTTAAAAAATACCACAGAAACGTATGGAATGCTTCAGACTGCTTCTCGACCATCTTGCATGAATCGAGCATCAGTTTTTCAGTGGCATAAGAGATTCAAGGAAGACACGGAGTCTGTCAGGGATGATGAGAGGTGTGGGAGGAGTAAGGAAGTCAATAGACCAGAATTGATTGGCCAAAGGGTTAGGTTTAGGGTTACTATGTTGAGGTTTTAAGGGAGTTCAAGAAGAGATTCCTAGGGAAGAAGCCAGCACTCTTCAAATCGGGTCAGTGGCATTTCCACGAGGACAATGCACCAGTCCTAAACTCCATCCTTGTCACTGACTATTTGACCAAGATGGGCATCA
This sequence comes from Sepioteuthis lessoniana, assembly GCA_963585895.1. Classification (NCBI taxonomy): domain Eukaryota; kingdom Metazoa; phylum Mollusca; class Cephalopoda; order Myopsida; family Loliginidae; genus Sepioteuthis; species Sepioteuthis lessoniana. The sequence goes on from OY757930.1 coordinate 8,443,083, forward strand.
AGAGAGTTTCTCGCCCTCCCTATAGTCCAAACCTTGCTCCCTGTGACTTTTGGTTATCCCCTTAGCTCAGAGGCTGTCTTTATGAGACAATTGAGGAGATGAAAGAGGCTGTGACAAAGGTCATTGACACGCTGACACAAGAGGACTTCCATGGGGCCTTCCAGAAGCTGTTGGAACGGTACAACAAGTGCATTGCAGCCGGAGGAGATTACTTTGAAGGGGACTAGAGTTTCATGAGTGTACTGTCAATAAAAGTGCCCATACGAAAAAAATCTTATTGTATGCACGTCGTATGATAAGTCGCTCGTTCCTGCTGCGATATTTTATGTTCTGCAATATTTGGTAATATGTCATACTTTAGTTTTGTACATTTAGCTATCAGTACGGCACAGTCTCTACCACCCATTGGCTTAGCGGTTAGAGTGTTCGTTAAAGGCCCGAGAGAGTGGGGTTCTATCCCAGGTCGAGTCATACCAAAACTCAAAAATGGTACTTGATGTCCCCTTGCTTTACACTCAGCATTATAAGATATGGATCAAGGGTAAAGTGAAGCAATCAAAGGAAAGGGATGGCGCCCTTCTGTACACCTTGGTGTTGTAGCTATTTAAAGGGGAGCCTTTGGGTCGCCTCCCTCCTCGACTATGGTCACAAACCTTTCTTACTGCACAGTTTCTAGTAAATTTCTTTAACCATTGATTTTGGTGTATGTATTTCAGGAAATCTTTAACCAAAGAGAAGGATATTATCCGAGGTCATTTTTTAAGAACAAAGCTGGTTTGAATTCAGTGTTTTCTTTCTCCTAGACTGGTTGCTTTATCAAGGCAAAAGAAACAAATTTGATCTTCTACTCAGCTACAGCTGGATTAGGAGAGAAGAAATAGATTCTTGTATTTCCCAAATATGAAGTGGAACTCAATCAGCCTTGTTTTAAGAATGAAGAGTGTATCGATTGAATAAAAAAAAAAACGACAATTTTTTCCTGTTAAATTTTACCAAATTCAAACTATTTAAACATTGGAGCCTTAAATTTATCGTTTTAGTGTATCTGATTTAAATTTCATAATTGGAAGGGTGTGTTTGAAGAAGTTCATCGAAAGTGTATAGATCATCAAAATATCAAATCAAAATGAAATCTCCAAGGAACCTTCGAGATTGAGGTGCTCTTTTCAAGTCACTCAGAAGAAGTATACGTATCGTGGAGAGATTAGCAGGGCTTCAAGATTAGACAAAATATATAAAAGAAAGTTAGGTTATCGGTATCCAACCCAAAGTTAACGGCTTGTCGAATAACGGAGAAATATAACTAGTGAAGTTACCGTTCATATAATAAGACGGTTACAACATAGAAAAAAAATTAAATTAATTGCAACAAAAATGCATCACTCGACAGAAAAATATCAACCAAGAATAAAAATAAAATGGACCAAAGAACAACATATAAATTGACAACATTGATATTTAACTCTTTGGTTGTTATATTTTTCCACACTAATATGCAGATACTGAATAAATTTGTTAGAATTGGCTGAAACTATCATCTCTTAAATTGGCTTAAACTCTCATCTCTTAAATTGGCGGAAACTATCATCTCTTAAACTGACTGAAACTGTCATCTCTTAAATTGGCTGAAACTATCTTCTCTTAAATCGGTTGGCACTATCATCTCTTAAATTGGCTAAAACTGTCATCTATTTAACTGGCTGAAACTGTCATCTCTTAAATTAGATGAAACTATAATCTCTTAAATTGGCTGACACTATCATCTCTTAAATTGACTGAACATATCATCTCTTAAACTGGCTGCAACTGTCATCTCTTAAACTGGCTGCAACTGTCATCTCTTACATTAGCTGACACTATCATCTCTTAAATTGGCTGAAACTGTCATCTGTTAAACTGGATGAAACTATCATCTCTTAAATTAGCTGAAACTGTCATCTCTTAGATTGGCTAAAACTACCATATCTTAAGCTGGCTGAAACTGTCATCTGCTAAATTGGCTGAAACTCTCATCTGTTAAATTGGCTGAGTCTATCATCTATTAAACTGGCTAAAACTATCATCTATTAAATTGGCTGAAACTGTCATCTGTTAAACTGGATGAAACTCTTATCCGTTAAACTGGCTTAAACTCTCTTAAAGTATATGCATATATAATAACTAAGATTTTTTAATCATATTAGCTATTGTATTCAGCTATTTCATATATACCTGGGTTCACGTGCGCTCAAACTTTTTCATTTCATTCCTCAACTACTCAGTACAAAGTTACATCATAATGTAACAATGTTTTCTGGTCAAGCTTTTCAAATTTACTGTTGGAATAATAATAATTACCTTTTACTATTTTTCTTTGTGGTTGAAAATGAAGTTTCTCTCTCGTTCTAAACTCACATATACATCACACAAGCTGATGATGTATCATTATAACATTAGACAAATCAGCTGTAAGTTTTAACGAGGTGTTACTTCGTGGAAAACACCCTGTTTCTTATAACACATTAAGTTATCCCAAACAGAGTAACCTAAAGGTGAAGAATCAGTAGGAAACGGAACAAATCAATCAATAAAGACATAATTGTACACATTATAAGTCGGGAATAAGTTTGCAACTTAGGCTATAAGAAATTCACTTGCGTTCAAGAAATAAACAGAAGTCCACATAACGAAAAGGCGTAAGAACTTACTCTTCTCAGAACTCCCTTAAAACCTCAACATAGTAATCCTTGTTGAGTGTCTGTCTAGTGGGAACCCAGTGCATGTAGATCATGCCAGTGCTGTTAAAAAAAGGGATCATCAAAAAGTTTGTGGGTGGATTTGCTCTGTCTGGCCTTCTTGGGTCTGGGAGAGCCCACATGCTTCCACGGGGAACTTTGTCTCTTGGTCTCTGGGCCATAGCAGTAGATCCGGGTTTCATCGCAGGTCACCAGGGCATCAAAAACTGCGGGATCTGGATTGATCAGCTCGATATTCTCCTTGATGTAATGACAACGTCTTTCTTTCTGATTTTCTCTGAGCACTCTTGGGACAAAATTAGCGCAAATCTTCCGCATCTTCAGTTCCTCGCGAATAATTGTGTGTACAGTTCTCACACTGACATCAAACTGTGCACATCTTGTGTCTATAGATACAAAACAGTCCTTATCCATGAAATTCTTTATTTGGCCAATCAACTATGGCGTTCTGACTTCCTTACTCCCCCCACACCTCTCATCATCCCTCACAGACTCCCTGCCTTCCTTAAATCTCTGATGCCACTCAAAACCTAATGTTCGATTCACGCAAGATTGTCCAAAAGCAGTCTGAAGCATTTCATACGTTTCTGTAGCTTTTTTCCCAAGTTTAAAGCAGAATTTTATTGCATATAGTTCTTCTAAAGTGTCCTCTTGTCCAGATCGCATTTTTGAAATTCACCAGCTGTGACATTCAGGCTTTAGTAGGGTGTATTTCAATTGCTGCTGTAGCTGTTCCTTTGAATCTGAAATCATAAGTATTGGTCAGCCATGTCAATAGATGTATAGCAATAACATAGGGAATTTTCAAGAGTCTACGACAATTTTACATGCCTGTACAAAAAAGTCTGGAAACCTATTGAATGCACTTCGTGCAACTAATATGAATTCAGACATTTCCGTTTCCAAGATTGGTTGCTATAACAAAGTTAAAGAGCCCGGTCTGCTTTACTATTTACCTGTAGTTGAAGAAGAATATTTAGATTTGTATCTTTCTCAAGTGCATTAGCGGCAGGTGAAATGCAAACAGCTTTGTCCAAGATTTCATTTCCGGTCGCCGAGTCCATAACTGTCACGACAAGAAGGTCTTTGTTGAGGTGGACTCATCCACTCTCAATGTAAAGGGAAGAGTAACCACGTTTCATGGTTGTTAAGCCTGCTTGGCACAGCTTGCGGGTGAACAATAAAAAGTACACTGCAATTTATTACGGCATATCGCGTTTTTTTTTTAATGCAAAGCAAATAATGCGTTACAACAGCCTCCAAAAGTGCAAAGGAGTTAGTCCGAAAATTAATTTTAGAAGAAATAAGCATAGACTATATATATAGACTATAAAAAAGTTAATGATTGTTATCACATCAAAACTTGAGCACGTAGAGCAACGTAATCATCGAAGGAAATTGAATTTGCGACACGAGTTCAAATCCTAAACAAGGCAGTTCTCATTTCCCATTGCTCTAAAGCCTTTGGGAAAGGTATGGATCCATTTGTTATCCTCCTCTGCTATAGGTAAATAGTAATACAGAATGGGTACTTTAACCATTGTTAGGCAGCCGGTGTAGGAAAATGAAAACTCTGTATTCACAGTAGGTGTTCTTTTCTTAAAGATTTTCTTTGTTTGACTTCCTGCTCTTTGCGGAGGGGTTGGGTAAATACTTACATTAAAAACAATGGTACTAGAAATTTTATAGAAATCATATGGTGTCTTAATAGCTAAATTACAATCGCGTTACAACGTGTTTTTTTTTTTTGTTTTGTTTTGTTACGGCAAAATACAAAAATCCCAGCATTATAACATCAATTATCAAATTACATTACTTTTTTATTTGCTTGATTAAGCGATTGATTTTAACAGCATTTAAACTCACCTGGGGTATTTTATGCCTAGAGGTTGAAAATTGCGTATATTCTACGCTTATATTTACATTTTTTTGTGTATTTTCTAAAGTTTTTGCACGCAGTTATATAGTATAAGATATTCTATCTCATACACATAACTTAAAAAAACAGATATAATGAACCCAAGGATAGTACTATTTTGGCCAAAGGGAAACTGGATGTAATAGCAATGAAGAAACTCGGAGCTTTTCCAGCAGATGTAGTTGAGGGTCATAAACTGGATTCTCGGTTTTTGGCGAACATCTTACCCCTCACCAGGGGCTACATTCAGCGTATTCAAAGCCCTGCTGACAATGACACATTACCTTTGTAAACATCACCCTAAAGTATATATCTGATATTTAGAAACAAACAGTTGTAAACGTTCCACCCTCACCCCCACCACATTATCTCAGTCTTCTAACCATGTCACTTCTTACGCCGGCCGGTGATCAACTCGTGGTTGAGGGGGTAACGCACATTTCTTGCCACCACACAAGAATACGATCGGGGGGATAGGAGAAAATAAAACAGACGAACAAACACGAACAAAGCTTGGGGTTAACCAAGAGCAGAGGAAGGTATGCAACACTTTGCATTCCTGATAGCATATATGGACTAACGCTAGCGTGGGTTACTAGCGAAAATTCCACAAAGCTACTGGAATCAGACTCATCTTGACTCACTGTCGCTGGACCCTATCTTTTCTGCTACTGTCTCCCGAGTCCGGTGTTGACTGTCCCTGTCCGTGGTTCCACGCCAACTCTCTGCTGCTCGCCTCTCTGCTGTCCAGTGCCAACTGCTCTCCGCCGGGTCGCCCGTCAACTCCCCTCTGCTCCTTAGTCCAGCCAACTCTCATTCGCGTCCTCTTACCACTTCCGGATATGGCGAGATTTCATGTCCAAGAATCCTTTGTCTGGTTTCGCGCCAAAACAGACAAATGAATCGTCTGCTTTGGCAGCCCACCCACATAGTGCTACACAGTGACAGCTAAGGAAAATTTTACTCGCAATATAAACAGCAGATGCAAAGAAACTTTTAAACAACGCTGCACTCACGTGATTGTGTATTTTTTTTTTTATTGTACGTATATATATTTCCTAAGATTAAAGTAGAATAAGACCCAAATAGGATAGCAGGATAGGAAAACAGTGTTGCACCAGTTTTCAAGGTAGCGAAGAGTTAGTCCACTTGGAAATTTCATCATTCAAAACCCCTTTTCATCGGAACCAGTGAAAAATATGTCAATATCTGTCTATCTACATGCCCCAAAGCAATTACTATGACATGCAAATAACAATAGAGACACGATTTTCGTAATATTATTTTAAGTATCATGAAGAGCTACAATGATGATCATACTCCCGATCAGTGCTGCGCTAAGATTTTATTTGAAGATAACAAATTAAATAACAAAAAGATAAAACTTAAATTTTACTATTTCTTTTTCCAAATATTGTTTTACTTGCTTCATTTCTCCCTTCTCATTGGTCATTTCTTTCATAAGTAGTAAAGTTAGCTACCTTAGTGGAGGGCTACACGAAAGCTCTCTTTTCAATAGCTACTACACCGAGGTATAGGCGCTACTCCTTTCTCCGGATTACACCACTTTACCCTTGAAACGTACTTTATAAAGCTGAGTCTTAAGCAAAGAAGTATCAAGTACCATTTTCTGAGTCTTTGGTATGACTCGACCTGGGATTGAACCCCAGTCTCCCGGCCCATTCGCAAACACTCTAACACAAGGCCATTCTTTCATAGATTACTCTAATCTAGTCCAAATTGTGTTTGTTTACAGTTATTATGAGCAAAAAAGATCCCCAAAAACTAATGTAATTTTCAAAGAAGAACGAATTTTGGTCTTATATATTAGTCAGTGTAAAAAAATACCTATCACTAAGATTCAGATTATGCTTACGAGTATTTACCCAACCCTTCAGCCACTTTCAGAGTCCGACACAAGGTCAATTTTAAATGGGTACCTATGGTTTAAATTCAGGGTTTTCTTTCTTCAAGACTGGATGCGATACCAAAGTTAGAGAGCTCTTTATACTTTACAATTAACTTATTGGCGAGATGATATGTAGATTCATGCCTTTCTCAAGGGTATCAGCTAGAAGTGAGATGCCAACTACTTTGTTCAGGATTTGAACGAGGGTCGCCGTGTTCATTTCGTATGACCATCACCATTACATCACACACCTTCCACATATTATGCTTGCATGTAATTGTAAAGATAATAGCATATTATCTTATAAGTGAAATATCGTTAAGCCAAGTCCAATCTGCATGCGAATGGTAATTTTGTGGGCCCTGCTTTCTCGCTGAACATATTTGTCCATTCATCTATATTCTCGATATTACGGATATAACTATGAAATACTTAAAGAATTTTCAACTCATTATTCTGTCTGATCAGTGTTACAACGGAAAACCAGCGGAATCACAGGTCAACTTGTTTTATGTAATTTTTTTTTATCACTAACATATCTGCAATCGCGTCAGAGGAAATATATATAACTACAAAAAAAAAATAACTGTCAATTCTTCATTTTTAATTTGCATTGATGTAAATGTGAGTGAGTGTGTGGATCAGCGTAGAGGAAAGCAGGTGTTAAATATATTTATATTGATTATTTTGATCGATTTTCCATAGAAACTGACTGCTGTACCCATACCATAAGCAATTTTCATGATTAAACCTCTCTCTCTTCCCCCCTCTTTCTCTCTTCTTTATTCTCGTCTCTGAAATTCATGACCAAAGACACACATTAAGGTATAAACTTACGCACCAATTGGCTGTGAAAATACCAGCTGTTTGTTCGATATGAGCTTCGTACAGCAGATGATTACAAGAATAGAACACCCAATGCAGAAAGGACTCACTCGTAACGATCTATATTAGCAGGGGAAACATTGATCGACACCAAGGAAATTATATCGCTATTCATGAAGTTTAACTTGGTCTGACACAAGGATATTTTTGTTGGACATCCAATTAGGATCAAACGTAATGTAGAAATAGTTTCAGAACTACCTTGCATCATAATTTTGAGGGTAGATATCTACTAAGTTTATATGTGTAATGATGGTGGCGTCATGTGAAACTCAGAATAATATATATATATATATATATAGAGAGAGAGAGAGAGAGAGAAGGCGATTTAAGTTTTAATTACGTTGGCACAAGTTAGATGGCGTTTGTTATCTCAGTGTGTACGATATGTAAATTTAGATTAACGTACGCTTTATCACTTTATTTATGAATATAGAAAACTATACGCTCCCCCACGAGGTTTCAGCACTCTGGTAAAGGAATTAACGGATGCCACTCGCATAATGCAAAGCTCTTCAAATGAATTGAGCACTCTGTTATCCGGTAAGGCAAAAATGTAAACAAACGAAAGCGACTACATAATGCCTTATAATTCCCGAGCTGACGTGGTTCGCTTGTTGGCTGAACGGTATGATACTAAGTCTAACGTAAAGTTGTGTGGGTTTCAATCCCAGCTTCAAGCGTCCTGCATGTCTAGCCACACTGAAGAATTGTGATACAACGAAACACTCTGTCTGTGGATGATAATATATATGCACCCCAACGGGGTTTAAGCATTCTGGTGAAGGAATTAACAGCTGCCACTTACATAATGCAAAGCTCTTCGAATGACAATATATATATTTATTTATTTATATATATATAGAGAGAGAAATAAAGAGAGAGTTTGTAAAGTTTTCCATAATTTCCAACCGAATGAAAAAAGAAAAGTGTCGACAGACGTCGTCTGATTGTATTTATCTATTGACCCAATTGTAAAGGTATGCGTGTTGAAAAGGATGGATTTTTATTTCTTTAAAGGGGACTTGATCATTAGGAATTTTGGAATACTACAATCTTCAAAATAATGAATAAAATCTCCAAAAAACAATGATATACATTATTACAGAACATTATTTATTATGGTGCATTATATGATTCATAATTCTATAGTGAACTTATCTTAAAATTTTAATCCGATACGCATCTAATGACTACATATGACTTTACATATATATATATATATATATATATATATATATATATATATATATATATATATATAGACACACAGACACAGACACACAGAGACACACAGAGACACACACACACATATATATATATATATATGTGTGTGTGTGTGTGTGTGTGTGTGTGTGTATTTACACACACATAAACACATACACATATACATACATATATATATAAATGAATAAACATGGTGTTTTAAACAATTTGATTTTATTTATTTCCTGGGTGATTCAGAAAAATCAATATCATTTTGTAATCTAAGAACTTGACCAGTTCTTATTCAACTGATCTCCAATTTTAACAGCATTTGTAGAAACAACTTCTAATTATTGGTGTAATGTTTAAACACTTTATATTCTTCACTTAATCGCATTTCTGTAACTATAAAGAAAAACAACATAAAACAGTAAACATAGAGTCTTGACTTGTTTCAACAAATGCTGTTAAAATCTGAGCCCATTTCAACGAGAATTATTCAAATTTTGAAGTAACAAAATGATATCACTTATTCTAAAATACTCTCTCTCTCTCCACACACACACACACACATATATATATATATATATATATATACACACTTTAAAGTGCAAACCAAATAACGTAGACATTCAAAGAATGTAAATAAATAAAATCTTTTTGATAAGCCCACCCCCATATATATATATATATATATATATATATATATATATATATATATAGTCTTATCAAAAATATTTTTTTTATATAAAATCTTTTTGATAAGCATATATATATATATATATATATATATATATATATATATATATTTAGGCTTATCAGAAAGATCTTATTTATTTACATTCTTTTAATGTGCACGTTATTTGGTTTACACTTCTAACGTCCGAATTTGGCTAAAATGTTTTATAAATATCAAATATCATATTATTATACTTACTCATCCGTACTTTTTTGTTTCAGATGTAATTATGGTAAATTCATTTTTTGAGACCCTAGCAGTGTTTGAGCATAGATTTAAGATGGGTTTCAATGTCGCTGAATTTATTCAAGAAATGCAGTGAAATGAAATAATGACTGATTTTGCTGTCTAAGTCTCGTTTAAATATTTGAAGTACGATCAATTCATTCTTTGAAATAAAGCCGAGAAATGGACGAGCGTCTGTAGCTGATTAAAACGCAAAATAGACAAAACCCCGCCTAACAACATTTAAAAACTTTCAAGTGAGATTATTAGAATATTCTATTCGAGGATCATTAAAGTATTCTATATGCAGATTATTTGTTAAGGTTTAGGAAGAGCGTTTCTTCTGAGATGCTTCATTAATTTTCGTTGTTAAAAAACAAAACACTTTTGATACTATTCTGTAAAACACACACACACACACACACACACACACACACACATATATATATATATATATATATATATATATATAAGTTGGCGACCTTAGTCGAGGGCAACCAGAAGGCTCCCATTTCGATAGATACTACACTGAGGTATAGGGGGGGCGCTACTCCTTTCCCTGGATTGCTCCACTTTACACTAGATACGTATCTTATATTGCTGAGTGTTAAGCAAGGAGGTATCAAGTACCATTTTAAAAGTCTTTGGTATAACGTGACCTGAAATTGAACCCAGGTCTCCCGGACCATTGGTGAGCTCTCTACCCATTTGGCCAATGGGATATATATATACTTTAATTCCAAGAATAAAACACAAGAGATTATATACTTGCGGACATAAATACGTATTATTGATATGATTTAATTTTAGCTAAGGCGAAATAAAAAGGTAGAAATATCCTTTCCCTTATTTTATAAATGGTATGAGCCTATCATAAAATGTTGGTCAATCACTGATATAATAACTTGAGTGATCATACCAGACTATTTCGGTCCGAAAGCAGTCTCCATAGGTATCAGAAAACTTAGTATATAGACACAGGAAGAAAAAGAAACAGGCAAAGAAAGAGAGAGGAAGAAAAAGAAACGGGTAAAGAAAGAGAGAGAAAGAAAAAGAAACGGGTAAAGAAAGAGAGAGGAAGAAAAGGAAAAGGGTAAAGAAAGAGAGAGAGGAAGAAAAAGAAACGGGTAAAGAAAGAGGAAGAAAAAGAAACGGGCAAAGAAAGAGAGATGAAGAAAAAGAAACGAGCAAAGAGAGAGGAAGAAAAAGAAACGAGCAAAGAGAGAGGAAGAAAAAGAAACGGGTAAAGAAAGAGAGAGAGGAAGAAAAAGAAACGGGTAAAGAAAGAGAGAGAGGAAGAAAAAGAAACGGGTAAAGAAAGAGGAAGAAAAAGAAACGGGTAAAGAAAGAGAGAGGAAGAAAAAGAAACGGGCAAAAAAAGAGAGATGAAGAAAAAGAAACGAGCAAAGAGAGAGGAAGAAAAAGAAACGGGTAAAGAAAGAGAGAGAGAAAGAAAAAGTAACGGGTAAAGAAAGAGGAAGAAAAAGAAACGGGCAAAGAAAGAGAGATGAAGAAAAAGAAACGAGCAAAGAGAGAGGAAGAAAAAAAAACGGGTAAAGAAAGAGAGAAGAAGAAAAAGAAAGTGGAAGATGAAGAGAGAGGAAAATAAAGAGGAAGAGAAGAACAGAAAATAGTCGGTATCGAAAGAAAAATAAAAGTTCTGTAAATAAATTTATTTGCATTGAACTTTTTAATTATTGGGTTTGGTTTGGTTTTTTTGTTTAATGGCATAACAACTTTTCTGATTTATTTAATGCCAAAGCAGACCTTGTAAAAATCAATATTGATACTTTTTAACCCATACCTAGGGGAATAAGAAAGTTCATGCCCGTCCCTATCGTGTTAATCAAACAACCATATATACCAACCCCTCCACTCGGGCAGGATATGACACAAGTTCAATTTTAAAGCGGAGTTTAACAGGTTTTGAATTCAGAGTTTTCCTTCTCCTAGACAAGTTGCCTCACCATGGCTGAAGAACCTCGTCTGTCATACTATTTACCCATAGCTAGAGGGAGAATAATTGGATTCATATCTTTCCCAAGAGTATTAGTGCTATGTGAAATGTAATCAGTGTCGTCCAGGATTTGAACTCGTGTCGCCGTGTCCATTTCCTACGACGATAACCATTACACCACGGGCACCTTCATATTAATCACACAATAGTGTGAATGGTGTTTGAACTAACAACCATTTCGGAGTTTTGCAGGTTTACCATTAGATACTGGTTAAGATAGCATAGAATAATTAACTAAACATAGCCCTCCGGTAAAACAGTAAATTTACAAATTCTGTGTCAGAAAATAGTTAAAAATGTGTGATTTTTAGTTCTTAGTATATGCAATTACACATTCACATCAAGCTTTCAACGTGACAGACACATTCTGTATTACTGAAGTCACGAGGAATACATTTGTAAAACAAAGCAACGGTCCCCACTGAAAACACCTTCCAATCTTTAATTTCTTCTCTCTCTCTTTTTCCCCTTATCATCTGCTTTTCTCTCTTCGCTAACTTTCTCGTTCATAATTTAGATCAGAACGAGGATTCTTAATTGTTAAAATTTTAGCAACCGAATTAGAATCACGCCAGGACTCAACTCTATCGTATTTCATTCTCTCTTTATTGAATTTATTCCATCGATATAATAATTCGATTTTATCATTTTTTTTTCACCCAAGGGAAAATATTAGCCACAGAAAGTATCTAAAAAAGGGGGAGATAATCAGATAGTAACCTAAGATAGTGACCTGTTGAAGCAAAATTACTTCACTCTGTCTTCCCCCAGCTGTAAAAATAAAATAAAAAAATTTAAAAAATCCATACTTGCTTCGTACCTAACAGGAATCGTCCCTAATTGTGTTTGCTTTGCCCAAACATGCTCACGATAGTGGAATGTCGTTTTGGTTTGAAGTTGTTGCCGTCTCTTAAGAATTCATTAATAAATAATAACGATAAAAATTATGGCGGCGAAACTTCAACGGCTTTATAAAATAAAATGGGAAAAAATAAAATGTTATTTTTTTTTATCATTACAAATTAAATTACGATTGGTGAACTGATGCCGCTTGAAGAAATTATAAAAACAAAATCAGTAGAGGAGGGTCGGGGTTTAGAAAATATCAATAAGAAGAAAATAGGACTAGGGAGAGATGAAAAGAAAGAAAATCAAAGGAGGTGGAGGAAGAAAAATAAAAATGAAGAGAGAAAGACAGGAAAAGAAAGAGGAAAAGAGAGTGAAAAAATGGAAGTAAAAGAGAGAAAAAAGAAAGAGAAGAGGAGAATGAGAGAGAAAGCAGAAGAAAAAGAGAGTGGAAGAGAAAAAGAAAGGAAGAGAAAGAGAAAGAAAGAGGAAGGAAAAAAGAGAGGAAGAGAAAGGAATAAGAGATAAAAAAAAGACAAGGACGAAAGAATAAAGATGAAGAGAAAAAGAAGTAAAAAAAATATGAAGAAAAAAAGAGAGAAGGAGAGAAAAGAGAAGAGAAAAAGTGGAAGAAATCGGAAGAGAAAGAGAAAAAAAAAAGATAAAGAAAAGGAAGTAAAAAGGGAGAAAAAGAAAGAGAAAGAGAAAGAAAACGTGAGAAAAAGAGAAAAGAACAGAAGAGAAAGAAAGGGGAAGAGTAAGAGAAAGATAGAGGAAGAGGTAAAAGAAAAATTCGAGAAATATTTTGAAAGAACTTACAACAGATATGCACACATGTACTCTTAAATACCCCCAATATATATATATATATATATATATATATATATATATATATATATATATATATATATATATATGTACAAGCACACACGTACGCACACAGACAGAAAGACACACACACATACGCACACATATATATGTGTGTGTGCGCGTGTGTGTCTGTGTGTATGTGTGCGTATGCACGTACGTATGTGTCTGTATATATATATATATATATATATATATATAGGTATGTTTTTGCATATTACTACGTTTCTGAGGAAATGTTGCTTTTATTTAGCATAACTTATCTATCTATCTATCTATCTATCTAGCTCTCCATCTATCTATCTATCTTTTTGAATTAGCTCATCTTAATGAAGAAGGATGAAGAATAGGAATTTTATGACTAGTTATCCGTCAAATCAAAGAGCCCACATGTGTTCAAGTTGCATTTTTCATTTAACGAACCGAGTAACGCTCTTTAACCAATATTTGTAATTCATTATTTCCACCTGTACACCCCCCGATACACACACACACACGCACACACACACACACACACACACACACACACACACACACACACACACACATATATATATATATATATATATATATATATATATATATATTATTGACAATAGACACATGCACCCATATATATATATTTTCATAAATCGTTTTTATAATTTCCAGCATAGCATTGCACAAGTAACACGGATATTAGTATTACGTATTGCCAAACTCTATAACCATGAAATTCAAAAACCAAAAATAAAATTCAATCGCTTATGTATCCAAAATAAAATTGCAGAACCATATCTAGAAAATACGCTTATTTTCGTATTGCTACATATAAATTCCTTATAATATAACATACGTCTCTCTCTCTCTCTCTCTCTCTCTCCTTCTTTTGGTAATTTACTAAGCTTTTTGCTTCGATGTAGCACAAGGCTGCATGAATTGGGCACCTAATAAGAATCGAACTCACTCGTGTAGGTTTGCTAGTCTACCTTGCTAACCATTACACCACCCGAGGTGCCCTCTCTCCCCTTCTTTTGATTCATTCGCTCGTATCATTCATTGCTTTGGGAAGGTTCTCTATACGGCATCCAGTGTCCACAATGAGCTGATGAATCTAATTCTTTGCTGGCCGGGCAACGCTGGTGGGTTTATGTGTGAGAACCCACTGGAGAATTTCATATTTCAGTTCGTACCTGTTTTTCAAGCGCTACCAAGCCTATCTCTTCCGTCTTGGATGTTTTAGTGAGATGGAAGATGCATTTACCAACCCCTCTGCTCGGGCAGGATATGATAGAAGGTCAATTTGTAAGCGGAGTTGACTTCAGAGTTTTCCTTCTCCTAGACAGGTTGCCTAACCAAGGCTAAAAAAACCCAGTCTGCCGATTATTTACCCATAATTGGAGGGAGAATAATTAGATCCATACCTTTGCCAAGAGTATTAATGCTATGTGAAATGCAATCAGCCTGGTCTTGAATTTGAACTCGTGTCGTCGTGTCCATTTACAACATTATCTGTGTTTATGCAGCTGTCGATACCTTTTGATGTCTGCTATAGGCTTTGAAGCAGAGATTTGGCTTGAGTAGGTGTATTTACGCGAAGTGGTAGACCATCCTCGTAGTTTGTACCCATTATAGTTTTTGCTAGATATCGTCTGCTTCTTGTCTTTTTTTACTTTGAGACCTTTTTCTTTCATTGACATTCTTAGTATTGCAACATATATATATATATATATATATATATATATATATATATATAATTTTATTTGAAGAATTTCAATAGTACAGAATTTAGTTTCAAATAATGCCTAGTCATATAAAATTTCGTATCATGTTCCACTAGAAACAATAAAAAAATCCCAGGAATTTTTGTTATGGAAGAAAATACTTTTTTTAAATAAAAAAACTCCTGCAATTGTATTTATTTGGGAGCAAAACTGTATATATTTATATATATGTACATATGTTTGTGTGTGTGTGTGTGTGTGTGTGCGAGCACACGTGTGCGTATGTGTATGCTTGATCAGATTGAACAGACACTTATTTCTGCATATTTTATCTTTCATCCGTTCAAGTCTTCGTATGAGGGTCATTTACATTTATTGAAAGAGTAGTAGAAATTCAAGCTAAAGGAAAATTACGGAAGAAAATAATTTCATTTGCGGTAAGAGGGAGAATTGGTGAGAAAAGTGTTAAAGCCATTTTAGAATGTCACTGTTATATTCAAACATGGTCTTTTTAAGGAAGGTTTGTAAATTTTTTATAGCACTTTAAGAACGTACAATTTTTTTCTTTCTGTATGAAATTCTTTTACTTTTTCTTCCTCCTACTCTTTGTGCTTCCTCCTACTATTTATACACATGTATAAGACTCATTATTGTCTTTGATATTTCATTATTCGCTCGCACGAAGATGAGTCTCGTTGGGGCCCAAATTACTTGAAAATATACAGCCCCTTCCTGAATTTATTTGAACCGGGAGTCAAACACTTCATGAACTACTTGAACGGAACAAATATAAAACCGACAGAAACGAAATATCTGTTATATTTAATCAAACATGTTAATTGTAAAAATGGCCATTCGTCCATATTGTCTATTACTCCTGACAGGTCTTCTTGGCTGCATCTGGTGTCTGTACAGAATTAGTGTGTCCATTAGTTCTCTGAATTTCTGAGACGAAGATTGATGATTTTTATCATTAAGGGTTTTCGGACTATTTTCTTCGTCTTTATTGTTATTTCCACTACGTTTCGGTAGATATGTCCTCCGGCCTTCTTCAGGTTTAGATTTAGTTTACGTATTGTTCGGCATTGATTTAGAAGTTACTCATCCCTGTGGGTTGGGGGCTGTAGTATACACCGACTGAATGTCTGCTGAGGGTTAGGACCCCTCCTCAACGAGTGTCCTGATATGACACTAAACAATCTTATGGTGAAGCATCGGTAATACTGAAACTTTGGGAAATGTGGAGTACATATTTATTGCCATGGCTCCCATGTCAACTCTGGTTCCGAGTTGTAGCACCTGATAGGGTTCTATCTATGGGCCAAATAGATCTGCTTGACATTTAAAGTGAGAGCAAACAAAGGACTTACGCTAAATTGAATTGTTTGAAATAGAACCGTTTGATCATTTAACTGTGAGTAAATGAATAACTTATGATTAAGAAAATTGTTAGTGATACATAGGAAATCTTGGAACTGTTTAACTCAGTTGAATTATATTTACAATTTGCCATTATCTCTCCAGCATGTTTTGTTCATCCTACTTGGATTGTTTGTGAGTTGGGAGGTCAGCAACGTTTTGTAGGATGCTACTTCCAGGATTTGGTCAAAACTGCAATTGTTGATATGCCATAAAACCAAACCAAACCAATTAGAAGTTACTGATGTTAGAGTAACACTTAAGCACTCTCTGTTTGTCATAAACGATGATCAGGTGGAGACATCTACGACTAATGGTTATCGTTGTAGGAAATGGAATCGGCGACCTGAGTTCAATTCCTGGACGAGACTGTTTACATTTGATATTGCGCTAATAACCTTGGGAATGGCATGAATCTAAAAATTCTCCTCCAAGTTATGGGTAAATGCGAGAGAAAATTGGACTCTTTAACCTTAGTAGGGGAACTAGTATCAGAGAAGGAACACTCTGAATTCAGCCAGATTTACACTTCTTAAAAATGGCTTTGTGTCACGTCCTGTCAGACAGTAAAAGGTTTGGGTTAATACGCGCAGACAGTGATCCCTTAATAAAATATGATCATAAATGATGGCTATAAATCCAAATAATATTAAAATATTAAAAAGCAGTATGTAAGTTTGGAGGAATCTTCAATATTAAGATAAAACCCTACATAAAATTAATATGATAATGTTGACGGCCATTGTTGTTGTTCGGAGTATAAGCGCCGTAACTCTTCAGTCTACAGAGGAATGTTTTGAACACGGAGCAGTTACCATGGTTACAGCGAATAAAAGCTTGCTTTTACTATATACTACAAACTGAACATCGTTCTCTATTCAAACTTGGAAAACAGAGAAGCACAGAGACTATTTATGAGTTCAACTGCATATTCTGATTAAATAGTTCAATAAGAGAATAGCCAGCAGCAAATATGGGGACCAAAAACTTTATTGAATAGTTTGGGTAACGAAATTTATGAAAATTATGCACAATTTCAGATGTTCATAAATAATGTTTGCCAAAATATCGGTGCTTCGTATACAACAGTGCGTTTTATAGGGCAGTAAATACAATATATCACTCCATGTTTCTCTCTCTCTCTCTCTCTCTCTCTCTCTCTGTTTAGATGTCTCTCTCGGTCTCTCTGTCTCTGTTTCTGTTTCTCTCTCTCTCTCTCTCTCTCTCTCTCTCTCTGCCTGTCAGCCTGTCTCCCTTATGTCTGTCTTCTATCTTCTTCTTCCAATCACTGTCTGTTCTCTCGGTCTCTCTCTGTCTCTCTTTTTTTCTCTCTCTCTAAGTCTACTTGTCTCCCCTATAACTGCCCCCCCTCTCTCTCTCCTTTCAGTCTCTGCCGGTCTGTTCTCTCTTTCTTCCTCTCTCAATCATTATATATATATATATATATATCATGACGTGCCGCTTGCACGGATCTCCCTGATCCTCCTCTCCCACCACTCGTCTCTATCGTCTATCACACTCGGCAGGTATTCCATGCTACATCCTGCATGAGTACAGACCTGTTGTTGATAGGTTCTAGCTGGTCGCCCAACCATTGCTTGTCCGTGTGAAGGGGTCCACTGGAGTACATCGCTTATGAGTTCGTCCTTACTTCTCCAGCTGTGTCTGGCATGTCTTGTTCGTCTAATTTGCATGGTTTTCGAGATGGGTGGTAAGTAGCCGTACAGCTGCTGGTATGTGGGATGTTGCCTCTAGAATTTGTTCAATACAGCTCGCAATACTACTGTGAAATTGTCGTCAAGTTTTTTTTTCTCTAAACGCTTAATCAGTATCCATGTGGTGCATCCATACAACAGTATTGACACGACTGCTGAGTGGAAAAAACTGCAATCTATTTTATCTGATAGGCCTGACTTCCATATGACCGATAGTCTATCGATAGCTGCCCATGCCTTTGCAAGTTGTGTGTTGATGTCATTTTCGGTAGAGGAGACGTTGCTTTCGGGGTGGTTGAACTTGTCCAAAGTTTTAAAGATCTACCATTTAGTGTGGAGATGTCACCTCTTTGATTAAAGCACATGAACTCTGCTTTGTTTGCCTTGGCACGGAGGCATATGCCACCTGCGGCCTGTTCCAGACTATGCAGCAAGGATTTGGCCTGGGCTGATGTCAGAAGCGCTATGTCATCAGTTGGTTGGTTGGGTTTTATGGCATATCAATCTTTCTTGGTACTATTTATCCAACCCCTCCGCTCGGGCAGGATATGACACAAGGTCAATTTTTAAGCGGAGTTTAACAGGTTTGAATTCAGAGTTTTCCTTCTCCTAGACTAGTTGCCTAACCAAGGCTGAAGAACCTAGTCTGTCCTACTATTTACCCATAGCTGGAGGGAGAATAATTGGATTCATACCTTTCCCAAGGGTATTAGTGCTATGTGAAATGCAATCAGTCTCGTCCAGGATTTGAACTCGTATCGCCGTGTTCATTTCCTACGGCGATAACAACTACACCACGGGCACCTCCATATCAATCTTTCTTGGTAATTTAACGCCAAATCCATTTTTATGCAAATAGTCTGCTCTATTTCAAACAATTCAGTTAAGTATGAGTACACATTTTAATTTTCAAAGCAGTTCTGATTCAACTAATTCAGTTTATTTTAAGTACAGATTTTGTTCACACAAACTTAAATGTCAAAAGAGTTCAATATTAAACTATTCAATTTAGAGTAAGTACAGTTTCAATATTAAAAATAGTTCCATTTCAAACAATTCAGTTTAGCATAAGCACGCTGTTTAAATGTAAGTACAGTTTAATTGTCAAAAACATTTTTATTTCAAACTATTCAGTTTAGTCAAACAGTTCTAATTCAAACAATTCAGTTTAGCCTAAGTATGCAGTTAGTTCTATTTAACCCTTAGATAGGGCCCAGTCAGGTGCTACCACTCCGGGCCAGGGTGAACCTGGGAGCAATGACAATGAAGGGGTGCTCTGTATTCCCCAAAGCTCCAGCATCAGTGAAAGAAACCTCACCATCAGATTGTTTAGTGTCATGTCGAGGACACTCATTGGAGGGATCTTACCCCTCTGCAGAGAAGCTGCCATCAGCGTAGTCTGCGTCCACGATCATTCGTGCGGTGTATCTTCGGTTTTTTGTCTTTACCAAAGTCAAGCCAATTTCTTTTATCTAATACCATTAAGAATCAAAACCTATTGAGTATTAATTTTCTTTTTATAAATACCGTTTGGCTCATTTATAAACCTCACCAGTTTATGCTTAAAACTCTTTTAAATTTTTGAAAAGGATATTGGAACGAACAAAAATATGAGGTTGAGCTGAAAAGTTCATAGGCTGAAAACTTAATATGATGATGTCATATCTGCTGTTGATGGATTTTTTGACAAATAGGATCCAAGCACTGTAACACCGATGAAAACAGAGTATGAACAGCTTGGGGATTTATGATAAAAAGCAAACTATATTTCGTCACATTCCATGAGAGTATCTTGATCAGCCAATGAAATTTTCAGTCGCCAAACTTATCAATATGTTTTTACGGGAATATGTCTAGGAGCTAGTTATCAATGATCTTAAATAATTTAGAAACTAAAAGATTTGTGAGTGTCCTTAAGACTTGTATCTGCGCTAAGGAATTATAAGATTTGAAGATAAATATATTTGAGGCAACGTGTTGTTAATTGTGGATTGCAACTAAATAATAATCAATGGAGATTAAGGTTAAGATTATGCTAATCAAATATATTTTAAAAGGAATTTTGTATTTGTTGTCAAATGTATGATAAGATAGATACTCTTCACAATTTTGGTGAACGGTATTCCTTCCAAACTATAGCCGTTTTTGTACTAATGTACGAACTGAACTTTAACAAAACCCATTGAGAAAAAGCAAGATGGGAATTACACAGAAATGCTACGTGCTGTTTTGAACAAATACTGGAGTAGTATTCTTCAAAACAGAAGGTGTACGTCCACTTAGCTCCCATCACACAAACCATCCAAGATGAACAAGACATGGTGGGTATAGCTCGTAAAGAAATGAAGAACTCAAATAGATCAGCTCTGTGCGGACACTAGATGCAACCTAGAAAACCTATCAGGAGCGAGAGACAATAAGGACAGATGGAGAGAGAGAGAGAGAGAGAGAGAGAGAGGGGGGGAGTATTAGACTTCGTACTATCAGCACAAACTGATAATGAAAATAATATATATATATATATATATATATATATATATATATATATATATTCCTACATCTATCTATCAATCTATCTATCTAGTTTTAGATCAAACTTGGTATTTAGTTAGTTTAATTTGCCTAGCCCAAAGACATAACTACGTGGTGCATTCAATAGGTTTCCATTCTCTTTTTAGACAGGCATTTAAGATTGTTGTAGACTCTTGAAAGTTCCGTATGTTATTGCTATACATCTTATGAGATGACTGACCAATTTTTATGATTTCCGATTCAAATGAACAGTTACACCAGCAATTGGAATACACCCTACTAAAGCCTGATTGTCACAGCTGGTGAATTTCAAAAATGCAAAAAATGCCACAGAAACGTATAGAATGCTTCAGACTGCTTTTCGACCATCTTGCATGAATCGAGCATCAGTTTTTCAGTGGCATAAGAGATTCAAGGAAGGCACGGAGTCTGTGAGGGATGATGAGTGGTGTGGGAGGAGTAAGGAGGTCAATACATCAGAGTTGATTGGCCAAAGGGTTAGGGTTACTATATTGAGGTTTTAAGGGAGTTCAGGAAGGGAGTTCAGGGAGATATTCATAGGGAAGAGGCCAGCACTCTTCAAATGGGGTCAGTGGCATTTCTATCAGGACAATACACCAGTCCCCAACTCCATCCTTGTCACTGACTATTTGACCCTGATGGGCCCAGATGTTGCTCCCTGTGAGCTTTTGGTTATTCCCTAAGCTTCAGAGGCTGTCTGTTATGAGACAAATGAGGAGATGAAAGAGGCTGTGACGAAGGTCGTGAGGTGGGGGGGCAACACTCACACTCATACAAGAGGACTTCCATAGGGGCGTTCCAGAAGTTGTTGAACGGTACAACAAGTGCATTGCAACCGGAAGTGGTTACCTCGAAGAGGACTAGAGTTTCATATGTATACTCTCAATAAAAGTGCCCATACGAAAAAAGTCTCGAAAACTTATTCATTGAGCCTCATATATGCCTCTACAATGAATTCAGCGTCTTAAAACTACGTATATATTTATTTGATGTGAGTTTACGAAAAGCTCTAATGTTAACCTAATTTTCAACCTGTGCTGTAACAAAATTTCAGGTAAAGGTGACAAAATGTAGAAACAAATAAAACGATAACAAAATCTGAAATTTCAGTATTGTTTCTTCAGCCAATTTTCTTTTGTATATTTTTCTCCCTTCGACGTTATTCATTTCTTAAGATCATTTTTATTTTGTGAAATTCTATTTGCGCTTCTTTAGTGCATAAAAGCTATTGTAGCTCTCAGTGTAGACCAACTTTTCTTCTTTGATATTAGTCAGTGAAAAATATTATTTATCAGGGCTAGCTGAATATTGAGCTAGTAAAAAGTGATTTGTCATTAGTTTTGACAAGAAAAGGGAAACACTATTCATTCTGATAGAGTCCTTGGGAAATTCGTACCAACATGTTTCTTATTCCATTTTTGATACAATTGGTGGTTCATTCTGCAATGTTAACTTTCTACTCCCGTTGAAACTGTTCGTAATATTGCTCAGAAATCTCGTTAGGAGACTTGTCAGCAACTGGTATAATTGACTGTGACGTTCTTTTAGCGACCAGGTTCAAAGTTTTGAGTCCTCTAAGTATGTGAATATGTAAGGAGACTGAATTCGTTGCAGTGAAGACGTAAATGAAAATTTAAGAAGAGTTATAACCAAAGGGGGAGTTATAATCAAAGGGGAGGTTTTAATCAAAGGGGAGTTATAATCAAAGAGGAGTTATAATCAAGAGGGGAGTTATAATCATAGGGAGTTATAACCAAAGGGGAGTTTTAATCATATGGGAGTTATAATCAAAGTGGAGTTTTATTCAAAGGGGAGTCACCTAAATCAATTCACTGAGAATAGGAAACGTTTTCAGATGTTTTGAATGATCAATGTCTAAGAATATATATCAAAATATATCGTCTTATGAATTATTTAGAATCTATGAACCTCTGGTGTAATTGATATAAAGAAAGGAATTACTTAAAGGTATCATCATTTTTAATGCGTGCGAATTACACGGATGCCGTTCACTTTCTCTCTCACACCATCCTCTGTCTTGGCTATTGCATTTGAAAGAGCATCTTGACGTCACTCAGTATCTGTTAAGAGCTGATAGATGTAATTTTTGCAGAATGGCCCAGGCACTGGTGCGAACACGTGTAAGAGTCGATAGGATATGTCCACCTAAGAGCTCCTCCTTACTCTCTCTAACAGCGGAGTAGCATATCTTGCTCAATTTTCTTGAATGACTTGCGAGATGGGAGATAAATATCAATGAAACAGATATTTTGAAGGTTACTGCTTTCAGGGGTGCAACCATACCGTAGTACTGACACTACAATTTGGAAGAATTCCTGTTTTATTTCATCAGAGACTCAGATTTCAATATGAAGGATAGCTTGTCAGTTGTGTAGTCTCATGCTTTATAATGGGTATGCTGACATTGCTTACGTAGCTGAGATATTTCTAACAATGTGTATGAACTAGTCAACTAATTTTGGAGGTTTTGCCATTTAATGAAGCGGCAGAACAATCCTGTTTAATCGCATGAACTCTGTCTTATTGGAGTTCACGTAGAAACCAATGCTTAGTGTTGTCTGCTCTAGGCTTTTTAGCTGAGTTGCAGATTATTATTTTACAAAAAATCACCATCTTTACAAAAATAATATGTACTTACCAAGCCCCTCCTTCACGTGCAGGCTATGACACAAAATCAATTCGGCCCAGTTGGAAAGAGCTATAGAATACACCGACAGTATCCCTGCTGAAGGGGAAGACCCCAACTCCCAACGTGTTTCCTCGACATGACACTAAACAATCTGATGGTGAGACTCCACTCCTGAAGCTTTGGGAAATTTAGAACACCTCTTTATAGCCATTGCTTTCAGGTCCACTCTGAACCGGAGTGGTAGCACCCGATAGGGTCCTATCTATGAGTTAAAATGATCTGTTTGACATTTAAACTGCGTGTAAACAGATGACTCGTATGAAATCAAATTGTTAGAAATAGAACTGTTGAACCATTTAACTAGATTTAAAAAAAGTTTAATTGAATTTTTGGTGATACATAGCAATACTTGGAACAATTTAACTGTGTTCAAACGAATGAGTAATTTTGAATTGATATATTAGTGTTTGCAATAATCAAAACCATTTAACTGTTTAGAGACAATAGCGATACTAGCGTGAAAAAAATTAATTCTAACTCATTTAAAAATAAAATTACCTACAAACTTATCACTTTCAAGTCATTTACGTATATCTATTAAAATATGCGTAAACGAATGTTTACAGTTACATTGCAATATATGAAATCATTTAACTGAGTATAAAAATGTGTTTACAAATCACACACGCACACACACACACATACACACATATATATATATATATATATATATATATATATATATATATATATATATATATATATATATATATAATGTATTTGTATAAACAGAATTTGGTTTAAAATAAAATTCAGTAGTTAATATGACATAAAACCAAAACAAACAAGTGCTATCAAAGATAAAGGCCCATAGACCTACCTACGAAAGAAAAGCTCATTTTAGGAAAGCAAAAATAGAGACTTGGCACGTTTAAAATGTTTTCTACAATCTACTTGCTTTCAAACCATATATACTTAATATACACATAAATAGGATTTGACGTTAAATAACCTACAAAGGGTGATATGCCATAAAACCAACCAACCAATCAACCAACCATTTATCCGTGTGTAAACAAATGACTGGTGCCAAATAGAATTGTCACTGTTTTATAGCAATACCTGAAACAATTCAACTGTGTGCAAAAAATAAATTATTGCTATTACATGCTGGTCTTGGGAACCATTTGGATACGGACAAACAAATGATCCCTGGTTCGTTTGGGGTTATCTACAAGATATACATTTACAAATCCTACATTTAATGTATGAGTAGGATTTGGCATTGGATAGTAAACAATGGCTGAAGGTTCATGAAACCTAACCATTTAGATTCAATTTTCAAGTTGATTAAAGCTGGTTTGTATCAAAAGTTGTTCCTTCTTCTTGATTGGTTGGCTAACTAGGTCTAAAGAAACCAGTCTGCTGTACTATTTGAATATAGTTAGAAAGAAAACAGATTGACTCAATCATTTATAAAGAGCATAAGTGCAAAGTGAAACACAAACACCCTTGACCAGGATTTGAACTCGTGTTGTCGATTGCATTATATTCTGACGATAACCACAAAACTGATAAAATATATGAAGAAAATGCAATGCAATTTAAATAGAATTTCATGAAACATGGCAATTTTTAAAGGAAAACTGATCTTTTGAATGTACTTCTTTAAAGTTTGAGAAAAAGATATCTAAAAAATTGATACAATTTATTGAAACATAATGAATGTAGCAGCCCTGATCAAAAGTGAAATAATCCTAGTTCATAAATCTTTGCTGACGTTGGCACGATTTCACAAAAGCGAAGGGCACTGAACACTCTGTGTTTTTAAAAAGGTTGATGTGAAAAGATACTAAGAAGCCGAAATACTGAGATAATGAACTGCTACAAATAATAATGAGACGCACAAAGTTCTCTGGGATTTTGAGATACAAAAATATGGCCTAATTTCAGTAAAAGGACTAGACCTAGTGATAGTAAAAAAAAAGGAAAACATGCCAAATAGTGGACTTTGCCGTCCTGGCGGCCCACAGAGTGAAAAGAAAGTGAATTATGACGAAATAACATGAAGAAATATACAAGAAATTGAAATTTCATTATATTACCAAATGGCTTTGGCACAAACCAGAATAAGAAGCATAAAGTTCACTGGGGTTTTGAGATACAAGTAGATCACGACAAAAAAAAAGAGTACAGTAGACTTTGCTGTTCCAGTGTAGCACAGAATGAAAATCAGAGAAAGCAAAACGAGAGATGAGTACTTGGACCTTGCCAGAGAACTAAGAAAGCATTGAAACTTGAGGGTGACGATAATACCTGTTGTAATTGGTACGCTTGCAACTGTCCTTAAAGGCTTCGAAAATAACCTGGAAGCGTTGGAAATTGGTGGAAGAATCGAGACCAACCGGAATACAGCATTCTTGAGATCGGTCAGAATACTAAAAAGAGCCCAGGAAACCTGAGGAGACTTACTGTCACTTACACTCCAGTGAAAAACTATAACTTAACGATGGTGTAAAATTTCACAAGGACTATAATATTAATGTACAATAATTATGAGTACAATGTCAAGAGAAAGTATTTTTTTATTATAATCTACAATATCTTATTTATCAACTTGATCTTGGAAGTTTGACACAGTCAACGAGTTCTTAATTAAGAGTATAAAAACTGAAAAGATCTTAGCAACACGCATGCGCTATTGTAGGCGCCATCTTTATTCAATATTGTTCAACTTATCTGACATAAATCCACTGAAGTGAGGTTTTTAGTTAGATTTAAATTCACCAGCACGAACAAATCGTTTTCGTGACGATTTTGCAAACCTTTTCTCTACAAAGGGGTTGGGGGCCGCCATTTGCACGCTGTATATTCATTTAAAATTTTGTTTGCAGTATACTGTAAGTTTCCTTACCTTACCCCCAAATTCACTTTTTTTTTACCACAGCTTGGTTTATGAATTTGTTCAAGATTCCAGAACTTTGCGATAGAATTAGATTGAGTGATTGAATGAATTCAACGACATTTCGACCCGTCTAGATTTTTATTTGGTGTCTAGAGAGAATTGTGTTCATTCTACCTATATATATATATATATATATATATATATATATATATATATTGTTTAGATGTTTATTGAGAGTTTTATTTTTTTGCATACGATTCTTTCAAAAAGGAATTACTTTTAAACAGATCTATTTGACCTATATATGGGACAATAACAGGTAGTACTAATATGTGTGGATCCGGGAGTCATGGCAATGAAAAAGTACTCAACACTTCCCAGAACTCCAGAACTGGGGCCTCACCATCAGATATAGTTTAGTGTCATATGAAGAACACCAATTTTTGAGTGGGGGTTCTTATCCCTGGCAGGGGATAAGTCAGGATATTCTAAGCCCCACCGGCAGAGCTGGATTAAAGTGGAGGAGCTTGACCTCTTCATTACCATGCAGATGTAGCCACACGTTTTTTCCAAGCCTGGGTAGATTTGGTTGTACTAAGAAGAAGAAAGTGTTTATGTGCGTTTTATTTTAAAGAAAGATTTAACTACTAAAGGAAAAAAAGTAACTTTTTATGGGTTGCATTGGATGAGCCGAAAAGAAATAAGATTATAAGATATTTGAAAGAAATAAAAATTATCTATCGAAGTGCAAGTACCAAAGAAAAATGACTAAAATATCAATCTATAAACTATCAACGTTTTGTTTTATTTTCCGTCTATTCTCTTCTAGTTTTATTACATTGATTGAAAAATTAAATATATAAGAAAAATAACGTATTTCCCGGTTGAGGAGAAAAAAAAAAGATTCAATAAAACCAAAGAGAATAAGATAAAAGTTTTTAAAGCAACAGTTCACTGGGACACTGGAATCAGGTGAGTTAAAGTCATCGAGGATTCCTTTTTTTCTCTACTCTTTCTTCTCCTCACATTTTACTGAGGTGACGCCCCATAACTATCAAAGAAGACTGAAATCTAAAAATTCTCACCCCAGGCACGAGGACGTTGAGATTCGAGATAAAACTGACGACCGCACATGAAGACTCTCGGGACTCATCAATATATCGACAATACATCTGCCTAACTCATTTTATTTTCATTCCTTCAGGCAACATTTTTCTTTCTTTACTTTCTTTAGTCTGGAGACTTTGGCTTGTGGGGTACAGGAAGATGAGTGGAGACAGTTTGGGTGTGCGTCACAAGACATCCATGGAGTCGACAGGCCATTACTTGGCCACAAGTTTATTACGCTCGCTCGTCACTCTATGAAATAGTCATTCGTCTGATTTCGTCGCCATTTTCCCTCAATCTTTCCCGCGCCCATTCGGCTGCTCTCCAGGCAAACCGAAATTGAAGATTATTATTGTATTCTGACACTGCTGATGTTTTAACGACATCTTTTTCCTTATCATTCTACCGGTGTACCGTTCGAGGCGACGACTACGTGGTTATAAAATCAGAAAGCTCCGAAACGTTTTATTGCAGACCGTAAATGCTAACACTCAAACACATTCCCCAAAACTACGTGTAAGCACGCACGAGCA
This sequence comes from Sepioteuthis lessoniana, assembly GCA_963585895.1. Taxonomy (NCBI): domain Eukaryota; kingdom Metazoa; phylum Mollusca; class Cephalopoda; order Myopsida; family Loliginidae; genus Sepioteuthis; species Sepioteuthis lessoniana. Next base: position 8,471,015 of record OY757930.1, read on the forward strand.
TGCTTACAGATCTGCCCTCTTATTGTGACGCAGAGATCGCTGGGTAAAATGATACGAAAGAACACACACATCTATCTATCTATCTATCACAATTTCCTCATATCTATCTATGGTCTCAAGCAATAAAAATACTTATACATTCTCATAATACATAAGACTGTCGGATTTTTCCATAGATTGAGGAGCGCGAAAATATTCAGTACATTGCATGATCTAATTTTTGGAACTTAATTTTATATATGATATGAGATAGATATTAAGACAAATGATATCTATCTCATTCGCTTCATATCTTTTTCACCCCAATATATATATATATATATATATATATATATATATATTCAAGATTGCCATGAATATTTATGGGCTATTGTAAAATGTGGCACATTGGAAATGAGAGTTAAATGTCAATAGGAATAGTGTCTTGCATCGAAATTCTAATTGAGGAACGATTGTTTATTGCTTATCTAAAGGCGACACACGCCAAATTCTTTTTGATCGGAAGTCACACAAGACATACATTTTGACATTGATTATCTTAAGAATGACTTCATCATACACACACGCGTGCGCACATACACAGACACACAGATAGACACATTGATATACATAGATACACAGACACACAGATAGACACACTGATATACATAGATACACAGACTCACAGATGTAGATTTATCATCAAATCGGGCTAAGAGCATGGAGTTCCTTGATTCTCTTTCTTTTCATCTACCACTCTCAGCCATCGCTCCTGGCAGGTCTTCTAGACTACATCCAGTGTCCACACAAAGCTGATGCATGTAAGTGTTTGCTAGTGTACCAGTATTGGCTACTCTTCTAACAAAATTGAGCAGCTTATAGAAAACTGAAATTGAATGAATGAATGAATGAATAAATAAATGAATGAATAAAAAAGCAGACAATCTCCGAAAGGCCAGGCCGAAGCTTTAGTTGTAGTTCAAAATTACTAAAGAAACTGGCAGTCCGAAATTCTTGTAGGCATGCGCGGAAGCGAAGGGAAACGGATGTCTCTCCCACCGACACCAGGTGGAAGTGAATGAACGAGTCGTGTCATTTTCGGGGAGTTGGCGGAGAGAAGTGATTGATAAAGACGTCAGTAGAACACAAGCCGTGAAGATTCAAAGAGACGAAGTTTACAAGCCCCAAATTCTGGGAGCACTCTAAAAGGGGGCCTTGAACCTTGCGAACAAGCATGTTAGAACCAGGAAAAAATTCAAGGTCTGCGTCTGCTCTCCATTTACCACAGTGATACGGGGTGCATACGATAAGTTTCCAGACTTTTTTCCTATGGGCACATTTATTGATAGTACACATATGAAACTCTAGTCCCCTTCGAAGTAATCTTCTCCAGCTGCAATGAACTTGTTGTACCGTTCAACAACTTCTGGAAGGCCCCATAGAAGTCCTCTTGTGTGAGCGTGTCCATGAGCTTCGTCACAGCCTCTTTCATCTCCTCAATTGTCTCATAACGACAGCCTCTGAGCTTATGGAATAACCAAAAGTCACAGGTAGCAAAGTCTAGACTATAGGGAGGCTGAGGAACTGTCTGGATTCCCATCTTAGTCAAATAGTCTGTAACAAGGATGGAGTTGTGGACTGGTGTATTGTCCTGGTGGAAATGCCACTGGGCTGATTTGAAGAGCACTGGCTTCTTCCGACGGAATCTCTACCTGAACTCCCTTAAAACCTCAACATACTAACCCTAACCCTAATCCTTTGGCCAATCAACTCTGATGTATTGACTTCCTTATCCCTCCCACACCTCTCATCATCCCTCACAGACTCCCAGCTTTCCTTTAATCTCTTATACCACTCAAAAACTGATGCTCGATTCATGCAAGATGCTCCAAAAGCAGTCTGAAGCATTCAATACGTTTCTGTGGTATTTTTTCCAAGTTTAAAACACAATTTTCTTGCATATCATTCTTCTAAAGTGTCAGATTGCATTTTTGAAATACACCAGCTATGACAATCAGGCTTTAGTAGGATGTATTCTAATTGCAGTGATGCAATAAGTATTCCAATTGCTGCTTTAGCTGTTCCTTTGAGCCTGAAATCATAAAAATTGTTCAGTCAAGTCATAAGATGTATAGTAATAACATACCGTATTTTCAAGAGTCTACGACAATTTTAAATGTCCATACGAAAAAAAGGCTCGAAACATATCGTATGCACCTCGGATGTTGCTTATTTTTGTCTAGTTGACGCTGCCGTCTTAGGTTTTATACAGTCTTTCTTTCTCCCAGTAACTACGAGCTACCTAGTAGTAAATAAACCTTTGAGTAGTTAAACAGTGTTTTCGCGTTCGTCAACTTATTATTACGCCGGAGTCACTTCGGGGTCCAAAAGTCTTTTTGATTCAGCAATGGTACACGCTGGCGAGTCCATATTTAGGAGTCTATTGGAGAACGTCGCTTAAAAGTTCGTCCTTTCTTCTCCAGCATATCTTGTTAGTCTTACTTGGATGGTTTGTGGGATGGGAGGCAAGTGATCGAAGGGCTGCTGTTTTGCGGGGTGTTGATTCCAAGATTTTTCCAAACAGTAACAACAATATTTGCGTAGTTCTCAATCTAGTTTTTCCTCCATGAGTTTCGGTAGCTTCCTAGTAGTGCATCCATACAGTTGTAGTGACACAGCCACAGCTTGGAAGTAATTCCGTTTCATTTTACCTGAGAAATCTGATTTCTTTATGATCGATAACTTGTCAATGGCATTTCACGTACAGGCCAATGTCTCTTGTTGCTTGCTCTGGGCTATAATGCCGGGATTCTGCTTGGGCAGGTGTATTTGCGGGAAGCGATAGATCATTTGAGTGGTCTGTTTCTCCACGATATTGTTTGCTTCTTGTCCTGTTTTAGTGTAATACTATTCTTTTTTATTAGATCTATCAATTCCAAAGTACAAAGTCTAAGCAGATTATAACCATATATAGCGCTAATGAGTCTCTTTGCAAGACTGCAGCGATGATGTGGAAGAAGTTAATGCCATTATCAAGTGAGAGAACCATTGTTTTTGTGTTTTTATAAAATATCATTATAGCTGAAACAGTTTCTTGAGTGAGATTATATATTAGTTGTATTTGCTTCATCTTTCCGTCGTGTATGAAATCAAATGCTTGGGAGAAATCTACCAACAATAGACTTGCCTCGGGAATTTTTGGATGTATTGTTTCGATGGCTCGACTGATTTTCAAAATCTATGAAGTTGAGGATCGAAAACAGTTCTGATTTTTCCTAAGATTTTTTTTTCTTTTTCCTGTTGGATTCGGTCGTGAAGCATGACATTATAAATATTAGCAGCTATAGCAGTTCTTAGTGATTCTGAGGTCGAATTTCTTAAGGAAGAGGACGATACAGCTTTTTGTCTATTTCTCTCTTGTGTTTTTACATACAGCGTTGCATGGTTGTTTAGTCGAAAAGAACTGACAAGGAAGAATGTATGGATTAAACAGTAAAACGTCTTTTCTGTTTCTGAAAAAAGGAACTTGAATCGGAATTGAATGAATTTGGAAATGGACTGAAATTTTCAAACACACACACACACACACACGCACACACACACACACACACACACACACACACACACACACACACACACACACACACACAGACAGAGCCCCAGACACACACACACACACACACACACACAGACACACATATATATATATATATATATATATATATATATATATATATATATATATATATATATATAAATTATGGGTTTCAAACGCATTCAGTTTTGTTTTTACATTCAATCAATCCGGAATTACACCCCTTTTTTCGTAACTGGAAAAACTTTAAAAAATGAATATATTCTTTCTATTTAACCAAGCACACATTAACAATAAACCGAGACAGCCTTTTCACACACACACACACACACACACACACACATATATATATATATATATATATATGTATATGTATATAATTATTATGCTTCGACTACAAGTAGATTCTAAAAATTTTCCTCATTAATATATGAATATAAAAATATACACACATATATATATATATGAGTGTGTGTGTGTGTGTGTTTATATTTTTTCTACATATCCTCTATTTTTATGACCAAAAAGACATTCACATCAACCTTTCACATCTGTGGTCACGAGTTGGAACCCCAACCATCCAGTTGTCTAATTATGATTCCTAAATAGGTTTACATTGCAACAGGGACCAAGCATTCCATTTAGTGCATCGATTTCGATCCCCGAACGAGATAGCCAGCAACTTTGCGTAGTCACATTTGGCATTGATTCTTTTAAGTGCAGTTGAAGTAGGTGAGTGGAGTTATTGTCGCTATTTCCGTGGCTGGGTTTCATATTGAGGAGACATTACGGTTCATAAATTCGCTCACCAGAATTGGCTGCATTAAAGCGATAAAAGCAACGATGAAGTTGCTTCTTGAATTGGCTGATGGACGAGAAATATGGATCAATGGGTTCTGACTCATTTGAATTGAAGAGGAAATTACGCGGGAAAAACGACGCCGACAACAACGACGAAAAGGAGCATTTTTTCTTCTGAAAATAAAATCACAAATTTGCACATGCGTATAAATGTCTCCTTGTGGATATGTGCGTTTTAGTTTCGGTGTTAAACAAGGAACATTCAATATATCAAAGGAATTGCTATTTTATATATATATATATATATTCATATAGATTTTGTGGTACGTAAAGAATTTAAACAGTGCTTTTAAAAGCGTATACATATTAAGATCAATAAAATATTTTTAAAAAATGATTAAAATATTTTAAATTCTAAAAAAAGGTTTACTTTCGATTACAACACTTAGTTTCGATTTAGTTTCGATTACAACACTTAGGCAACCATGACAATTAAGTTTATACATGAGGAATTAAACTTAGGAGTTGTGACCGTCGAAAAGTCATGGCTAGGGGAAAGAAAAATAGATGAAAAATCACTGTAAGCCTGAAATATTGACGCGGGTGTTAATATTTTCCTTCCGAGGCCCAAAAAAGATTGCTAAAAAGAAGTAGTGAGTAGAATTATTTTTGAGTACACAATGTAGGTTGGTATTTTGTAATGAGGAGACCTGCAAGTATTGACAAATGATATTCGTTATTTGATGTCTCAAGGATGGTAAACATAAAGGGTTATATGCGGCTGCCCAGGCCGGATTGTCCAATAAGTGACGAGCAATGGCAGAAGATGAATTTTGATTTTTTGACGCTGTAGTATAGTACATAGTATTTGAGTGGATATTAGATGGAATATTCTGGTTTATTCGAATATTTAATTTCTGAATAGTGCGACCGATGTAGCAAACTGTGCATTTGCATAAGAATTAGTAAATAAGTGAGATTTTTTGAAAAATAGTCACACTGTCTTTGAGATTAGGGGGAAACAGCACATCAGATTTGAAAATGACTCACAGTTTAACAGAATTAAAGCAGCGTTTGACGGATCTTTTTATTTGTTTAAGTAGATATATGGAGGCATTGCTTATCTAAGGTAATTTGAGATATACAGGGCACCTTTTAGGTTTAAACTTCAGCCTGGTGGAGAACTACATGCATTTATATCTGATGGTGGTAGTTACTATATCTTCTGACTATCCATTCTGCAACAACATCTTTTTAATATAGTTGAGTTCTTCTGAAAGTTTTGGCTTAAAACAGGTCATGAAAGCACAGTGGACTAATTGTTTATTAAATTAATTTTGAGTCTAAGGTGGCAAAATGACCTCAACCGTGCGTAGGGGTGGATGTTATAGTAGTACAAGTACATTTTAGCGTAGAAATGTAAAGGAGAAAGAGATTACACTTTGTTTGTAGAAATAGTTAAGCAACGTTTAGAAATGTAGAATCTAAATACATTCCGAAGAATTGAATGTTGGAAAGTCATTAAGATTCTCTCACCCAAATAAAAAGAAAGTCAGTGATTAAAAGATACAAATCTTTATCGAAAACTAAAGTCTAGCATATTTCATTGCTTATTCATGTGATTTTGGTTGGCTCGAAAAGAGATCAAAATTAAATTTATTTATCTAGGACTTCAATTGGTCATAGAATCTATTTTTGATAATCTAGGAGGAGAATGATTATTTAAATATTTAGGGTATGGAATCCACGAGGCAAAATGTCTATAAAATAAGAAGTGGCTTTCCATTCGAAGGCACTGATAGGTCAAAAATACAGATTAATATTAGGAACCTCTTTTTGCACAAAATTAACACTTGTTTTTATAAAGGAACTCAAATTATTTCACACACACACACACACACATACACACACACACACACATATATATATATATATATATGTATAAGAGAAAAGAAAGAATGTATGGAAAATCAGGTTGACATGTATGTTTACATTGTGTGGCAAAGGTTCTCCTGGCAACAGAAAAAAATCCTGGTTGGAGAGAAAATGTCGTGGCTTTGATCTTTTGAGACATTCCAACTGAAAGGTGTGACAAATCTATACAAAAATATTAGTCATAAGCAGAGAGATTGCGAGTTCAATGCCTATGAAGGACAGCATAATTCACTTTCATTTTCTTAAAATAGACAAATCACTCCAGACATTGGCTCTACAATCTACTGGTCCAGGTAACGTGGTCAGCGGCCGTAGGCAATTCATTCTGCACTTCACTTTCTAACCCTGTTTTTCACTGATATAGATAACATCTTGACACTATTTCTATAGCAAACATGTTTCTTCCATGTTCCATGGGGTTGAGCACTCTGGCGAAGGAATTTACGGCTGCTGCTAGTATAATGCAAAGCTCTTCGAAAGAATTGAGCACTCTGGTATCCGGTAGGGTATAAAAAATGTAAACAAACGAACGCTGGTGATGCTACTTAATACCTTATGATTCCCTAGCTGACGTGGTACGCTTGTTGGCCGAGCGGTCTGATACTAAGTCTAACGTAAAGTTGGGCGGGTTTCGATCCCAGCTTCGAGGGTCCTACGTGTCTAGCCACACTGAAGAGTTGTGATACAACTAAACAGTCTGTCTGTAGATGACAATATATTTATATATGGATATCTTTATTTTGGATTGAAAATCGATATTTTCATGGGTTAGAAATTCTATCCAAGACAGCATAATTCCGACGTAAGATTAAATGAACACAAAAAGCTCTCTATTTAGCAATTATATATTCACTACCATTAATTGGGGGAGTTTAAATTTTACAAATGGAAATTCTTTCTTGTGAATGTGTTTGTCATATCTGATTGGCTAATCGGAGAAATTACTTTATATTGTTGCATTTTTTGTCTTAAATGCAATTAAATCCAATTTTTAATGGTTCTGAAACAGAAATAATTAAATATCATTTTTTTAAATGTTATATTTTTAAAGACACGTTTTACAAACTGTACACATGCAGACAATAAAAACAGAAATTTCAATATTAAAAGAAGCAAATGAAAGATATATTTAAAAAAAAATAACTCTTACGACAACCTATGTATAGCACAGGACGTGGTCAAAAGAAGATTGCTATAACAGATATAAGAAAAGAATTTCTTGGAAAGAACCCTGCTCCCGATCTTGCTCGTTTCACAGCCCTAAAATTTACTCAAAGATTGTGAATATATGTGTTGGATGTATAGTGGGGTGTGTGGGTGGTGTGGGGTGTATTGGTGGGTGTATCAACAAGGCAAAATATGTAATATGACACAAACAAAAACTCCTGTCTTTAAAAAGCACTTAGCTTTTATTAATGATACGGTTAATGCAAAAAACAAACATTCATGTAATGAAAGTCTCAAATTTTTATCATACAACGTGTGAAAGCACGTACGATTACCCTGCCCTCATCAGCCGCCAACCAGGGATGATAACACAGTCTCGGTAGACCAAGTCGGTACTGCCACTCCTGATGCTACCAAGTAGCTTTTGCCAATAGACACGGTAGATAGAATAATTATATATATATATATATATATATATATGGTGTTCGAAAATGGACCGGAAGACTGGGCTTTAATCCCAGGTCGAGTCATACCAAAGACTTAAAAAATGGTACTTGATGCTGCCTTGCTTAATACTCAGCATTATAAGGTAAGGATCAAGGGTAAAGTGGAGCAATCCAGGTAATGGAGTAGTGCCCTCCCCTATACCTCGGTGTGGAAGCTATTGAAAAGGGAGCCTTCCGGTCACCCTAGACTAAGGTCACCAACTTTACTTACTATATATACGCCAGATCAACTAAAAGCAGAGATTACATTGTATGTTCATCTTCATTTTTAGTAAAGTTTGTGATTTTTAAAAACCTGTTTACATTCGGCCGTTGATGTCATTACACGCTTACAATAAACGTTTCTTGATGTTACGTAATCACACGGGAATGGTGGTTCCGCGTGCATTTCATTCATGCTGAAGCCTTTTCGCTTTCGATTAGATCCAACTTGATGCATATTTTGCTGTGATCTGAAGACGATTTGAGGCAACTTTCCAACTAAGATTAGGTTTCAGCTATACCAATGTCAAGCTACTGGCTCATGGATCTTTATCTCTTATCATATATATATATATATATTTCTGAGGCGTTCATTGTTGGTAGGAAATTTTAGATTCAGCCCAAAGAGGTATTATTGCATGTGCATCTATTTTGAAGAAATGACAGTTCTTTCCGAACAAGTTATTTGCCCTCGATTTTGGTTGGTTGTTGGTGTTGGTGTTGGTGGTGGCGGGGTGGGCATCATCCTGACTCAAATCATCGGGAACTATTATCTTATCGTACCTTTATGACTTAGTTTGATTTTTATGCCTGAAAAATTTGATTTCAAATAATCTTTTAAAAACCAAATGATGTTACATGAAGCAAAAAAAACAAAAACAAAACAAAACAAACAAACAAAAAGAAAACAAACAAACAAACGACGTTATTAGTTATTTCAGACCCAAGAAATCACCCACAACACCAAGAAAATCTTTCTAATTACAGGCATGACACAAATGGATTTTTGACTGAAATAATAAAAAATAATTCCAAATGTGTTTTACTTCAAAGAATATATTTTTTGTTTTAACTTACGGCTAATTTTATTTTAATATTATATCGAGGGAATTTAATAATTCGACATAATGCTGTGACGCGAAATTGACTAAAATCCCAAAACGGGACTTTATTTTCGCACGTGTGAAGACGGGGCAGGTTGGCACTTGATCCCCTATAGAATAAGTCCTCGTTCAGAGTTTTTCTCTCAGGCATATAAGAACTGGTATATTACGTGAGGGAATAATCTAGGATCAGACTGACCGCCGCTGGCAAGGGGTTCCAAATTTCACACTATCACACACCCACCAGGCCGCTTTCTTCCTTCCCCGAGACAATGGAAGATAATGAGCCTATAGGTTTTAGTCGTAATAATATTAATATTGTAGTAGTCGGCAACTCCGGTTTCCCGTGTGATATTTTAGGAATTAATAGGACAATTCTAAGCAAGATAACATAAGGCGAATAGAAGCTGTAAAGAAGCATGAAATAACAACATAGACCACATGGTAACATAAAAATACATAAATTCCTTTACTACAGTTATATACACGTTCAGAGTGTCAAAACATATAATTGGACGGTCCACGAATATAAATGTCTTTTCTTGACTTCTGTCTTTCTGCAAATTGAGAGAGAGAGAGAGAGTGGTATACAAAGTTTGGGTATAAAGGAAAAATGTCCCCAAAGTTACTTATCTTTTTCTCGACGGGGTTCCACTGGAGAATCGTTCTTCTTTCACGGGCTAATAGATATTGTTCTGTTTTTAATACTGGCTTGAAGGACTTGGGGTCCTTCGTGTCTCAGTAATTCTTTTGTCTTCCACCCGGAGTAAAATGTCTATGGTTCGTCCGCTCGCTACGAACCCTGCTCAAAAACTATTTTTCTTATCCTTTACTTCCGCTGAGGGGAAGGGAGCCCCACTTCCGTTTTAGGGTCCCAGCCAATCATTTGGCTTCTCTCTCTTTCCCCTTCCGGTGTCCGGCGACCTGAGGTTACTAAGTGCCAACACCTGGTCTCCCCTGTGTGACCCACATTCCTTCCTTAACGGTCACTTTTTTTGACGGCTTGATACTGTCAATTCAAATACGAGTAGTAGTAATTTTATCTCCCTCCTCCCAGTGGGATATCACGTGACAATACCAAAAAGATTTGAGCTCAATTAAATTTTGTCTTTTCTCGTGTGAGTGTGTGCCTGTATCTATATCTGTGTGTGTATGTTGATTTGTTCGATCTATTACTGACACAGAAATTTTGTAGGACTTTTAAAGATTCTCGTAGCGACTGAGATAAGCGCTTAAACTGGGTTTTTGAGAAATTTATATTGTAAAATACAAGAGATGAAGAAAAAATAGTTTTATGGTTTATAGAATGGCCAGTTGTTAAGTATCAGTTGTGCAAACCGATACAGGTACAATGTTAAAATATGTACCAAACAACATTTATAACCCAGAGTAGACACGTTTATATATATATATATATATATATATATATGTAAAATCTGCTGGTGAATTTTTGTTATATTTTAATCTAAGAATCTTGATTTATTTCTAATCGAATAAATTGTTTTACCAGGTGCAACTATCACGAGTCAACTTAAGAATTGTTTGAATTTACTGCACCAAATTTAGAAATTTAGCATTCCACCTCCACTAAAAATAAATAAAATAAAAACCTGGTAGGGCCTGTATCGGATGACAAGATAAAATATAATCCAAAATTTCTTTGAATATACGTCAGTCCTGGACTTTAACTAAGTTAAAACTTAAGGTGAAAGGATGTATTTTTATTTATTGTATTTTATTTTTTAATTTTTTTTTTCTACTTTTATTTTTATTTTATTTATTTATTTCTATTTTTATTTTACTTTCTTTATTTTTTTTATTTATTTTTATTTATTTATTTATTTTTTTTTCCACGTACTCATGGGAAGCAGCATAGTGTACGTGGAGGTGTTCGAATTCGCAATGCCTAATATTTCCTGAACGTTTGAGTCTTGCGGCTTAACGCTCAGGATTGTCAGTTCGATCGGGGAACTACTGCTGCTCATCTATAAGAGTGGCTTCTATAGATGAGAATAAAAACAGCCATCGAAAGATAACCATGACTCATACTCAAACCACATTCACAAACCGCATCGCTCTTCGCGCGGGTAAAAAAGGGGCGCGTCCTGCTGAGGTTGGAGCCCTGGCCTCAGTGTTCGAAAAATCAGCAACAGAGCTCAAACTACTAAAATGCAAACAAACAATACAGATAGCGACATTTAACGTTAGAACCCTAAATAGAATAGGTCAACTACCAGAGCTAACTGCATCAGCCGTAGAACATAAGATAGACATAATCTGTATACAAGAACATCGATACACTCAAACCGAAGATATCAAATATCACGAAACTGGCAATGGATGGATGCTGGTGACTGTATCGGCGTGGAAAAACTCTGTCAATGCATCGGTAGGAAGGGTGGGAATGCTTATAGGACCAAGAGCGTTAAAAACACTTAATAGCATTGAGAGAATACAACCTAGGATGATGGCCGCAACGTTTAATGGCAACCCCAAAGCAACGATCATCTCCTGCTACAGCCCTACCAATGTCAGCAAAGAAACCGAACTAGTCACCTTCTACGAGGAGCTATCCTCCCTAGTACGTAGCATTCCGAAACACAACCTGCTAGTCATTGGCGGAGATATGAATGCACAAATCGGGAAAAACAGAAACAACAAATACAGCCTACACAACACGTCAAACAGGAATGGACAGCATCTAATTGATTTCATGATAGAAAATAGATTAACATGCTTCAATACAAACTTTCAAAAAAGGGAGGGAAAATTATGGACCCACACATACGCGAACAAGAGTAAAGCACAGATAGACTACCTCTTTATAAACAGAAAATGGAAAAATATTGCGATGAATTGCGAGGTATACTCCACTTTCGAGGGCGTGTCCTCCGATCATCGAATAGTCACGGCCAAAATACGTCTAAGCCTACGAAAAAACGCCACACGAACAGTGACAACTAGGCGCTATGACTGGGCCCTACTTAACAACAGAGACATTAGAGACAAATATGCTTTAGAATTAAGAAACAGATTCGAAACACTACAAGAGAAGACAGAAAAAGTTACCCCAAATGACGAATATGAAAACTTTGTTGAATCACACCTAGAAGCGGCATCAAAGTGTATCCCAACAAAACCTAAAACTAAATATAGATTTCCCTGGGAAACGTCAGAGGTTAGAGAAAAACGTGCACTCGTGAAAACTGCCTCCAAAAGCTATCGGAAGAACCCAACAAACACAAATGCCCAAAAACTAGAAAAAGCACAATATCAATTAGCAGGAATATATCTAAAAGAACAGGCAGAATACATACAAAATCAGATAGATAAGATTAGAGACTCGGTGGAAGATTGACAATCCAGGATAGCCTGACAAACAATAAACGAAGTAAGTAGAAGGAAAAGCACAGCCAAAGCAAAATTGAAAGCTGCAAGCCAACAAGAAAGAGTAAAACTGTGGGAACAGCATTTCAAAAATCTACTAGGAAGCCCACCGAAAATAACGGATGAACCGATCACCAGAATTATCAGTAAGCAATTAGACATTAATCTAGGGCCTTTCACCAAAGAAGAACTCGACTCGGTTCTTAAAAAAATTAAAAATAGGAAAGCTGCAGGGGTAGACGAGATCCCCCCAGAAGTGTGGAAGACTAGAAAATTCGACGATATACTGCTCCGGCAATGCAACGCTGTCTATAGTCAAAATAGGATAGAAAGATGGATGAAGGGATGCATCCTTCCTTTGCCTAAAAAAGGCGACCTCGGATTAGCCAAGAACTACCGAGGGATAAAGCTTACATCCATAGCAGCCAAAATCTACAATGCCCTACTACGAAGCCGCATAGAACCCAAAATAGACAACATCCTTAGGAAAAACCAAAATGGCTTCCGGAGAAATAGATCCACAACCTCACAAATATTGACCATCCGTAGAATCCTTGAAGGCGTCCGGGCAAAAAACCTTCAGGCGACATTACTATTTGTCGACTTTACCAAGGCCTTCGATTCCATCCACAAAGGGAAAATGGAACTAATCCTACTAGCATACGGCCTACCAAAAGAAACCGTAGCAGCAATAATGATCCTCTACAAAAACACAAAAGTAAAGGTACGTTCACCAGATGGAGACACGGAATACTTCGACATTGTTGCAGGAGTACTACAAGGAGACACGCTAGCCCCATACTTCTTTATCATCTGTCTAGACTACGTGCTTAGAACTTCGATCGACAAAATCAGAGAAAATGGCTTCGAGCTGACTAAGAAAAGAAGCAAAAGGTACCCCGCAAAAACAATCACAGACGCCGACTACGCTGATGACTTAGCGTTACTGGCGAATACGCCTAATCAAGCAGAGACACTACTGCATAGCTTGGAACGAGCTGCAGCACGCACTGGCCTCCATGTCAATGCGCACAAAACTGAATATATGTGTTACAATCAAACGGGCAACATTACCACTCTAGACGGAGCCTCTCTGAGGCTAGTGGACAAATTCACCTACATAGGAAGTAGCGTCCCATCAACAGAAAACGACATCGACACACGGCTGACGAAAGCATGGACGGCTATAGATAGCCTCTCAATCATATGGAAATCAGACCTGACCGATGAAATGAAGCGCAGTTTCTTCCAGGCAGCAGTTGTATCGATACTGCTATATGGATGCACTACATGGACGCTAACTAAACGGCTGGAGAAGAAACTTGACGGCAACTACACAAGAATGTTGAGAGCAATACTGAACAAGTCCTGGCGACAACACCCCACGAGACGCCAACTGTACGGCCACCTACCTCCCATCACGAAAACTATACAGGTCAGACGAGCCAGACACGCCGGACACTGCTGGAGAAGCAAAGACGAGCTCGTAAGTGACGTACTACTATGGACCCCAACATATGGCCAAGCAAAAGCAGGACGACCAGCCCGGACTTACATACAGCAGCTATGTGAGGACACAGGATGTAACCCAGAAGACCTGCCGGAGGTGATGAACGATTGGGAAAAGTGGCGAGAGATGGTCAAGGATATCCGTGCTGGCGGCACGTCTTGATGATGATGATATATATATATATATCTATATATATATATATATATATATATTGTCATTCACATACAGACTGTTTTGTTGTATTACAACTCTCCATTTGGCTAGACCCACGAGATGCTTCAAGCAGTGATCGAAACCCGGTTGACTTTAAGTCAGTCGGATATCTTACCTCAGAAAAATCATCATTCTCTGCGTAAATGAAGGAATTATTTAGGTATATCTTTTTACATATACGTTATGAGCTACCTGGAGTGCTCAATTCATGAAAAGAGCTTTTGCATTTTAGCGTATGTGACAGCCGGCAAATTAAGAGTGTAACTCCACGATACAAATGAAAATATTAACAGAACGTTTTTTTAAAGAATCAAAAAGTGCTCAAAGTAGGATAAAACCTAAAATAAATTGATGTTCATTCACACATCTGTGACTGCGTTATGATTCTCAGTTTCTTGTTTTTGTTTTAGAAAAAATAAAATCCTGAGTCAAAACTAGAGTCACTCTCTCTCTCTCTTTCTCTCTCTCTCTCTCTCTCTCTCTCATTCACTCTCCCCTATATATATACACACGAAAATATGATGGAGATTGTTTAGTGTTAATAACTTTAAAGATTTTCTCGTTATTCATTAACTTTGTGTTTTGATTTTCTGATTTTATTTTTTAATGTTAATCTATATCATCTATTTAACTGATGCGGTCAATAAAGAATGGGGAATTCTTCATTGATTGTGAAACGGCGCAGGATTGTGAAATAGTACCATTCGTGCTTTTTGACAAAGATGGCTTTGTCATTAAATAGCTCCGAAAGGTTGATATGCCATTTAACAAAGAAACTAAATCAAACCAATCAACGTATCTTCCCTGCAATAGGAAAAATATCTCCGCAGGAGAAATGGTCACTAATCCAATAAAACAAAGATAACGTTTCTCTGTGAACTCGCTAACATTTCAACACCTTGCTAGTTGGTTCCATATTATCACAACGGTTCTTATCTCAATCAGGTGTCGACAAGAGCGAGATACGCTACCAAAGTATGCTTACATTAATATTAAGCGCGAGAGAAAATGATTACAACTCAAGGAAAAGTCTGTATCTGTACAAAAATTAGGATTGTATCCTAAGGGGGTATTGATATGTGTTCGGTAGGATAAGAATGACATTATCATCATCATCATCATCATGAAGGTGTGCTGACAGCACGAATTCCTTTGACTCAACTTTGTAATTCGTCTATATCGACCATCACTCTTCTAGACGGCACTCAGTCTCTTTACAGAGCTTGTAAATGTAAGTTTCTAATGTGCGGACAACATTGATGTCATATATTCAAAAGCATGATGTTGAATGACTTCTTGCATTTAAGTAAGTTTGGTTTGGGTGCTGTAGCTATTTTTTTAAATATTGGCTCCGGAGCTCCGACTTTATGTGCCCCTTGATGATCCTCGGAAAGAGCGATCGTCATTCCTAAAATTTTGAATTTCAATGAAACAGTTAATTCTGATAGATATTAACGACATGTGGAAGACCTACTTAAATCTTTGTTAGAAAATTAACTTCCATGTATCAGACCGAAAAATATGTTAGTCTTGCATGACAAAGCAAGTTACAGTTACGGAGAGATAAGTGTTATTTGAATAAAAGCCAAAATTTCACAGCAGACTGGAAAATAGCTTAAGAAGTCAGGAACATATTCAATAAAGAGTACTTGGTTTGTAGAATATAAATTTAATGTCAAAATATTATGTTTTGAAAATGTTATTGTTTAAAACAGGATCATTTCTTATTGAGCGCTAAACTTAAAACAAATCTTATTATTCACAGAAATTAATAATTGGGTATTGATTACGTATTTAGAAGTTATTTGCAGGTAAAAACAATCGTTTGGTGGGGCACTACTTAAATAGCCTGTCTGGGGAAGAAATAATCTGATAGAGCCCATCCTTCTACTGGTCTGGTTTGAATTCAGAGTTTTCTTTACCCCACTGTATTTCCAACTACGAGGTGCATACGATAAGTTTCCAGACTTTTTTCGTATGGACACTTGTATTGATAGTACACACATGAAACTCTAGTCCCCTTCGAAGTAATCTCCTCCGGCTGCTATGCATTTGTTGTACCGTTCCAACAACTCCTGAAAGGCACCATGGAAGTCCTCTTGTGAGAGCGAGTCTGTGAGCTTCGTCACAGCCTCTTTCATCTCCTCAATTGTCTCATAACGACAGCCTCCAAGTTTTTTCTTGAGCTTAGGGAGTAACCATAAGTCACAGGGACCAACGTCTGGACTATAGGGAGTGTGAGGAATTGTCTTGATGCCTATCTAGGTCAAATAGCCTGTGACAAGGATGGAGTTGTGGACTGGTGCACTGTCCTGGTGGAAATACCACTGACCCGATTCGAAAAGTGCTGGCCTCTTCCTCAGGAATCTCTTACTGAATTCCCTTAAAACCTCAACATAGTAACCCTAACCCTAACCCTAACCATTTGGCCTATCAACTCTGGTTTATTGACTTCCTTACTTCTCCCATACCTCTCATCATCCTTCACAGACTTCCTGCCTTCCTTTAATTTCTTATGCCACTCCAAAACTGATGCTCCATTCATGCAAGATGGTCGAAAAGCAGTCTGAAGCATTTCATACGTTTCTCTGGCATTTTTTTCCGAGTTTAAAACACAATATTCTTGCATATCGTTCTTCTAAAGTGTCAGAATACATTTTTGAAATATACCAGCGGTGACAATCAGGCTTTAGTAGGGTGTATTCCAATTCCTGCTGTAGCTGTTGATTTGAACCTGAAATCCTAAAAATTGGTCAGTTATCTCATAAGATGTATAGCAATAAGATACTGAATTTTCAAGAGTCTATGACAGTTTTAAATGCCTGTACAAAAAAGGTCTGGAAACTTATCTTATGCACCTTGTATTTAATCAAAAATGGAGGGATTACTACTTTTTCTGGGAATGTTAACGCTAAGTGAAATACAAATTGGATTCGAACACAGGTAGCCGAGTTCACTTCCTTTGATTATAACAGCTGCACTATGAGCACCTGTTATTGGTAGGTAACATTTAATTATATAAATAGTTGCAAATTCAAGCTGAGAAACTCACCACCACAAAAAAAAAAATGAATAAATAAAATAAAATAGAATAAAATAAAATAAAAAATAAAAAAACTGCAAAAACAAAGGAAGAGTCAGAATAAAAAAAAAAAAACTCCCCTTATTTGGAGTTGCCAGAAAAGTCTTAGCCTTCGGATGTGAAAGATGACAACCTCAGGGGTAATCTGAAAAGAAAGGGTCAGGCAGATGGTTGAAAGAAAATTGACAGACACCCTCGATGGTGAAAACTTACAAACAAGACAAGGACTCAAAATTCCATCTTTCCCAACGAATAGTTAAAGAAACTAAAGGAAGAAATGGCATGAGTTTGATGTTTGAATAAATCATCATTCTGTCATTGATTCGCCTTTCATCTTTAACTATCCTCCAGCATTGCAACTGGTATTTGGTTGCTTTCTTGGTAGGTTATTTACTTATTGCTGTGAAGAAACAGCCTTTGCTTTTTGGAGGAGTTAATAACAGATGAATGATGCACTATCGTGCTACAGAATATTTGTACAACAATAGTCGTAGTCTAACTACTAAGTTATTACTTCTCTTTGACTTTATTAAGGCTAAAGAACTCAGTCTGTTCAATGATTTCCTTATAACTGGAAGGAAGAATGTTGGCATTAAGTGAAATGCAACCGGCAGCGTTCCAAAGTAAACTCAGATCATCGAATTTATTTCCTATCACGGTAACTGTAACGTCACTCATGATTTCTCTTTCTGTCTTTATATATATATATATATATATATATATATATATATATATATATATATATATATGTGTGTGTGTGTGTGTGTGTGTGTGTGTTAAATGATAAATTATTGGTTTTGAAGAAAATTATCTGTTTTGAAGAAAATGTTAGGGTGTACATATTTGTACGCTATACTTTTCAGACGCTCTGTATACGATTATATAATAAAATAACGTGAAAAAAATATAAGAAATACAGATACGTACAACAAAAGAAAAAATTGACAATATCACGTCATAAAAATTACACACAGAGAGAGAGAGAGAGAGAGAGAGAGAGAGAGAGAGAGAGAGAGAGAGAGAGAGAGAGAGAAATACAAAAATAAATAAAACAAAAGACGAGAGAAAGCGGTAGTAAATAAAAACAAAACAAAAAAAAAACACAGAAAAACAAAACAAAAATCAACCCCTCAAAAAGCAAAAAGCAGCAAAAAGCAAAAGATAAACACCCCCCACCCCCCAAAAAAACAGGACTCTCAACCAAATCGAAGCAAAAAAAAAAAACAAAACAAAAAAAACAAAAAAAACAAAACA
The DNA here is from genome assembly GCA_963585895.1 of Sepioteuthis lessoniana. Classification (NCBI taxonomy): domain Eukaryota; kingdom Metazoa; phylum Mollusca; class Cephalopoda; order Myopsida; family Loliginidae; genus Sepioteuthis; species Sepioteuthis lessoniana. Next base: position 8,489,529 of record OY757930.1, read on the forward strand.
AACGATTACTCGTGATTTGAATAACTGAAAAAGACTTCAGAAATGCATCTATGTGACTAATTGGATTGAACATAATCAACCCATTAGAATATATTGAGTTTTCAATCACCTATTTGCAAATATCTACTGATTGAAACAATTGCCATAATCTATTAAATAATAATAATAATAATAATAAACTAAAGTCTCTAAACAATGATAATTGATGATTAATTATTATTAACTCATTTTCTCGTTTTCATATCACTACAAGCTGGTGGTCATCAATGGAAAACAACATTAGTCAGCTTTACAGATCCCTTTTTGTATCCGTAGCCATATCAGTAATGATGTAGTGAGAACAGTTTTAATTCTTTTGTCGTGACCTGTTCAAAAACGTAAACAAATCAGATCACTCAAAACCCTTAAAAACACTACATCCGGCTTCAGCCAGAAATAATGAAACTATCCGTAGCCCTGACCTGCTGTAACTGCGAAGAAAGAAAAAAAAAACTCTACATTTTAACAACATAAATAGTTCCCGTCTTTCGAAAGTCACTCTATCAAAACAAAGTGGATTATCTTTCGAAGCCTATCTCAGGCTAAAGAAGGACTGTACTTCCACTTCTTTTTTTATAGACGAACTCTCTGTCCACGTGGCTCAAGAGAGTGAACAATGCTTTCGCTTTGTATAAACAAGGCCCCTATCAACAGTCAAATGATCTCGCACGTTAGCTCCTAGCGAAGCTCTTAAGGCGTTATCCTACATCTCGTGTTCGCATTTACCTTACACCTACACAGACATGCGAAAAAAGATCCTTTTAAGGACCATTAGAGGTCTGTATCCTTTATGTTGGAGTATCTCCGACAGTTCTTACGAACTCGTCGAAGCAGACGGCCTGGAGGCAAACACGAAGAGGACACTAAGACTACCCGGTCTTGATCATTTGGGTCGGTTTGTTCATTCGCTGGGCTTCGCAGTACTAGGGTACCTCACGCCTTAGCCACGGGTTCCCTGTCTGTTCGCTCGGCTTCGCAGCGCTAAGGTACGGCAGCTTTAACCATCGGTTCCTTGACCGTTCTCTCGACTTTGCAGCGCTAGGATACCGCAGCCTTAGCCACGGTTTCCCTGTCCGTTCACTTGGTCTGCAGTGCTACGACACGGTCGTCTTAGGCACAACACTCGCTGGCTTTATCGTTCTGGTCCGCAACTCTAAGACACGATGGTCTTAGTTACTCGTTCCTTCATTCGTTCGTTCGTTTCTCACCGACATGGAGCTAAGACACGACGGTCTTAGACCACTCGGTCGATCCTACGCGCCCAAGCTACTAGCTCCAGCTCCAGCAACGCAGCATCTAGTCCACATACAACTTACTATATGGACTAACTACCCTGAATAAACCAATGTACTGCACAACCGGGACATCGATCATCCTGCAGTCTCTCTACCAACAACAACTATACCAGCTATCGATCATCTAGCTGACTCCACCAATGTCCCTCTACCAACGACGATCTAGTCCACCGACGACTCACTGTATGGACTAGTGACCACATCGACACCAGATCCAGTATTGCCGCATCTAGTACACGTACTACTCACTGTATGGACTAGAGACCACATCGATACCAGATCCAGCATTGCAGCATCTAGTCCACGTACCACTCACTGTATGGACTAGCGACCACATCGATACCAGATCCAGCATTGCAACATCTAGTCCACGTACCACTCACTGTATGGACTAACTACCCTGAGTAAACCAATGTACTGCACAACCGGGACATCGATCATCCAGCAGTCTCTCTACCAACAACGACTATACCAGCTATCGATATCGATCATCTAGCTGACTCCACCAATGTCTGTCTACCAACGACGATTTAGTCCACCTACGACTCACTGTATGGACTAGTGACCACATCTACACCAGATCCAGTATTGCAGCATGTAGTCCACGCAGGACTCATTGAACGACAATACCAGCTACCGACATTGGTAACCCAGATGACCCCACCAACAACGTCAACACGCACCAATTGAAACTTTACCCATAACGACGATCTGTAACCTACGACGAATAAAGTGTCATTTGTTGTACTGTTATCTCGCTTTTTTTCTCTTTTTTATTTTTTGGCTGTCAATTACTCACACGCTTAGCAAACCCAAAATAATTTCTGAGGTCGACCTCCTTATCGGCCCCGCAACACTTTAATCAAGCACATCTATTTTCCAGGTTCTCTGAGATTGTTCCAAGGGATCAAATTATGATTGTTATCGCTGTTAATTCTATAGTCCATAACTTTTTCAGTTCTCTGGCAAGGTCCAGATGTTATCCAGAATTTCGTTTTCTTTAATTTTACTCTTTACTCTGCTGAAACATCACTGTCCACTTGTTGTTTCCTATTTATTTACTAAAACTAGGTCCAATCGTCTGGCATGGATTTGTCGATCTGTTTTGATCTCCAAATCCTAGAGAATTGTGTGAGTGTTATTTACCAAAAAAAGCCCCTGGTTTGAGCATGTGTCATTTGACTGTCTGACCAATTTTAAGTTGCCTACAAAATTTCCTGTTGATTGCCTTCTCCAGGCAGTTTTACATGCTCCAGTTGGCTGCATTTATCTATATTGTGGTTGACTGTTTCATCACTCTCTTCCCATAGTCTTTTTCTGCTATTATCCTAGTCTTATCTATTTTAGATTTTATATATTTAGTTCTTATAGTGTTATCCTTGGCTACTATAGCTTCACTACACCTAGTTGGCCGCTGGTCTTGTGATTACCACATGTGTCGACTGATCTTTCTCTGATTCTTTCCACGCCCGCGTTGCTTTAAGATCCGAGGAAAGAGAAGATGGATGTGGTCCAGTCGATGAAGGTTGGAATTCGTGTTGGAGAGAAGAAAAGTTGCCAGCAAATTTAGAAAAATGACGAAAAAAGCGTTTGTTATAAACAGTAACAAACGTTTATTTACACAGTTGTTTAAATATTTTTCATCAAACACTGCGAACTGGGGGTGAAAGTAGTTGACTGGCGGTGTCTTAACTGCAATTGGGCAGTGTCAAAATGTCGAATGCAATGGCAACGGATTTGGTTCTTTAAGCGGCGAATTCCTGAACCAACTCGATTTTTCGCTTTGGGTGTCCTCTATTTATGGGCCCGAATCCCGAATAATCAGTTTCTGATTGGTCAGCCAATGGGGACTGCCGACCAATGGCTATCATCGTAACAATCCCCCCGGTTTGACCCTGATTGGTTTAGACAATCGGCCAATCAGCCACAGTCATCGGAAGGGGCTACAAGGAGCAGTCCCGTGGTTGGTTGACCAATGATTTAGTGATTAAGGCCTTGTGCCAAACTTGGTGACACCAACCTAAATTGTCTGCTATCTTAAAATACATTTTTTTGTTTATGCTTTGAAATCCGATGACTCTTTTGACAGGTCTTGCAGGTGTGCGAATATTTATTTTTTGGGGACAGATTTATAGGTCATCAAGTTCTGATCGGATCTCAAACTTTTTTGTACTTAATCACTTGGTGTTTATTTTATACACGATTCTCAAAAAATACTTGGATACCCAAAATGAATTTATTTTTAATAAAATACTTATTATCATGATTTAATTAAATTAATCATCATTCAATAGAATTAACTAATTTCATTTGATTAATTTCGCCAGTCAACTCCTTGACACTTAAATGAAAGTGTCATATTAAGAACAATTCTATTTGTGTCTTTAGTTTTCCATAGTCATATCCAGGTTATCTCATACGGGATGATCTTGGCTTTCATTCTGAATTACCCATATACTTGTATTGCTTACTATTTTTGAATTTCTTATTTTATAGTTGTTGTTTCCCTGTTTTCTTTTGTATTTGTGCTGCCGTTGTGTTTGGTGGCTGTTGTAATTAGTCTCACTTGTTTCTTTGTTATGTTGTCTTTAATTCTTTGAATTGAAAAAAACCAAATTTTAATGATGGCGAGTTGTCCTTTTTCTTTTCTTATAATATATTATTTGTTGACTTGATCTCTCAAATGGGAAGCTTTGTGGCCCATCCTATGTTTTCTCGTTTACTAGTCCATGTATCTAAACATCTCTCTTGTCTAGTTTAAAAAGGGTTCAGAGCATATTACTTGGGAGACAGCGCAATAATATATTCTTGTAATACTAATAGGTATTTAAAGATCTATGGGGGAGGGTAAAATATTTGGTCGATTTTTTATTTAGTTGAGTTTGTCTGGTTGATAGTCGGTTTTGGGTTTCGATATCTGACTCCGTTTCTTTTCTTCTTTACTCTCATCCTAATTCGTTGGGCGTCTTCTGGTCTGTAAAAGGCTGCAAAAGAATTCCTTATTGAAGGAAAGAAAAGAGGCGATAACATTTAAATTTTAACTTTATTCTTGAAATCCAATCTTATTTTGTTCTCGCATTGCTAATCTATAACGAAGAATGTTTTCCAACGCTAGTTGAGTTCATTCGCTTCTTCCAAATAAAGTTCTGGAATATATTCGTCTCTTTCAATGGTTGATAAGTCTAAATTGGTGTTCTTTGTCTGTTTACTTTGGTGTGTTGGCTCACTAGCAGCAGACATGTTGTCAGACTACTAAACCTAATCATCCATGTGTTCCCTCCTAACGGCTGCGTGAAAGAGGGTCCTTTCAGTTTGAAGGGTCTCACTGAAGTGAAAGCAAATTTCCCCTTTTTGCCGGGACGGTTACTTTTTCTGCGTATTCGTGGCCCCTACATCCTGTCAGGGGCTTCTGGGAATTTCTGCCTTTCTTGAAATTATTTCATTTCATTTATTTTCGTTTTCTTTTTCTAATCACTAAACCCGTCCCTGCGCTGATAGCGGCGCTATTTTAGGGATATGCTAAAAGGGAACAGAAAAAGGATATCTGATACGGTGCGAGTGTGTGTGTTGTTTGCCGTGTTGTTTTTGTTTAAAAAATGAAACAAACTCAGTCATATTGTTTAGTCAAGAAATTGGTAACTAGGCGTTGGAACTGGTAGTCTGATGTAGTATATGCAACTACGTCAGGTTTACAGTTGAAGTAAGGTGAAGTATGTCAATGGTGCATTTATATCTTCCATGCTTCGAATTAAAATATTCACTTTTAAGTTCGCCGTCTTTTTTTTTGTTTTGGTCCCTTTGAATTTAGTTTTCTATTTTTCTTATTTTATTCATTTTTTGTTTATTTTTTGTGTGTATCCATTTTTTTTATATGAAGGCTGAGTTGACTTTAACTGTCCAAATTTTTTGGAAGGTTTGGTTTGGTTTCTATGTTTAATGGCATATCAACCTTCATAGGTTATTTAACGCCAAAGCCACTCTTCTTGTAGATCATTTGTTGTACTATTCAATCCATTGCTAGGAGGATAAAGAGGGTTCATAACTTTCCCAAGGATATTTGTCCGAAAGTGAACGTTATGACGCGATTGGAGTTCGAACTAGCTTACAACGATTCCTCAGTCCAGTACTTTAACAATTACATGAAGAGGAGATCCCCTTTGGTGTGTGTTGGGGGGGGGTTATCGAACACTTTTAAATCGGCTCATTGGCCTAGTGGGTAGAGTGTTCGCTAAGGATCCGGGAGACTTGTGTTCAATTCCCTTGCTTAACACTCAGTGATATAAGGTACATATCAAGGGTAAAGTGGAGCAATCCAAGGAAAGGAGTAGCATCCTCCCCTACACTTCAGTGTAGTAGCTTTTGAAAAGGGAGCCTTCTGGTCGCCTTCGACTACGGTCGCCAAATATACTTACTTACTTTTATCTTCTTGGCAATTTTTTATGTCGCTTCTTCTTGTTTTTTTTTTTTTGTTTAGGTGGTTGGATACAGGAATTCTTTGTGAATTACGGATTTTATTTTTTTCATTTTTCGAGTAGAGTATGACACTCTTGAATAAAGGAGTGGTACTTATCTGTAATTTATTTGGCGTTTTAACTTTTCTTTCATGTCATATATTTTTATGAGTAGGGATTTTCTGGGCATAGATTAGTTGGATGAAATCATATCTATCCAAGGAGGATTATTCTTCTTAAACTCTGGCATTTCCTTAGATATTTTAAAAAAATTCTTTTTGTCTTTTGTTTAGGTCATGTTTACAGATATTTTTCGATCCAAATGGGTAAATAAAGCGAAAACAAACAAAATAGGGAAGTTGGTTATGCAGTATTTTCTTTTTTTTTTGTTTTTGTTTTGTTTTTTGTCTCTTTTAAAATTGCTCGCCTGTTAAGCGTTTACTTTTTCCAGTAGCAAATTGTTTTTTGACAGTGGAAGAAGAAAGGGTGGGTTAATTTGGTGTGACACGGTTGATACCTTCTTCCTCTATTTTCAAGTGTTCGTAGTAACATGTGTTTTTCGTGTGTTTTGTTTTTTGTTTTGTTTGTTAGGCGTTCAACCTAGGTCGGAGGTTGCTCACTTTCTTGTCGGTATATTTTGGACCCCGCAGAAAGTATTTTTTTAATTTCATGTCAGGATGTATTCTTTTATCCTGGGTGTTCATCACACTTCGAATGTCACCATTGTTGGGCTACCGAATGTTTTTTTTTTTTTTTTTTAAGGACAGAAGAAAAAGAGATGACGATACCTTTTAAATTTTTACTATTTCTGCGTTCAACAACAATTCTCTGGGTGTAGAAAATTCTTCCTGAAACCAATGGAAATGGTCGCGTCTCCAGGACAAGGTGTTAAAATATACTATTCCCTTTCGGTGGCTGATAAGTGCAAATTGGTGTTCTTAGGTGGCTTATTTCAGCATGCCGGCTCCCTGGCAGTAGACACGTCGTCAGGCTACTACACCTAATCATCCATGTGTTCCCTACTAACAGCTGCGTGAAAGAGGGTCCCGCTGAAGTGAGAGCAAATTTCTCCTTTTTGCAGAGTCGGTTCCTTTTGCATCGCTCCTACCTCCTGTCGGTGGCTTCTGGGAATTTCTTGAACTTATTTTATTTTTAAAAAATTTTTTTCTTTCTCCAACAGATCTCTTTTTCTGTGAGAGTTCTGTGTCTTTCCTTTTTGGGTGGTTGTATCTTTTCGGTTGGTTTTATTTTACTTTTCTTCTTTATTAGCAATTCGAATTTCCCTCCTAAGAAGAACAAAAATGAGGATCATGATTTCCTTTAGAAGATACCTCTTTTAAGTCAACTTCTACTTGACTTGTTCTTCCAGCATTAAGTTCCGCTTTCCGTTTTTTCATTGATCTTGTACCGACGAAGGTTAATTGTTGATTAAAATTTTTTTAAGCAATCAATTAATCATGAATGTAGGAACACGTACGCCTTCCAGTTGTCTATCCATATGATGGTTAGATTTTTCTTCTTTGTTTTAGATTTTTTTGTTTGGGTCCATGTATCAAAAAAAAAGTTTTTCCCCTCTAGTTCTTTGGCTTCATCCTTTTCCGTTCTTCATGAAGAATTTCGCGCTCTCAAGCAAATAATACCCCCTCAAATTGGGATTATCGAACTCATTGGTAGAGAAGTTATCGATTTGTTGCTATTTGGGGTGGTCCTTCTTTTTAATCTTTTTCGATCAGAGTGCTTTTCCCTTTTGGCAGCCATTCGTTAGCCTCTTGTTCACATTGGCATCGTTATATTAATCTATCCTCGTGAATCGACGGGAGTCATTGGAACTTTAAAGCATCGACCCCATTGCAGCCAGGTGGTATTTATTTTATAGTTCTAACGGCTTTCGGATATGATTATATGTTTGTTGAATTTGCTTTCTTTAGGGATATCTAATTTTGTTTGCATTTTTAGATCATGTGGGTATCTTTTGAGTCAACCATCCTTAGTCAATATCTTTTGGTTTATTTCTTCTAGTTTCATTGTCTGTTTTCTTGGCTGCTATTTCCTTTTTCAGTTATCACACTCTACCGTATCCTCAAATGATTTTCTTAGTTTTGTATTTTTGCATCTTTTCATAGTTTTTTTAATTCTTTTTTTTATATCTGTTCCTCCAGTCTCATTTCCCAATCAGCTTATTTTCCTGTTTCGTTTTGGCTTTCTTATCGAAATGTCTAATTCAGCACTAATTACTTTCGCTCCCTCGTAAATTAATTGGTTAAAATAGGCGATTAACTTTTTTAAAAACGTTTTTCTAGTCTTAATCTTTAAGTTATAGTAGTACTTTCTTCGTTAGAGAAATTGTCAAAGATTTTCTTTATCACGTGAATCTGTTGTCTTTTTACTTGTGTTAAATTAGTTATAGAGGGAATGGAGATAGGCTCCGTTTTTTGTTGGGGTTATCAGCATATTGTTTTATTTTTCATTTGAGTTTTTTTTGTTGAACTTTGGTAAATGGACAAAAGCCTGGCCTGTTTACCAAAACCTTTCTCGTTCCCCAAACATACTTGCATCGGAAAAATGAAGTAAAAAATGTTTCACTTCAAGTTACCCTTACGATTCTTGAATCAATCCATTTTCTGTAGCCTCTTTGTGTGATTCTGCATTTAAAATATCTATTGTTCAACTTTGTTTTCTTCTCGACAAAATTTCTTTTAACGGACAAATGAGGTATTTTTACTCCTTGGGAGTTTTTCTCATTCCCATTATTATTATTACTCAGAGATTTTTTCACACAAGAGTCAGCTGATGGTTTCTCACTGGAGTTTGAGTAAGAGTAAATCTCCTCAATACTCCAGGACTCTTCTCAGTATTCTGATTGATCTTAACAATGTCTTAGTTAGGATAGTCTCTACGAGTCCTCTTATTTCCTCTAGTCCCTGTACCAATCCTTTGGTGATTGCACCAAGAATATTAATTACACTTAGTGTCACTGTTTCTTTCATGTTTCACGGTTTTTCAGTTCTCTAGCAAGGTATAAGTACTTATCTTTATTTTCTTCTTCTTTCGATTTTACTCTATGATCCGCCGGGACAGCAAAGTCCACTATTCAGCAAGTTTTCTTTTTTATGTTGACTATCACTAGGTCTGGTCGTCTGGCCGAGATTAAGTGATACGTTTGTATCTCAAAATCCCAGAAAAGTGTGTGCGTTTCATTCTCTTAGACAGATTCTAGGTTGTGTATATACCATTTGATCGTATGGTCAAATTTTTACAATTCCTGGTGGATCACCTTGCCCATTCAATCGTGTTAAATCTTATACCCTTTCCGTTGTGATTTGCTTCATTCGCTTATTATATGATTGATCGTTTCGTCTTTATCACCACATACAATACATATGTTTTTTTTTGTTGTGTCTTGTCAATTCTTGTTTTCATATAAATGGTCCTTATCGCGTTATTTTGAGCCGCTTTTAAAAGAGATTTCTCTTCGGGTTTCTTTTCAGTAGCAATATCAAGGTTATTTCATGTAGTTTCCTTTGTCGCCTAAAATATACACACAGTATAATTTTTTTATATCCATTTTTTTAAAATTCTTTGGTTGTTATTTTTCTGTTTGTCTTATAACTGTTGATTTTGATGTTAGCGGTTCTTGTAAATAGCTTTTCTTTGCTCTTCTTTGAGCATTATTATTATTATTATTAATATTATTGCTGCTGTTGTTACTGTAGTTCTTGTTATTGTTGTTGTTGTTTAGTTTACTGCTGTTGTTTATATTGTTAATATACAGTATTTATCTATTTAATACAGCATAAAAATACAAAACTCCAAAAAAAGAAGTATATATATATATATATATATATATATATAAAATATTTTCAGTTTTTTTTTCAGTTTTTTACAATCTTTCACCGGGTCTTTACCGCAGACCTATGGTGGAGGATTGTAGTGATACTATGCATTCTATGTATTTTGTTTTGCAGCCATCTTTGTGTTATATTTTGCAGTCAGATTGACAGTACTCATCTAAGGAGATGAGCAGTTTTGGAAAGTGCAATATTCTGTTATAAGTTTGATATGATAAAGATATGGTAAAGGTACGAGGTGCATACGATAAGTTTCCAGACCTTTTTCGTATGGGCGTTTAAAATTGTTGTAGTCTTTGAAAATTCAGTGTATTATTGCTATACATCTTATGATATGACTGACCAATTTCTATGATTTCAGGTTCAAAGGAACAGCTATAGCAGCAATTGGAACACACCATACTAAGACCTGATTGTCACAGCTGGTGATTTTCAAAAATGCAATCTGACACTTTAGAAGAACGATATGTCATAAAATTCTGTTTTAAACGTGAAAAAAATGCCACAGAAACGTATGGAATGCTTCAGATTGCTTTTGGAGCATCTTGCATGAATCGAACATCAGTTTTTGAGTGGCATAAGAGATTCAAGGAAGGCAGGGAGTCTGTCAGGGATGATGAGAGGTGTGGGAGGTGTAAGGAAGTCAGTACTCCTGAGTTGATTTGCCAAAGGGTTAGGCTTAGGGTTAGGGTTACTATGTTGAGGTTTTAAGGGAGTTCAGGAAGAGATTCCTAGGGAAGAGGCTAGCACTCTTCAAATCGGGTTAGTGGCATTTCCACATGTACAATACACTAGTCTACAACTGCATCCTTGTCAGAGACTATTTGACCAAGATGGGTATCAAGACAGTTCCTCAGCCTCCCTATAGTCTAGACGTTGCTCCCGGTGACTTATGGTTATTCCCCAAGCTCAGAGGATGCAGTTATGAGACAATTGAGGAGATGAAAGAGGCTGTGACGAAGGTCATTGGCACGCTCACACAAGAGGACTCCCATGGGGCCTTCCAGAATTTGTTGGAACGTTACAACAAGTGCATAGCAGCCGGAGGAGATTATTTCGAAGTGGAATAAAGTTCCATGAGTGTACTATCAATAAAAGTGCCCAGAGGAAAAAAGTCTGGATACTTATCGTAAGCACCTCGTATGACATTACATTCATTGGAAAGTATGTAAATAATATGGAATTTTGGATTGTGAAAAATGACATAAACATAGGACATAATTACAGATGAAAATGAGATTTTTAAATACAAACTGATTTTAATAAAAAAGGCAAAAGAGTAGGACTAACCGGAGTAGATACAAGGCTTAAGGAATATCAAAGAAAAACATACCTACTAATTGATATGTCAACCCGTAATAAAACATCAGTCAAAGAATATCAAAAAATAACTGACTTCAAAGACCTGGAAATAGAAATTGAGAAAATATGTCGCCTTAAAACTACGAGTAATCATATTTACCAACCCCTCCGCTCGGGCAGGATATGACTCAAGGTCAATTTTTTTAGCGGAGTTTAACAGGTTTGAATACAGAGTTTTCCTTCTCCTGGACTAGTTACCTCATCATGGCTGAAGAATCCAGTCTGTCCTACTATTTACTCTTAGCTGGAGGGAGAATAATTGGATTCATACCTTTCCCAAGGGTATTAGTGCTAAGTGAAATGCAATCAGTCTTGTCGAGAATTTGAACTTGTTTCGCCGTGTTCATTTCCTACGACGATAACCATTACACCACGGGTACCTGACATAAAACTACGGGTAATAGTGGTAGCCCTAGATAAGATTGAGAAAGGACTGATAAATTCCTTACAATAAGATCTGAGAGTCCCTGCCTATATGAATAACATCCTTGTCAGTGACTATTTGACCAAGATGGATATGAATACAGTTCCTCACCGTTTCTAAAGTCGAGACCTTGCTCCCTGTGACTTATGGTTATTCCCTAAGCTCAGAGGCTGTCGTTATGAGACAAGTGAGGAGATAAAATATCATTGACACGCTCACACAAGAGAGCTTCCATGGCGCCTTCCATAAGTTGTTGGAACAGTATAACAATTGCATTGCAGCCAGAGGAGATTACTTCGAAGGGGACTAGAGTTTCATGTGTGTACTATCAATAAAAGTGCCCATACGTAAAAAGTCTGGAAACTTATCGTATGTACCTCGTATATCAAAATTCCATGGGAGTTTGTGTGTCTCCTTCTCCAGGACAGATGTTGGGTTGGGCATATACCATTTGCTCGTATGGAAAAATTTAGATTTCTTGCACAATTCCCAGTTGATCTCTTTGCCCACCCAGTCTTATACTCTTTCCGTGCTAACTTGTTGCATTTACTTATGTGATTGATTTTTTCGTCTCTATCACCACATAACCTACATCTGCTGTTTTGTTGCGTCTTGTCTATTCTTGGTTTTATATGATTGGTTCTTGTAGTATTGTTTTGTGCTTCAGTTTTGAGATTCAGTTTCTCTATTAAGGTTTCCCTTTCTTCGCCACGTCCATGTTTTCTCGGTTGCGATGTTGCTTATTAGTCACTTAAAACGTCCGTTGTGTTGTTTTTCTTCCCATTTTTATTTTCTGTTCATTGTAGTTTTATTGGTCCTGGTGTTGCCAGTATTGTTTTTGGTGACTGTAATCAGTCTTTCTCCGCACTTTTGTATGTAGTCTTCAAGTTGTATTGATGCGTCAACACTGTCTTCTGTGCTGGGATGTCCTCTTCCTACTTCTTTGCTTTACATATATAGTCTGTCAATGTCATTACTGGGACGTAATGCCTAATGCATGGTCAATAGTTTTCTTGTTCTCCGGTCTATTTTTAAGTTCTTCTCGGGTCCACTTCAAGAATGGTCCTCAATATCTTAACAAATAGCCCAGGTATTTATTTCTTTGATAAGGTTTCTGCCATACAGTTTTGTCTCGAGTAGCTTTCTGGTTCTGCTAAGATACTCTTTCTTGATTTTTGTTTCATCTCCTCTTGTTTAATGGTGTCAGCTTCCAAAATCATAATTATAATTATGATTATTTTACTTATTTGAGAGTTTTTCCCACTAGTGTTAGCTGAATTCTTTTTTTTTTTTTTGCTTGAGTCTGATTTAAGTCTCCAGAACTCTTCTTAGTATTCTGGCTGATCCGGATAGTGCAGCCGTTTAGATGGTCGCCACTCATCCTCTTATTTCTCAATCCTCCAGTCTCTGCATCAATGCTTTGGTGACTGTACCTAGTGCACCCATTACAATTAATATCACCTTGTTCCACAGTTTTTTCAGATCTCTAGCAAAGTCTTGATAATTATCTTTCTTTTCGCTTTCTTTCAGTTTCACCCAGCCATCAACCGGAATAGTAAAGTCCACTATTCAGCAGTTTGTGTTTATTTTTTGTTGACTATCGTTAGGTCTAGTCGCCTGGCCGAGATTAGGTAATCCGTTTGTATCTCAAAATCCAATAGAACTTTGTGTCTCTTATATTCCAGGACACATTCTTAGTTGTGCATATTCCATTTATTCGCATGGTCAAATTTAAACTTCTTGCTTAATTCCTAGTGGATCACGAACTCCACCCAGTCGTGTCTAAACTCTTTTTGAGCTAGCTTACAACATTAGCTTATTATGTAATTGATCGTTTCATCTCTTATACCACATAACTTGTGACTTACCTATTGTTGTCTTGACATAGGTAGTCCTTATGACGTTATTATGTACTGCTATCTGAAGAGATTCAGTTTGTCTCTAAAGGACTTCCATTTATTAGCCATGTCTAGGTTTTCTCGGGTGAGATTGTGGTTGTTTATCGCTGTTTTTCTTCCCAATCCTTTTTTCTGTTTTTTTGTTCTGTTGGCGCTTGTATTGTCTATATTGTTTCTGGTCGCTGTAATCAGTCTTTCTTTGCATTTTTAATGCTGTCGAGTCCTCTTCCTCTTTCTTTTCTTGACACATACAGTTTGTCTACGTCTTATCGTCATGAGTTTTCTTGTTCTCTGGTTCATTTGTTTAAGTTCATCTCTCGTCCACTTCAAAAATAGTGTTAGGCAAGGAGGTATCAAGTACCATTTTTAAAGTCTTTGGTATGACGAGACCTGGGATTGAACACAGGTCTCCTGGACCATTGGCGAACACTCTACCTACTAGTCCAATGAGAGTGAACAAGATCTCTCTAAATTATCAGTTATTTAGTTGCAAATGAGAGTAGAAAACATTTTATTCTATAAGTTAAAGGATTTTAAGTGTGTTGATCTAATATGAACACCATATGCTTTTAACCGGTTTAGGATCACATCCTCCAACACACACACAGATACACACACACACACACACGCGCATAATAGCATATACATATATATATATATGTGTGTGTGTGTGTGTGTGTGTGTGTGTGTGTGTAAGTGCTGCTGTGTATGTATGCACTCACTTGTATTTCTGTATTGGTGTTTATTTAGTTGTTCTTGGTTTTCTAATCTATTTTCCAATGTTTTCCAACTGCAGTTTTTGATCGATAAGGTATATAATTAAAATGAAAATACGACTTAATTACGCAAAGGCTGTCAAAAAGATGTTTTCAGGTTCACAACTTTTCGTGCAGTTGGAAGTGAATTATTTTTTCTCAGCATCGGCTCACACCTCTGAAAATATTTCTACATATTTTTTTCTATTTGATCTTCAATGAATAAAACTTTTACAATGGTTTTGACATACCGAGTTGCCTGGTAATTCGATTAGGTTTTAACATATTTGAAGCTAGTAGGTATTCACCCGGGCCAATGTGGACCGATTAAAATGAATCAAATAACAAAAATGTGAAAAACATTTTTAACAAGGTTACTTTTACCAAGTGAAAGAAAGGTTAATGTGTTCGTTGTACAAAAATAAATAAAAGAATGAATACATAACTTAGCATTAATTCATAAAGAATGAAATAGATTTTAGAACTGCCACAATCTAATGACATTTCTTCTAACGCCCTATCACTAAAATAGACTGTTATGACAACACATAAAATTAATATTTTTTGTGGGGATTGGTAAATACTTACCTGTTTTGGTTTCGTTGGATGTAAGTTTGTTTATATTAAATTCTAACCATATATTTCACTATCAATGACCTTACATATTTATCACAGAGTACTATATTGTATTGTTTATACTAAATTCTAACCATACATTTTCTATCAATTACCTTACATATCTATCACAGAGTACTATAGTGTATTTGTCAAATAGTGTTTCTTGGCTGGTTGTTTGATTTTTTTGTGTGTTATTTAATGCCAAATCTATTTTATACAAAAAATCAGTTCTATTTTAAAGAATTCAGTTTAGCACGAGTACACAATTTAATTGTCAAAACATTTCTATTTCAAGCTACCTAGTTTAGTCAAACAGTTCTAATTCAACCAATTCAGTTTAGTATAAGTATAGTTCTTGTCCACACACTGTTAAATGTCAGAACTGTTCTATTTCAAGCAATTCATTTAAGTATAAGAACGCAGTTTAGCTCAATTTGACTCATAGATAGGGTCCTTTCAGGTACTACTTCTCCGGGCCTGAGTGGACCTGGGAGCGATGGCAATGAAGGAGTGCTCCGCATTCCCCAAAGCTCAAGCATCACTGGAACCTCACCATCGGATTGTTTAGTGTCATATCCAGGACACTTGTTGGGGGGTCTTACTCCTCTGCAAAGGTGCAACCCCAGCCGACTGAACAATCTGATGGTGTTTGAACCCAGTGTTTTCATTTAAATAATTTCAAATGGATTCAATCCTATTTATACATCTAACCATCAATGTCAAATAAAACTTACTGTACCGGGGTACCCACCACCACCACTAAAGCTGACATCCTGAGTATAACACTAAACGACATCCAATGGTAACAGGCTAGTTCTGGAAATCTGGGGAGTGAGGAGCACCCCTTCATTGCCATTACTTCAAGGTCCATTACTTCAATAGAAATGCAAGGGTTTTTCAGAGCGAGCACACGAGAGATCAGTTATAGATTTAATAATGCCTGAAAGTAAGTCTATTCACAATTGTTTGATAAGGAGTTAATGACTTTGTAAAATCCAGCATGAAGGGAAATGATATCCGGTTGCAAATAGATAAGTTAACAAAAAAGCTGATAGCCAAAAGAAAGATGTGTTGACTGAGTTAAACATCTTTTCTAGATCTAACTAGATATACACCACAGGTCTAAACAGTAAGGTTAGACAGAAGGTATTACTAACGGAAGGCGGAATTTAGGGTGGTGTGTTCCATGAATATATATATATATATATATATATATATATACGAGGGGACTTCAATAAGTTTCCAGATCTTTTTTTGTTCAGGCATTTAAAATTGTCGTAAACTCTCGATAATTCAGTACGTAAAATGACTGTGTAGATATTTAGAATACATTCATATATATATATATATATATATATATATATATATATATATATATATATATATATATATATATATATATACGTGGTGCTTTCAATAAGTTTCCAGACTTTTTTTGTAAAGGCATTTACAATTGTCGTAGAATCTTGAAAATTCAGTATGCTATAGCTATACATACGATGAGAAGACTGACCAATTTTTTCTGATTTCAGGTTCAAAAGAACACCTACAGCAGGACGTGGAATACACCCTACAAAATCCTGATTGTCACAGCTGCTGAATTTCAAAAATGCAATCTAGACGAGAGGACACTTTAGAAGAACGATACGCAATAAAATTCTGTTTTAAACTTGGGAAAATGCCACAGAAACGTATGGAATGCTTCAGACTGCTTTTAGACCATATTGCATGAATCTAGCATCAGTTTTTAAGTGGCATAAGAGATTCAAGGAAGGCAGGGAGTCTGTGAGGGATGATGATAGTTGTGGGAAGAGTAAGGAAGTCAGAACACCAAAGTTGATTGGCCAAATAAAGAATTTCATGGATAAGGACCGTCGTGTGTCCATGGACACAATAAGTGCACAGTTTGATGTCAGTGTGGGAACTGTACACACAATTATTCGTGAGGAACTGAAGATGCGGAAGATTTGAGCGAAGTTTGTCTCAAGGGTGCTCAGGGAAGATCATGACAGCAGGGAGATGGTCGAGCTGACCAATTCAGATCCCGCAGTTCTTGATGCTCTGGTGACCTGCGATGAAAGCTGGCTATGACCCAGAGACCAAGACACAAAGTTAGCAGTGGAAGCATGCTAGCTCTCCCAGACACAAGTAACACAAGTAGGCCAGACACAGCAAATCCACCCTCAAGCGTTTGATGATCTCTTTTTTTTTTGACAGCACTGGCATGATCTACATGCACTGGGTTCCCACTGGACAGACAGACTACAAGGTATACTATGTTGATGTTTTAAGGGAGTTCAGGAAGAGATTCATAGGGAAGAGGCCAGCACTCTTCAAATCGGGTCTATGCCATTTCCACCAGGACAATGCACCAGTCCTCAACTCAATCCTTGTCACAGACTATTTGACCAATATGGGCATCAAGACAGTTGCTCACGCTTCCTATAGTCCAGACCTTGCTTTCTATGACTTTTGCTTATTCTCTAAGCTCAAGGAAAAACTTAGAGGCCGTCGTTATGAGACAATTAAGGAGATGAAAGAGACTGTGACGAAGGAGATTGACACGCTCACACAAGAGGACTTTCATGGGGTATTCCAGAAGTTGTTGGAACAGTACAACAAGTGAATTGCAGCCGGAGGAGATTACTTCGAAGGGGACTAGAGTTTCATGAGTGTATTATCAATAAAATTGCCCATACGAAAAAAGTCTGGAAACATATCTAATGAGCCTTATATATATATATATATATATATATATACGCTCCCTCATGGGGGTTGCGCACTCTGGAGAAGGGATTTTCGGCCGCCGCTTGGATAATGCAAAGCTCTTCGAAAGAATTGCGCACTCTGGTAGCCGATAGGGTATAAAAATGTAAGCAAACGGACGCTACTGCTGTTGCTACATAAATACCTTTAAAATTCCCTTAGTCAACGTGGTACTCTTGTTGGCCGAGCGGTCTGACACTTAGTCTAACGTGAAGTTGGATGGTTTTTGATCCCGGCGTCGAGCGTCCTACGTGTCTAGCCACCCTGAAAAGTTCTGATAGAACGAAACAGTCTGTCTGTGGATGACTATATATATATCATCATCATCATCATATCGTGCTGGCAGCACGGATATCCCTGACCCTCTCTCGCCACTCCTCCCTATCGTTCATCGCCCTAGGTAGGTCTTCAGGACAACAACCTGTATCCTCACATAGCTGCTGAATGTACGTTCGTGCTGGTCGTCCTGCTTTTGCGCGGCCGTGTGTGGGGATCCATAAGAGTACATCTCTTATGAGTTCATCTCTGCTTCTCCAGCAATGTCCTGCATGTCTGGTTCGCCTAACTTGAATAGATTTCGTGATAGGGGGCAGGTGGCCGTACAGTTGGTGTCTTGTGGGGTGTTGCTGCCAGGACTTGTTGAGGATTGCACGCAGCATTCTTGTGTAATTGCCATCTAGTTTCTTCTCCAGCCGTTTTGTTAGCGTCCATGTAGTGCATCCATATAGCAGTATCGATGTGACCGCTGCCTGGAAGAAACTGCGTTTCATTTTATCGGTTAGGTCTGATTTCCATATAGTCGATAGCCTATTGATAGCTGTCCATGCTTTCGTTAACCTCGTTTCGATGTCCTTTTCGGTTGATTCGACGCTGCTTCCTAGGTACGTGAATTTGTCTACCAGTTTAAGAGGGGTTCCTTCTAGAGTGGAGATGTCCCCCGTTTGGTTATAGCACATATATTCCGTTTTGTGTGCATTAACATGGAGGCCTATGCTTGCTGCTGCTCGTTCCAGGCTATGCAGAAGTGTTTTGGCTTGGTCAGGTGTATTTGCCAGTATCGCTATGTCATCGGCGTAGTCGGCGTCGGTAATTGTTGTTGCGGGATATCTTCTGCTTCTTTTCTTCGTCAGTTCGAAGCCATTCTCTTTGATTTTGTCAATCGATGTTCTAAGTACGTAGTCTAGACAAATGATAAAGAGATACGGAGCCAGCGTGTCCCCTTGTAGTACTCCTGCTACAATGTCGAAGTATTCTGTGTCTCCATCTGGTGATCGTACTTTTACTTTAGTGTTTCTATAGAGAATCGTTATTGCCGCTACGGTTTCTTTAGGTATGCCGTACGCTAGTAGGATTTGTTCCATCTTTCCTCTGTGAATGGAGTCGAAAGCCTTGGTAAAGTCGACAAATATTAATGTCGCTTGTAGGTTCTTTGCCCGTACACCCTCAAGGATTCTGCGGATGGTTAGTATTTGTGAGGTCGTAGATCTATTTCTTCGGAAGCCATTTTGGTTTTTTCTAAGTATGTTGTCGATTTTGGGTTCTATGCGGTTTCGTAGTAGGGCATTGTAGATTTTGGCAGCTATGGATGTAAGTGTTATGCCTCGGTAGTTTTTGGCTAATCCGAGGTTTCCCTTTTTAGGGAAGGGGAGTATGCATCCCTTCGTCCATCTATCTATCGGATTTTGATTGTATACTGCGTTGCAGTGTCGGAGCAGTATGTCGTCGAATTGTCTGGTCTTCCATACTTCCGGGGGAATTTCGTCCAGTCCTGCACCTTTCCTATTTTTAATTTTTCTGAGAACCGAGTCGAGTTCTCCTTGTGTGAACGGTCCAAGTTTAATGTCTAATTGTTTGCTAATTATTCTGGTGATTGGTTCATGCGTTATTTTTGGTGGGTTTCCAAGTAAGTTTTCGAAGTGCTGTTTCCACAGTTTTATTCTTTCTTGTTGGTTTGCTGCTTTAAGTTTTGCTTTGGTTGTGTTCTTTCTTCTGCTCACTTCGTTTATTGTTTGCCAGGCAATTCTAGATTGTCTATCTTCTACCGAGTCTCTGATCTTATCTATCTGATTTTGAATGTATTCTGTCTGTTCCTTTATATATATGCCTGCTAATTGATATTGTGCCGTTTTTAGTTTTAAGGCATTTGTGTTTGTTGGGTTTTTTCGATAGTTTTTGGAGGCTGTTTTCACTAGTGCACGTTTTTCTCTCACCGCTAAGGTTTCCCATGGGACTCTATATTTAGTTTTAATTTTTGTTGGAATGTATTTTGCTGCTGCCTCAAGGTGTGCATTGACAAAATTTTCGTATTCGTCGTTTGGTGTACTTTTTTCCGTCTTTTCTTGTAGTGTTTCGAATCTGTTTCTCAATTCTAATACGTATTTATCTCTGACATCTTTGTTGTTTAATAGGGCCCAGTCATAGTGTTTGGTGGTCGCTGTTCGTTTGTCGTTTTTTCGTAGGCTTAACCGTATTTTCGCTGTGACTATTCGGTGATCGGTGGACACACCCTCAAAAGAGGAGTATGCCTCGCAATTCAATGCACTATTCTTCCATTTCTTGTTTATAAGGACGTAGTCTATCTGAGCTTTAGTATTGTTTGCGTACGTGTATGTCCATAGTTTGCCCTCTCTTTTTTGGTAGTTTGTATTGAGGCATGCTAATCTATTTTCTATCATGAAATCTGTTAGATGTTGTCCATTTCTATTTGACGTGTTGTGGAGGCTGTATTTGTTGTTTCCGTTTTTCCCGATTTGTGCATTCATGTCTCCGCCAATGACTAACATGTTGTGTTTCGGGATATATATAAATATTACCATATTTTCTTTTTAAAAAAGCCTGAACTATTGACATAGGGATTGGAATTCTTGTTTAGGATCACGTTCTCTCTGTGCTTTACCTAGAATCAAGACGTCATTCACCTTCACTTTTACATAAGATCAGTAATAGACGCCACCCTTAAAGATGAGTAGTAGTAGTTTCTTGACGGAACTTTTTAATCATTGCCGTTGATTTGTGGGGTTTGTCCGCCGACCATATGGTGAAGTGCACTGTTGACCTAACGCTGGGTTTATCCGCCTTGCTCACATCCACCATGGTGCTTCTATCACTTTCAAAGGTTTAACTTGAGGTTTAAATTTTCCCCCTTTTTCATTCCCTTTTTCTTTTTCTCCTTTTTCTTCTTTCCTTATTTTTTTCTTATTTTCTTTCCTCCCCTCTGAACATCCCTTAAGTTTTAACTAACTTAAAGTTCAGCTATCTACTTCTTGGTTTCCTTTCCAGGCTCCACAATCTACTTCCTCTCTTTGATATCTGATTTGTAAGCGGTAAATTTATTTGGTCATATACCTTTATAGAGAATTCGAGATGTGTGTGGTCAGCATTTGGTTTTGTAAAATACAAATCCCTAACTTAGAGAATAGTGGAGTTTGAAAGATAAACAGTAACACCTCTGCCTTGGAAAGGTCCCTTATTATTACTTCGTCATATGTTTATACGTGGTCCCTGAATTATTCATATATTAAAGTCCTTCACGAGGTGGATTAGAGGTTTCTTGATGCCTTAGATTCATCAGCTATAAAAGAAAAACTACTTTTGCAGACATTCACAATTCCAATATAATAGATGCAACGCTTATATCGACAATTTATATCGTACATTAAATAATCAAAATATTGATGATAACAAAATGCAACAAACTAGCGCAAGAAAAAGTACCAGATTAAACATGATTAGATGGGCAAGGTGATCCACTGGGAATTGTGCAAGAAATTGAAATTTGACCATACGAACAAATGGCATATGCACAATCCAGAATCTGTTCAGGAGAATGAGGTGCACAAATTTCTCTGGGATTTTGCGATACAAACGGATCACCTAATCTCAGCCAGACGACCAGACTTAATAATAATCAACAGTAACAAAAAAGAGAACTTGCTGAATTGTGAAATTTGCTGTTCCGGCAGATCACAGAGTAAAATTGAAAGAAAACGAAAAGAAATATAGGCATTACAACCTTGCCAGGGAATTAAAAAAAAACTGTTGAACATGAAAGTGACGGTGAAACCAATTTTAATTGGTGCTCTCGGTACTGTCACCAAAGGATTGATGCAGGGACTGGAGGACATGGAAATAAGAAGACGAATAAGAAATAAGAAATAAGAAGACCATCCAAACTACGGCATTATGTGATTAGCCAGAATACTGAGAAGAGTCCAGGAGACTTAAGAAGACTTGTGGCCTCTCAAAGTCCAGTAGGAAACCATTGGCTAACGCTGGTGTGAAAAACTCGAAAAGATGTTAATAATAATAATAATTGTACTAATAATAATATTAATGACAGTGGAAGTGCATGTTTGTTGATGCCAAAATTGTTGATTGAAAGTTAAGTTACCTTTATTTAGGTCACCAGTTTGGGGATTCTCCCATGATAATACACCTCTGCAGTCGAAAGCGGGGCTCAAAAGTTCGTTCACCGAAAACGCAAGAAGCAAATAATACCCCGCATAAACATTTCCGGACGCAGACTACGCAGATGACATAGCGCTTCTGACAAATACACCAGCCAAGGCCGAATCCCCACTGCATAGTTTGGGGAAGGCAATGCAAAATGGAGTACATGTGCTTTAATCAAAATCGAAGAGAACTAAATGATGGTTCTCTGAAACTAGTGAACAAATTCATCAACCCCGTAAGCAGCGTCTCATCTACGGAAAATGACACTAATACGTGACTTGCAAAGGCATAGACAGTTATCGATAGGTTATCGGTTATATGGATTATATCCGATTAAATGAAAGGCAATTTTTTCCAAGCTGCGGTTGTGTCAATACTACTATATGGATACACAACACACGCTAACTAAGCGTGCAGAGAAAAAGCTTGACGGTAATTGCACGAGAATGCTACGACCTATATTGAACAAGTCAGAGGTGCCCGTGTTGTAATGGTTATCGTCATAGGAAATGGACACGGTGACACGAGTTCAAATCCTGGACGAGACTGGTTGCATTTCCCATAGCACTAATACCCTTGGGAAAGGTATGAATCCAATTATCCTCCCTCAAGCTATGGGTAAATAGTAGGACAGACTAGGTTCTTCAGCTTTGGTGAGGTAACTAGTCTAGGAGAAGGAAAACTCTGAATTCAAACCTGTTAAGCTTCGTTTAAAAAATTGACCTTGTGTCATATCCTGTCAGGGTGGAGGGGTTGGTAAATATATATATTGAACAAGTCCTAGAAGCAACAATCAACAAAGCAGCAGCTGTACGGCCACTGACCTACAATCTCTAAAACCATCCAAATTAGACAATATATGCGAGACACAGCGGAAGAAGTAAGAGAGAACTCATAAGTGATGTTCTCTTGTGGTCCCCGCTTCACTCGTACGAGCAGGTGTGTGACAGCCAGTTAGAAAATACCTACAACAACACTGCATGGACTCTGGGTGTAGTCTGGAAGATCCACCAGAAGCGATGGACATTAGGGACGAATGGCGAAAGAGAGTCAGAGAAATCCATGCTAGCGGTACGACATGGTGTATAATGATGATGATATATATATATATGTGTGTGTGTGTGTGTGTAAGAGAGAGAGAGAGAGAGAGAGAGAGAGAGAGAGAGAGAGAGAGAGAGAGAGAGCGTGATATTAAAAAACGAACGTGTAAGAATGAATTCCTTATTCTATATTGTATTTGATTGTTATAAAAATTTCAATAACATTAAAATTAATCAATTTGCATAAAAGTTATACTAAAATGTGATGCAAAAAAGCGAAGCTCTCAAATAAGAAAAAGAACAGTAAATATACATGTCAATTAGTCATTGAAATTGATGAGGTTTATGAATAATTTTTTATTAAATAAAAAAGTTTTAATAACGTAATAAAAAAAGTTTTGATTACTTAAATATTTTAATTACTTAAAAAGGTAATTTATTTTTTTTAAAGTTTAGATTTATAAGTTGCAATGACTTAATAAAAAGTGTTAATTACTTAGCGAAGAACGTTTCAAAACAAAACATTTTAATACAAAAAGTTTACCGTTTAAATTTAGAAAATAAAATTGCAAATAAACACGTCTATTATAGGGCTTAGCGTTTTAGAATTGGCAGAAATAATGCGGAGAGAGAGAGAGAGAGAGAGAGAGAGAGAGAGAGAGCATGTGGTAGTGGATAATGGACGAGACAGTGATATTATAGTAAGCGAAAGAGAACTCCAGTCGAACTATTACATTCACTTTCAAACTAATATCTTAGAAAATTATAAATCAGCTTCTCTCCTCAATTATCACTTAACTAGTACGACTACTGTTTTTCTACGAGGGTGACTTTGAAACTGAATAACCCAGCAAGGTTGGTATGCCATAACCGCCCCACCACCAAGAAATCAAGAACAAGATATTTAGATGCCATTGGTGTAATTGTTATCGTCATAAGAAATGGACACAGCGACACGAGTTCAAATCCTGGCCGAGTTTGATTGTATTCCATTAATGCGCTGGGAAAAGATATGAATCGAATTATTCTTTCTCCTAAATAAAAATAGTAGTGCACACTGGGTTATTTAGCCTTGGTATAGGAGAAGGAAAACTCTGAATTCAAATCTATTGAAGTCCGCTTCAAAATTGACCTTAGGTCATGGTTTGGTTTGGTTTGGTTTCTTTGTTTAATGGCATATCAACCTTTGTAGGTTATTTAATGCCAAAGCCATTCTCCAAGAAGAACAGTAGTGGTACTATTTAACCCATAGCTGGGAGGATAAGGGGGTTCATACCTTTCTCAAGGGTATTTACCCGAAAGTGACCATAATAGCGCGACTGGAATACGAACTCGCTTACTACGATTCCGCAGTCCATTACTTTAACCATTTCACCACTTTAACCATTATACGATTTCTACCTTAGGTCATGTCCTTCCCGTGTTGAGAGGTTGGTAAATCTAGACATATGGTTTTTGCTTACTTCTACGCATCTGCAACCGCATAACTCACTAAATGGTCTCTTTGTTTTGGAATGAATTGATACCATTTCTTCTTTTTCTGTCACTCTCACTAATGATCTTCTTGATTGTCACCTTGACTTTGGTCGACTCATGATGCCAGTCCAACATGTTAAGCGTTCAAGAATTCTCTCCCTCTCTTTGCAGTATTATTGTATAAAGATCTACCCTGGGGTAGGAAATACCCAGAGAAAGAACAACATGCTGCTCAATTATTTTATATACTGTCGCATTCACTTTGTCATATAGTCGAATGAATAGACCAAATATAGCACTCGAGAACATCTATCTTTAATGCTAAAAACGTAAATCTAACTTTATATTTACAAACACAAACAACAAAAATTTCTGTCTGTGTTCACGTAATAAATACTTCTTAATTGCTCGATGGTTGTCTCGCACCGAGAAATTTTCAGTATAAGTTATGTTCATTTGTTTGTCTAAGAAAAAATATATATGTAACATTTAGATCCAGGAGATCGACCAAGATATGAATAGGTGAAATAGACATATTCGTACAGATACGGAAAACGACGTTCACAAATGTTCATAAAGATACAGGAATCCGAAAACACTCGAAATTGGTTTAGGTACGAAACTTTTATTTACATTTTTGAGTTTAAAGGTTTTTCGACACGAGGAAAGAGAGACAATTTATTTCTATGCAGACTTTTCCATCATGTGCGGCACATTTCGTAGACCCCAACTGGTCTCACCTCGGCGAGACTAAAAATCGACTACCTTCCCCTAGATTCGAATCTCAACTAACTGCTTTTTTTTTTCAAATCCTAAAATCCTCAGCTCGTCGCTTCCGGGTGTGAGGTCATTCACGTCCCCGGTCATTTCCTATCTGGGGTTTTTATTGTGACATCTGTGATTGTCACATCCGTCCCACGCCCGTGAACACCAGCACTCAATGTGTGCACCTAACTAACCCGTGCACTAAGCGGAAAAGTAAGATATACAATACGAAAAAGGATAATATAAAAAAAATCCCTCCGCAATTATATAACATATATATATATATATATATATATAGAGAGAGAGAGAGAGCGTGTGTGTGTGAGAGAGAGAGATTTCTCTTTCTTTATTGAAGAATGTCATCTCCACAATTTCACAATAAGAAAAAACGCTGGTACGCACGTATATAACTCAAGACCAACAACACATCTGCAAGTCCTTCCGTATAGGCGATAAGCAAGAGTTGTCTTTGGTGTTAACATAAACCCCGTGCACTCTCATACAGCTTCTTACTCTTGCTGCAATATTTCATACTTTGTCACGAAAATGGAAAAAATTAACTTACAGTTGTCGAGGAATAAACTATATAAAATCAATCATCGATTGTTTGTTGTCATAATATCTTATTTAAATAGGAAATCCACTTTTAGACAAAGCGACACTAATGTCCATGTTTCAAAATATTTCAGACTGAAAAGTGTCGGGGGTGTCCTCGTGGTGTAATGGTTAAAGCGATGGACAGTGGAATCGTAGTAAGCAAGTTCGTACTTCAGTCACGCTATTACGTTCACTTTCGGGCAAATACCTTTGGGAAAGGTATGAACCCCCTTATCCTTCCAGCTATGGGTTAAATAGTACCACTATTGTTCTTCTATGAGAATAGATTTGGCATTAAATAACTTACAAAGGTTGATATGCCATTAAACAAAGAAAACAAACCAGAAAAGTGTCCAGAATTATCGTTATCTCGGTTCATAATTCTAATAGGTAGAGTGTTCGCCACTGGCCCAGAAGACGGGGGTTCAATCCCTGGTCGACTATTGCCAAATACTCAAAAATAGTAATTGATGCCTCCTTGTTTAAGACTCTGCATTATTAGGTATGAATCAAGAGTACAGTGGAGCAATCTAGGGAAGGAGTAGTGCCCTTCCCTACACCTTGGTGTAGTAGCTATTTAACAGGGAGCCTTCAGGTCACCCTCGACTGAGATCACCAAATTTAATTTACTTATTATTTCTGAAGTGATCATTTCAAGATAGAGTCTTCGGTTTTCTATATTTCGAATATTTTACTGCAATAGAAAATTGTCTTTAGGCCGATTTCCTGTCATCTCCTCCTTGTCTTCAACATCTAACCTAAGAGCCCAAAGATTGTTTTTGACAAAATACTAACACACACACACACACACACATATATATATATATGAGAAGAAAATTCCGACTCGCGATTTAATTCTTGTAATTGGCTCTACTTCGTATTGAGCACTCTTGTAATTGTAGCATTGCAGCAATTTACGGTGGGTTTTTATTTTTCTTTTGGCTAACTGATTGCATATATCTTGATTTTTTTTCAACTGGTGTGACGAAGTTGGCCCTTTCTTTTTTTTTTTTTGTCCTTTGATATATTTCTCCCCCCCCCGCCGGGCGGTGATTCGAGATATTGTTATCTCTTGTTCCTCGCGTTTTCTTTTCTTTTTTTCTGGTAACCGTGAATGCTGGTATATAGTAGGTTAGTATATATATATGCAACGCTAAAAAAACGCAACAAGTCTGACAATAATGTTGACATAAAATGCGTTTTTAATACTAACAATGACGGAGAACATAATTGGTGACGATAATATTGTATACAGAGGAATCTAATCAACAAGTGGCAGTGCATGTGGCGCAAACGCTAAATTGCTTGACTGTGGTTTCATAGTAAGTAATTTCAAACTCCAGACGCGCTAATAGGTTCACTTTCGGGTTATAGAGAGGTATGAACCCTTTTATCCCCACCCAGCTATGGTTTAAATAGTATCACTGTTGTTCTTCTTCAAAGGTGAGACTTTGTTGTTAAATTATACCACGAAGGTTGATATGCTATCAAACAAAGGAACTACGAACCAATCCACGCATCTACCACTATCGATTTGCAGCTAGGTTTTTACAAGATTTCCCTTTTCTTCGCCCAATTAATACTTAAATAATGTAATTCCAAAATATCAAAATAATGTGATACGAAAATACATTAAAAAAAGATGGAATCTAATCGCTATAATTTCCACGAAAATATTTCGCTTCTATTCCTTGCATCGCAAAAATTTGCTCCTGACAATAAGTTCGTTTTCATGACGCTTGCCCAAAAGCGAAATATGTCACTGTAATTTTTCAAACTGATGTCTTCCTCATTTTAACGAATTTCATTCCCAATTTTATTCAACCTGTCGACATGGTAAACAAAAAATCAAACTAAATTTAATACGAATTTTATTTAACTGTATCATAGAAAATAAATTCTGAAATTTACCAAGAACATGCCGCCACTTCTACCCGAAACGCCTCTATGGATTCTACTGAAGAAATAAGACAAAAGGGAACTCACGACTTTTGAAAAGGTACAAGTTAGTAGAAAAAAAAAACTATGCCTAAAACCATTCAGTTTAAATCGGAAGCTTATAGCTTACGACGAGAAATATTCAGAGTGAAAAACGAATAAATTTACAAAATAAAAAGCGAACATCTGCATACTTTCGGCAAATAACAGACAATTGGAAGAGCAGACCTCATCAACGATATGGCTAGTAGAAAAAGTGTCCACCATAGAACGTGAAGCACTCAGCTTCGTTTTAAAATTTCCCACAGGGATAAACTAAGAAAACAAAAAAAAAAAGCGCAAAAAAACAACAAAAACTAAGCTATCACCGACACCACAGTGAAGAATTGCAATCTCAACTGCGCAGATTTCGAAAAAAAAGTTTTCATTCAAGGATTTATCGAGGAAATAAAAAACAAACAAACAAAAAACATAAAATGAAAACAAAATTCTAAGCAGACACTCACATGCACTTGAGAAACTATCAAGAATAAAGAACACACACATCATTTTCGCAGACAAAAGTGGAAGTGTGATTATCACAGACACCAAAATCGTTAATTCTCTGCGAAACGGTAATGACGTATCGCCCAAAATAAACATGAAATACGCATGGAAGCGATGTTAATTAACCACTTAGTTAACCTTTAGACACACACATAGCCCCCCTCCCCCCAAAAAACAACAACCCAAATCTCGATTTAACAAACAACACCTAAAACCAACAAGCGCTAAAGGATCAAACAAAACAATTCACGCAGTGACAGCAAGAAATGATTACACGCCAATCTGAAGGATTTTTTAAATGATCTGGTTGGCAGTTATTACTAAGATAAGAAGCGATTTGATTTTCATAGCTAGCAAAACCCATTTACTGAGATTATAAATCTTTGAATTGATATAAATTTGTTTTAATCTTTTCTGAAGATGCTTTTGCGATTATCTTTTTTAACACATCTTTTCGAAGCATCATGATTTTCAAATTTTCTTAAGAGAAATCTTTACTTTGTATAAACGAATATACAATTTCTTTTACTAACAGCAAAAGAAAATATACCACAAAGAAAGCAAATTCTATTAACTCGTAAAGATATCTGAAAAGCTAAAGAAGTACTTTATAGAAAATTTGAAATAAATGAAACCCTATCACATTGGTTTCAATGGTTTCTGGTTCAAGCGATATCATTACAAGAGGTAATTATTCCTAAATGACTGACAAAAATGAAAAGAACCCTGACACCCCTCTGAAAAAAAAATGAAAGACCATTCTATAGAGCTTACGAATCAGAATCTTGTCAACCAATGATGTGGAAAATCGTAATATAAAGGAAGGAATCTATTATTCATTTGAAAGAGTCAATTTCTTTCTGAAGAACAGAAAGGATGACACATAAAAAAAAACTGGTAACAATGACCTATTGTACACATACCAAAACCTAAAGATGGAAAATG
Organism: Sepioteuthis lessoniana; assembly: GCA_963585895.1. Lineage (NCBI taxonomy): Eukaryota > Metazoa > Mollusca > Cephalopoda > Myopsida > Loliginidae > Sepioteuthis > Sepioteuthis lessoniana. The sequence goes on from OY757930.1 coordinate 8,518,744, forward strand.
ATTACATTTAACTGGTTAGTTACCCCAACCTCATCAAAAAGCAAAACTCAACAAAAAATGGTTTTGCTTAATAAAACTATTATATCCCAAGTAATTAGGAACAACACACTATAACAAATACCCCCCCCCCAAAAAAAAACAAAAACAACAAACAACTGAATATCTTCTTAATACCGCAATATTCCTTTATTTTCTCACCGACCGTTCTACTGTAGAATTGGTGTGAATTAGCGCTGGCTGCCTCTATACGTGCCTGTTGTCAATTAGCCATCTTGTTGTCTCTTCTTACCCTTTTTTCCTGATGAGTCAATCATTCGTTAGAGGAAATTACTTTTCCTTCACAAAAACGATATCTGAAAACACCTATAGCGATCGGTAGGGCTCAGAAGAGGTTGACTAACCGCTGCAGAGTAGTAAGAACCTGTCCCCCTCAAAAAAAGAAATGTTGTTGCTATGATACTAAACTGCATTTGATGATGACGTTCCACTTTTGGAGATTTGAAGAGTGTGGAGTATCTCTTCAGTGACATTACTCCCAGGTCAAATCTGACCTCGATTGGTGATAGCTGTTAGTATCTGTACATGGGTCAAATAGATCCGTTTGAAATTATTCGTATCCGATAAGACAAAAATCTTAAAAAACAAGTATACGAAATTGTAAATATGAGCACACGATGAACGCGATTCCCTAACCTCTAGGTTAAAAACATTTAGTTACAATTAGACTTTCAGACTTCAAACAGTTTGGATGCCTCTTAAATGGGTAAAAAAATGTTACAAGAAAAATAAAAGTAAGGAAAGCTTAGATATTAAGTCTCTACATACCAACTGAGAAAGGAGTAGTACCCTCCCCTTACACCGTGGTGTAGTAGCAAATGAAAAAGGAGGATTTGGGTCATCCTCGACTCCAGTTACCAACTTTAATTTTTAAATACAAACATAGCAATTAACAAATATTTAGAATCATAAAAAATCAGCTGGAAAAATTTTAAATACCCCCCACTCAATAGTCCTCAAAGTCATAGAAATGTTAACTAATAAGAACACAAAGTCTTTTATTTTTCAATTATTTCTGCATACAAAATTTGTCCAATTTTTAAGCTTGTCCTAACTTTATTTTGGGTTTAATCCTGCTCTGTTGCCCAGTATTTGAGTACTTTCTTGATTTAAATTATATATATATATATATATATATATATATATATATATATATATATATATATATATATATATATATATTCGTGGTGCATTCAATAGTTTCCATACTTTTTTGTAAAGACATTTAAAATTGTCGTAGATTCTTAAAAAATTACTATGTTATTGCTATACATCTTATAAGATGACTGGCCAATTTTTATGATTTCAGGTTCAAATCAACAGCTACAGCAACAATTGGAATACACCCTTCTAAAGCCTGATTGTCATAGCTGGTGAATTTCAAAAATACAATCTGTACGTGGGGACACTTTAGAAGAACGATATGCAATAAAATTGTGCTTTAAACTTGGAAAAATGCCACAGAAACATATGGAATGCTTCAGACTGCTTTTCGAGCATCTTACATGAATTGAGCACCAGTTTTTGAGTGACATAAGAGATTCAAGGAAGGCAGGGAGTCTGTCAGGGATGGTGAGAGGCGTGGGAGGAGTAAGGAAGTCAATACGCTAGATTTGATTGGCTAAAGGGTTTGGGTTACGGTTAGGGTTACAATATTGAGGTTTTAAGGGAGTTCAGGAAAAGATTCCGTCGGAAGAGGCCAGCACTCTTCAAAACGACTCAGTGGCATTTCCACGAGGACAATGCACCAATCCACAACTCCATCCTTATCACAAACTATTTGACCAAGATGGGCATCAAGACAGTTTCTCAGCCTCCCTACAGTCCAGACCTTGCTCCCTGTGACTTTTGATTATTCCCTAAGTTTAGAGGCTGTCGTTTTGAAGCAATTGAGGAGATGAACGAGGCTGTGACGAAGGTCATTGACACGCTCGCACAAGATGACTTCCATGGGGCATTCCAGAAGCTGTTGGAACGGTACAATAAGTGTATTTCAGTCGGAGGAGATTACTTCGAAGGGGACTAGAGTTTCATGAGTGTACTATCAATAAAAGTGCCCAGAGGAAAAAAGTCTGGAAACTTATTTTATGATCCTCGTATATATATATATATATATATATATATATATATATATATATATATATATATATATATATATATATATATATCGCTTGTCTTTATATTTTTGGTATTGTCATCCCTTTGTTGCCATTAATCTCTAGGTATGTTGTATAAGTTTCCATCCATTGGTCAACAAGAGTTGTTTGAAATTTTTCAACTAAGTATGAACTGTTTACTTTTTTAAAATGACTCTGAACTACATTGCTTGATAGGTTCTTAAACCATTGGTATTGCAGTTAAACAGGAAGGGTTTACGTTTTTAAAATGATTTTGAAGATACCTTTTTGTACCTTATATAATTGGAAACCATAGTAATGAAACTGACTTCGGTATTAAATAGCCGGACGAGGATTGACGTGCCGTAAAATCAATCAACTAAGAATCATTTTAATTTTGCTCTTATTAAGTCTTAGTTAAGTAGATTCTTGATCTTTATGTTAAAATAATTATTTGATTGTTCTTTTATTGCAACTAAGAGAACAATTCAATAGGATCGATAAAAGTTTTTACAAAGGAATAATTAAGTTTTGAAACTTGATACTGAACGATTTCTTTTCAATATGGTAAAAAAACATTTTGTTTTCGTCTAGACATAAACGGGTTTTAAAGCTCTCTACACAATCATAAGGCCGAACTTTGTTATTGATTATATTTTTTCTCTTTCTTCAACTGCTTTTTTGTCTCTTCGTTCATTTTGATTCTTTAAAAATACATACAGGGTCAATAAAAATATCTTTTATTGGCACACTTTAAGAAGTTCGATTTTCAACAAAAATGGCATCAAAGTCAAACAAAAGACTTTTAGAACAATGAGATACCGGCAACCCCCCACTTTTTAAATGTATTCCAAAAAACAGAGAAATATATCTATACCGATACAAGAGCAAGCTTGTCTGGTTGTCGGGATATTGAAATAAATATGGTAGCAGATAGAATATCTCTATCAGTACTAATAAGGGTAAACTTTCACGAGAATATTAATAATTTTATTGATGTTTTCCTTTGGGTTCATTTGAGTTCAGTAAAATTAATTCATCGGACTCTTTATGTAAACCATGTTCAAACTAAAATTTCATTTCGTTCCATAAATCCGAAGCAAAATATTACACCCGATAAGTTTTCAAAATGATTTAAAAAAATTAATGAAAATCATGTAGATAATTTCTCAATTAAAGAATATTTTCGTATTCGATTTATTTTTACAAGTACTTTTGTTGAACAAATATATTTTTTATAGATTTGTTTTCCTTCGTAACAAATGCTAATGTTTTGGTTTCGTTGTCTTTTTTTTTATAAAAGTATATTAAAAATATTATGAAAATTATAAAAATAATAATTCTAATAAGAATATATTATAAAATGATTACTGTTTTTAAACCCACAAAAGTTTCTCGCAATAGTTATTGACTTAAACAATTTAACAAATCAATTCCTAACAAAATGCCAGCTATTTACAATTAAATAATTTTAAACTCTAAATTATAATAATCTACGAAAAACTTACTCTTTACTGGTTTTACTACTAATACTACTAATCTATTTATATTGAAAATACTTGGAAGATTTTTTTTATCTTCTCAAAATAAATTTATTTGAAACGATGATTTAATCTTTTATATTGAGCAACTGATTTTAAATTCAAGAATATTTATGGTATAGCATATGTACTTTTTATAACCTATTTAATAATTAGCTGGGGCAAAAATATAATTCTTTCCTAAAGTTACGAATTAAAATGGTAGACAAATTTTTTTTTAAATTTTTCTTTTGCATGTTCATTTCAAATATTTGCATAAAATATTCTGTTTTGTTTTTGATATCATCAATTTAATGTGAATAAAAATGATTTAAATTGGTAAACAATGGATATCATCTGACTAAATAATGTGTCAGAATTTATGTGTTATTGTTTTCATGAATTATAATATTCATATGATTATATTCATTAAATAAATTGATACTTAACAATAATAGAATTACAAATAAAACATACTGAATATTATTTTTAAAATTCCTCTTCCAGTAAGCCCAGTCGGCTGGGGATGTAGAATACGCTGACTGGATCTCAGCCGAAAGGTAAAGCCCTTTCCCAAACGAGTTTCCTAGATGTGACACAAAACCGTCTAATGGTGAAGCTCACATCTCGGAGCTTTAGCAAATGTGGAGTACCCCTTCATTGCCATCACTCACTGGTGCACTCTGACCTGGAGCGATTGTACCAAATAAAGTTCCAACTATAGCTCAAATAAAACTTTGTAATCATTTACTATACTTAAAACCATTTGTGCACTACATGGATGCTAACAAAATGTATGGGGAAAAAGCTTGACGACAACTACACAAGAATGCTGCGAGCAATATTGATCAAGTCATGAAGGCAGCACCCCACAAAGCAGCAGCTGTACGGCAACCGACCACCCATCACGAAAACTATCAAAGTTTGATTAACCGGACATGCGGGACACTGCTGGAGAAGCAAGGACAAACTCATAAATGATGTACTCCTGTGGACCCCTTCACATGGACGAGAAAAGGCAGGACAACCTAGATACAGCAACTCTGTGCCGATACGGGATGTAACCCTGAGGACATGCCGGAAGCAATGGACAATAGAGAAGGGTGGCGAGAGAGGGTCAGGAATGTCTGTGTTAATATCGTGACATGATGATGATGATGAAAACTATTTAATTGTGTTCACACAAATAAGGTCTGTTTCGTTTAAAAATAATTGTTACCTACAAACTATTTACTTGAATATCATAAATAGATATCACCATCAAGAGGTAACATGCTATTAAACTAAATAACATACATCAGGAAATTTTTAACAACCTGTTGTCCACAAAGCACAAAAGCTGATCCACGCTTACATCAAATTAATACACCTGAGGCAGTATGTTTAAAAATTCATTCTTTCTTCAAACATGCTTTCACACCATTTATCATACCAGTTTGTACCATAATTTGTAACAATTTGGTAAGGGAAATGTAAGACTGGACATTAATTGGAATCATTGATATTTACTAACTTTGACATTTTTAAATTGGCTACTATTTTCTTATTCTGATTGTAGTAAAATACTGCAAAGTTCTAATATTCAATAAATTTAATGCGTGTGCGTCAGTTTCTTGGGCTAATTTCTTGTGCTAATTTAAAATTGTCCATGAAGTTATGACATAAGATTTAATTTTAAAAAAACTGATAAAATTATTTTGTTTTTATTAAATTCAAATATTTTGACTGTAAAATTTCAATTTTGTTGTGAAACTGCAGATGGCATAAATTACTTTGAGGCAGTTTCATAAACTATAAATTTTTGAAATTAGCAATGTAAAATTGACTTATTATTAAATTTTAGAAAACAGTGTTTCCATTAAACACTGTTATGAAATTTAAAATTTTGATGAAAATCAAGATAATGGGGTATAAATTTGTGGTAGTTTCTTGGACTATACATATATATAGTTTGTGTTGAAGAAAAGACATAGTAATTTATTGTACAATCTCTAAGAAAATATCAGATTTTCAATAAGCTCAAAATATTGTGATTTTAAAATTTCAACATTTTTAAGAAACTCAAAATGACATGAAATTCGTTTATAGCAATCATAAATTCATGAATTACCATCGTAGAAAGGAAGTATAATTCTTTTTTAACCCCTTTTAAAATAAGACTGTTTTCATTAAATACGATCATTGTGAAATTTCAACGTTGTGATAAAACTCAAATTGGCATGAAATATTATTTTTGGCGGTTTTTTGTACTATGCTTTGTTGTAATTTGCGATACGTAAGGACGTATTTAATTTTTAACATTTCTTTTAAAGTAAAAATACTTCATTAAAATATAATATTACGATCATGAAATTTCGACATTTTGATGAAACTCAAGATGACATGAAATGCACTTAAGACAATCTTGGATTTTGAACTGAGTAATGCATATTAGACTTATCTGATTGTAAACCACCTGCGAGATTAACCGTGTTTGTTGTATAACGGACAAAGAAATCTACACTCATCCATAAAATATACTCTGCTTCTTTCCTTTTTTTATTACACAATAAAAGGAGGGGTGGAGCAATAGAGGGTCGAAGACGTTTGAGCTGCATATAAAGGGGAAGCAACAGGTACGGATCTACGTTGAATTTCTCTCCAGCATGTCTTCCACGAAAATTCTCGCGGTTACACATCTTCCAGCGTTCCTCCGACACAATGCACGCCTCCTTCTAGCTTGTAACAAAAACAATTTACGCGGCATTTCCGTCGATAACACCTGCATTCTTTTTATTTTATATACCAGGCGTATTTCCTGTTATTTTCGTTCAAACAGGGTACAATTTTCGCCACTTCATTGACAGATGTCAAAGAGGTCTTCAAATCAATATCCAGCATATTTCCAATAAACTTAAATATTGTGATTGTAATATCATAACCTTGAATAAAACTTAAATGACATTAAATACTTTTGAGGCAGCCACTTAGACTATTCCTTTTTAAAATTATTGTCGTAGAAATGACTTATGTTTTATTTCTAAACTTCCTGTTTTAAAAAATAAAGCAACATTCCTATTGATTTCAAATCTTATAGGATGTTATCAAACAGCTGATCAAACGCAGAATAGCAAACAAACATTCAGGATAGTTTTTTCATAATTTTTATTGGTTTTTATTAGTTTATTTATGTCTGTACTGGCTATATTTGTGGTAAAAATTATAAGTAAAGTTATAACTCTTGTTTAATATATTTGACACCCGGCAACGTCGGGTAAATCAGTTAGTGTGTGTGTGTGTGTGCGATTATATATATATATATATATATATATATATATATATATATATATATATATATATCAATTGTTTGAAATGTATTCACATTTTGCAGCAGATATATTCAGGGAGTAGAACCCAGCAAACTGGTTGATTTAATAATTCAAATTTAAATTAAGTTACATTTACCGAATGAAGAAACTAAATTTTCTTTGGTTGTTTTAGTTTAATGTAGGCGATGAATTATTGTTCCTAAAATAAATAAACAATCATTTTGAATGTCAAAATTACGGCAAAAATATTAACCTTTTTTCTAACTCTGTTTCTGCTTCCAAACTGAATACTTTTTCTATTGAGTGGAATAAATGAAAATGCATGATCAAAATAAGTATAACTTGTCAAATCTGTAAAATTTTTATTTCTAACCAAAAACAAAGAAATTCAGAAACAAGAAATAACATCAATTCTTAAATTAAAATAAAAAAAATGTTATACTATAGAAAGAATCACACAAAGTTTAATGAAAGCAAATCAAAGAAAATGTATAGTTCCGAAGAATGGTAAATAAAAGACTCTGAAAAAGCTGTCATCATATACATTTGTAGACTTACTTGTGATGTATTCGTCATTGAATTTTAAGTAAAGTAAGTTATATATGCATCGTAAGAAAAAGAGTATTAAACTAAGAAAGGTATTTCTAGAACACCTGAAGTTTATTAAATTATAAATTTTGCTCAATAACCAAAAATGTTTGAAAGCAACTTGATACATTATAGACTACGGATACCTTTTATTGACACTTAGTGCAGCATTCGAATTAAATTACAACCGTTCAGCGGGGGAAAACACTATGAGTCAACTCAGTTTAAATGATCATTAAGGGTCGTTGAAGGCTTGACTTTCATTAGATGGTTTCAATCAGATAACCAAAGAAGTTAGGACGCATTTAATCATCAATTGAGAAACGTTTGACTCGAGTGGTTGCATGTTCTATATCTGCTCATTGATTTTCTGTAGGCTGCAACGGATGATGAAATGAAAGTGTCGTCGAAGTAATAAATAAATTATGTACACATGGAAAGGGCTTAATGTCGTTATTCATCTTCCCAGCAGAGAAAAAAAACGGGAGATGAGATCAGAAGACGACAAGACGAAAAAGACAACATAGCAGACGAAAAGAAGATGAAAATGACGAGAGATTAAGGTAAGAAGATGGGCGCTGGTGGACAAGACAATCGAAAGAAAAATGTTACTAGTTACATATGACGTGATGCATAACCTGAATAGGTATCAAAGATAATCCTTGAAGGAATATCCAAAAAACCTATGATATTAATGAAACCTGAGGAATAATGATGAAAAATACTAAGGTGATTCGATAAATATGGTAATTCTTGTCTAGAACAATCATTTCGTTATTATTGTTACTATGGACCAGACTTTACAATGCTGATCTTTTAAAACTCGAAGTTGAATGTTAATTATAATGATGAATATTATTCATAAAGATGTGATATACGAGGGTCATTCAACAAATCAGGAGAGTTTCTTAAAAAACGAAAATTAATTTTGGTTTCCAGAACATTCTTTCTATACATGTAAACTCTGCCTTGTTTATAGTTTACAGCAAAACAATTGTTAATCTTGCATAAATATTTTCTTTGAACCAATTAAAAATGGCGGCAAATAAAACAGAGTGCTCCAAGCTTGAATTATCATTAAATTCTTCGTAGCTGAGAAGCACAGACCATTTGAAATTTATTGAATAATATACGATGTGTACAGAGAAGCATGTTTTAGAAAAAATATAAGTAAGTAAAGCTGGTGACCGTATTCGAGGGCGACGAAAAGGCTCCCTTTTCAGTAGCTACTACGCCGAGGTGTAGGGGAGGGCAAAACTCCTTTCCCTGGATTGCTCCACTTTACCCTTGATACGTAACTGTGTTTGTTACGGCAACCCTAATTCAGAAATTCAGTCCATGGGGTTGAAACACTGATTTTTCGGCAAAGAAAAATTTCCGGGAGCAGCGGTCAGTAAAGAAGGTCATGCTGAGAGCGTTTTGGTACAAGAAAGGACACATGATTTGATTTTCATGAAAAAAGGTGCAAATTTAAACAGAGCTTTTTATTGCTAACTCTTCAGACTAATTAACCTTATTCATTGAATCGCCCTCGTGTATATATATATATATATATATATATATGTGTGTGTGTGTGTGTGTGCGTGTGTGTGTAGTCTTATTTACCGGATTTTTTAGATGTTCAAGATGAAGACATCTATCTAATCAGAAAATGGTAGCACCCAATGAGGACTCATTTAGATGTGAAACAATGTCATTTGCGACGGGACAAATTGATTTTCGAACAGCAGTCACTGTTGGTTGTGGTTGAATGGTTGCTGTTTTAACTTTCTTCTTTCTCTTCTGTTTAACCACTGAATAGATCTTTTCTTCTCCGTTCGTTTTCAATAATATAAGCGGACTTCAGTAAAATTTTAAAATGTTCCATTACTGTAGTACCAGATGTCTTGCAGGTTTCAATACCAAGGTGAACTCTCCATACAATATATATCCTCGGGCACCTCTTGCAATGAATTACTGTAAGCGAAACAAGCTCTGGGTGGAGGCTGGTTTACGCTAATCTCGCATAGTCGGTTTTTACGTATTTCGTTGGACTAGTTCAACGTCCTTGTCGGGAAATACCCTCCCTTACAACACTCAGCTTGAAGATTGATCTTCTGTTACATCCTGCCTGCGAAGGTGGGGTTAATATTTTTTGCGATGTTGCTATACATCGCTAAACCAGCGTAGTAATCACTGAGAGACAAAGGCATACACGTTTGACAAATTCATTCGGTCATAAGCTTCCGTTTTGGACACATGCCCCAGATTCTGCCCATGAAATACATGTGGTTCCTGTTAAAGTCTTACCCTTAGTATATGTCTAACCCTCAGTTCATACGCAAGCTCTGTATATTCTAATCTTGGTAGATGTGGTGAGTTTCTTGTTTTTCAATACATCATTAGACAGGATGGTCATAGCGACTGTGGTTTTTCTTAACTACCCCTTGAGCTTGAGTATAAATCACCGTCTGCGTTTAATTTTGTGCTAATGCCTTTGTGAAAGTCATGAATTCATATGTCCTTCCTCCAGCTATGGCTAAATAGCAGGTCAGACTATTGATAAAGCAACCATTCAAGAAGAAGTAAAACTCTGAATCCAAACCAGCTGTAAAAATTAAAAAGTAAAGTTGGCGACCATAGTTGAGGGTGACCCGAAGGCTCCCTTTTCGATAGCTACTACACCAAGGTGTAGGGAAGGGCGCAAATCCTTTCCCTGGATTGCTCCACTTTCCCCTTGATCCGTACCTTATAATGCTGAGTGTTAAGCAAGGAGGCATCAAGTACCATTTTTTGAGTCTTTGGTATGACTCGACCTGGGGTTGAACCCAGGTTTTCCGGGCCACTGGCGAACACTCTAACCGCTAGGCCAATGTCCAGTAAACCAGCTGTACTCTGCTTAAAGTGACCTTGCATCACATCCTGCTCGCGGTGGAGTGGTTAGGTAAACGCATGATGGAGACTATTGACTTTAAGTATGCGTGTTAATCTGCTAAATGCTTGGTATAATAATGCAAGAGTCTTCACTGACGTTCAAAGACATAATATCTTCTGATTGATGAAACCAATCTTTTTCCAAGCAGCAATCGTGTTGGACTATATGAATGAACTACATGGACGCTAACAAAACGGCTGGAGAAAAAGCTTGACGGCTACTACACAAGAATGCTGCGAACAATATTCAACAAGTCCTGGAGACAACACCTCACAAAGCAGCAGCTGTACGGCCACCTACCACCCATCACGAAAACCCATCACGAACTAGACATGTAGGATACTGCTGGATAAGTAGGGACGAGCTCATAAGTTATGTACTCCTATGGACCCCTTCACATGGCCGTGAAAAAGCAAGGTGACCAACTCGACTTTACATACAGCAGCTCTGTGAGGATACAGGGTGTAACCCTGGTGACCTACCGGAAGCGATGAACGATAGGGATGGGTGGCAAGAGAGGGTCAGGGATATCCGTGCTGATGGCACGACAAGATGATATGATGATGTCACGATGCTAACTAGCCAATGAATATAAAACTTTGTTATTATTATTATTATTCATTTCAAACTGATTCTACTTTCGTATTTTTACTATTGATTACATTTTGAGAGTAGTAATATGATACAATGTAAATTTATCTGAAAGCATTTTTCCACAAACACCACCCTGGATCTTTAAAACTCCCAAAGTGATTCTCGAACTGAATGAACATTCCAAAACTAAGACGCACCCCAGCACTTATCAAGAGAAATTTTACAATATTCCCCAACACCACCCCGATCAACTCTATGTCTTTACGGATGGATCCAAGGACAATGGTAGGGCAGCGTGCGTGGCTGTTTTGAAAAAAACAGTTCTGAAGAAAGCACTTCCTAGGGAAAGCTCTATCTTCACAGCAGAAGCCCATGCAATAGACCTAGCACTCAACATCATCTCAAAGAGTAAGCATAAGAAATTTATAATATTTTCAGACTCACTATCTGTCTTGCTATCATTGAGAAATAAAAAAAATTCAGAACCCTCTTATCATCAAACTGTTGAGTAGATTAGACTCAATGTCAAATAGAAAATAAATAATTATATGCTGGACCCCAAGCCACATTGGAGTGAGAGGGAATGAAAGAGCAGACTCAGCAGCCAAATCGGCCTTAGATCTGACACCCGATAAATCCAGGATCCCATATACTGACCTGAAACCAACAATTAATAAATTCCTTCACATAAAATGGCAACAACAATGGAGCAATAACATCCACAAATTCAGCCCACCTTAGGAGAGTGGAGACCAGCATCGAGAAAATCAAGAAGAGAACAAGTTGTTATATCCCGATTGCGAATTGGTCATACAAGGCTTACTCACTCTTTCATTTTGAAACAGGAACCACAACCACAGTGTTTAACCTGCCAAATAACTTTCACGGTTAAACACATTCATATAGAATGCAGAACTTTCGCTGTTATCAGAAAGCGATTTTTCAAAGTAAATAACTTAACCGATCTGTTCGAGAACGTCAAAATAGATGACATTCTGTCCTTCTTGAGAGAGACAGAGTTGTACCTAAAAATATGACAAATTAAAACTGGTTAATCTTGTGCAAACAAATGAAATCCTGCTAATAGAAAATTCTACCTACCTTATATTCGTTTTGAAATCTTTGGATGAATATATATGTATATATAGACAGAATTTGGCGTGGAATGACCTAAAAAGGTTGATATGCCATAAAACCCAAACAAACAACCAACCATCTGATTTATTTGGTAAAGAATTATTATTGCTAATATCTTATTAATCCTTTGTACTTTTTATTTCTATTTCTTTTCATCGCAATTTTCTGATCATTATAATTAACGTTGCGTGGAAAAACGATATAAGAGTTGCGATGAGAAGCAACTGAAATAAGATGAAAAAAATAACTAGTTACATACAAATATTAGTAATATTTCATATTGGAAAACTGATGACTAATACATCTAATACTACTAAGATTACAAAAAACAACACAGAGGCAGGAGTATTGATGTCAGGAACAAAGATTTATGGTTGATAGGTTGAACGACACCTCTAAATATATTTTCGAAGTTAAATCGATAATAGTTATGTCACCGATATACTCGGCTCCAATTATAAATAATGGGAGTTCAAATATATCCGAAGAATCATTCATTCATTTTGATACATGGTGTATATGAAACGGCTGTAGAATACCGATCTCAGAGTTGTGATAAAACTTAACTGCAACAATATGAAAGAAGTATGAGTTAGAATTAATTATTATTATTTTAAAAATTACCCCTTTTTGGTGTGACACTGATTGGTTTTCCTTTCTGAGAGGTCATACCCGCAAAATAGCACGTGAGACCATTTCCTCTCAGATAAAGTAATTTTACAACATTTAACTTTAAAAGGAAAATGAGCACAGTTTTGATTGGAGCAATTGGAACGGTCCCCAAATGCTGGAGGGACTGGAAATCAGTGGGAGAATTGAGAACATCCAGACCACAGCATTGTTAATATCAGCTAGATTATCAGAAGAATTCTGGAGACCGGAGGAAGCTTCTTGTCACTCAGGCTTCAGTGAAAAAACTACTTGCAAATACTGGTCTGAAAAATTCAACGATAACAATAATAATAAGTGTTCTTTTGCTTTCAAGAGGAAGTGGTCAAATCTGTGACAGGAGTACTGCTAATAATCAAGTCTGAGTCTGGTATAGCTATTATATACTACCGCTGAAAATGACAAATCCAAGTATAATTCATCGTAGGACCCAAACAACAAGTCTGGGTGTCATGATCGGCAGGCTCTCATTTGATAACTAACATGGGGACTTGATTGCTGTCCATCAAATATTGGCTCTTCGAATTTTAGGTACAAACTTTGACTTAGCAACCGCTCAACTTAGAGACATCAACGGAGGAAATGAACTTGAGAAGACAATAAAAATGTACTTCTCTGTTATCTTAAGAGCAATCCTACTGAAATATGGTAAGGAAAAAATGACAAAAATTTTGGCAGAATGTTATGGGACATGAAAGTGACTGTAATACCATTTATAACTGATGTAATGGGAACAGTTCCCAAAGGTCGTTAAAGAAACTGGAAGAGATTGAAATCGGAGGATGAACCACTACCATTTAAACTACAGCATTATCATGGTCAGCCAGAATACTGAGAAGAGTCCTGGAGACCTAAGTATACTTGCTGGTTCTCGTAAGGAGAAATATAACAACAATAATAGTTGGTTTGCATACAGTATTATGATTTCAAGTATTTCTATCTAATATTAATAATTTTCAAACCGATCTATCTGACCTATAGATGGGATCCAAACAGGTAATTGAACTCCAGGAACCAGAGAGTAACGGCAACAAAATCCTACTCCACATTATCCAGAACACTGAAATTATATATTTTTGCGCATACTTGACACAAAAATACGAAATCAGGTGCATGATTTAAACAGCAACATGTTTAACCCAGACAATATAACTTGTTCTAAACGAACTTTAGGCTTATTGTACTGCAAATAAAATGCTGCTAAACAAAATATAAAAACCAAAAAAAAATCTCTCTGGTCGATACAAACTCTACTTTGTTTTATTGAAAGCCATCATAAAATTTTCGTATTTTTTGAAAAGAAAGAAAACACTATTGTACTTGCCTTGTATTATTTCCATACTGTCTTGATAATGCAACAGTTCACCTCACTAAAATCAGATAAGCACCATGCAGTTCTACATAAAATCAATAGAAATTTGCATGTTTACAATTTAGAATATTGTTCTACAACCACTTAGCATCTGATTTGCGTCTGTCCGAATCGATCAATAAAAGTCGGTCAAAAATCGAACTTTACTTGTAAAAGACATTGGAAAAAACGAGAAAGAAACAAAAAAAAAAAATAGGAAAGAAACGAAGCACCCACCACAAACCTCTAAATCGAAAAGTTAATAGGCACTTAGTAACGAAACTGCAAAAAGATTGTCTTCAATCTCTTTTCCTCTTCCATTCCTCACAATGCTAATGCATAAAAGGTCATTTAATTTCCAACATAGTCACATGGAAATAAATGCACATATATACAGAAGTGAAAAGCTTTTATTAGAGAAATAAACAAAATGCTTTATTATTTCATATATTTATTGTATTTGTATATGTAACATAATAGCAATGAACGCATTTTATTTTGTTTAAAATCATACGCTTTGAAACTATATTTTATTAACTATTTTAATGATTTGTTAATGGATTTCAAACAGAAGACGATTAAAAGGATTTATTTAATTAATACGTTGGTATTACAGGAAAAGATTATGTTGATTAGATATTATCTTAGTATTACTTGCATAAAATATTGGTTTAGTTTGTTCTGGTAAACGGCAAATCAACCTTCGAGAGTAATTCAATAGCAAAGCCATCCTTGTAGAAGGACAGTATTCGTGCTAATTAACCAATAGCTGGAGAGATAAGATAATTCATAACTTTCCTAAGTTTCTTACTCTGTAAGTGAACGTAATAGCGTGACAAGAGTTCGAACTTGCTTACTCCGATGTTGCAGTTGAGCATGTAAGCAAATACATCACGGTGGGACTAAAATGTATGGTAGTAAATATAGAAAATGAATGTTAAACAGAAAGAAAAGGTGACATAAGGAAAAGAAGTAATGATGTAACAGAGGGATTTCAGAGGGATTTTAATACCCAGATAAACGAACAATGTTTATATGGATTTTTGAAGATATGAAAAAATACATTGTAAATGTAAAACAGCTTTTGAACAGACCGCGTAGAAAGAAGTGTATTGTTTTTTTCATCATTAAAAATTCCTGCTGCGAAATCAGTGTTCAAAAAGAACTAATAAAACATCGGAATTATTAAGTGACAGACAGAATTTGTTCTTTTCAAAAGATTTTAAAATTCGGTTGATGGAAAAAGAGAAATCTTGAAAACAGAATGCTGTCGTGTCAAGGTCATTGCAAGGAAAGGGAATTTAGCATCGTTTGATCATGAAAACAAAAGTGTGACGTTTCAAAGCTAACTAACTAATCAAACGATTTCTGAAGCTAAATTTTGTTCGGGATTTCGGTGTGGCATTTTTGAAATACGAACTTTTAAAATAACCTCAACATACCCTTAACCTAGCTATGAAAAATACATAATTAAAATTCAATTAAAAAATTGGATTGATTATAAGTCGGGTTGTAGTCTGATGTAACGAGATTTAGTCAGATAAAGTGTGTGAGAACCAGGAGACGAGACGAGATTGAAATTTAGATCGATCGGGAGACGAGACGGTTCGAAGTCGGACGGAGCGAGATGTAGTAAGAAATGGTGAGACTTGGGAGACGAGAAGAAGCAAACTGATTCAGACTGAATTTGACCGAAATTGAAGGCAGAAGCAAGGTAGATTCTATGTTTACTGGCCTCATATTTTAACTACCTAAGGAGAAGATAAAAAAAATAAGCTAATGCTTGTATTATATAAATATAGAAAATATAGAATTGTATTATATAAAAAGCTCTTTAATGTCAATTTCCTTAACATATACTTAACACTATTATTGTTGCAAAGCTGTGTTTTGTTTATGGTGGTAGAAGCTTTTTTTCTTTTTCTTTCTTTTTTACTTATGTAGTTGTAAAGAGGCGTCGGTCAGATGGTTAAAACGGTTAGTGGTTGATTCGTTGTCCGGGTCTTAAATCACAACGTGGATGGACAGCCAATTATTACCGGTAATTTAAGAAATCTCGAGGCGTCGTGATTAGGGTAAGACTCTAAGAATAATGCCCGTATCTTGCAACACCTTGGTCGTCCTACCAGGACAAGACCGGTTACGTCTGGAGCCGTTTGGCGACTCCCCGTCCGGTTACAATAATAAAATATACTGACAGAAAAATATTCAACATTCTGAATATGTTTCAATTTACTTAAGATTAAAGCTGCCGATAATATAGCAGATTACAGTAAATGAATTCATATGCAAGACAATGCATGCACACGTTTCAAAATAAGAGGTGAATGAAAATATATTTAGACAATATAGTCATATAGTAAAATTAATTGTAGTTTTCCGCTTGCGAGACTGAATGACGTAAATATATGACTGTAAGATCGATTACTCTGATTATGTTTTATAGTAGTGAAGACTGTGTCGGACTAGCAACGCCTTTTGGATGAAATAACAACAGAAGAATGACGTACGAGAGAGCTACAAGTTCTCTAAACAACACTGAATTCAGCGATGTCTTTTTTCCTAAAATGATTGTTTTGCTACACAGCTATTTACCCACTGCAAAGTCATGCTTTCATTTTCCTCTTTTATAACAAAATATAAAGCCGGAAAATAAATTACAACATCCTGAATATATATATTTACAAACACTTCCACAAGATCAGGAAGAGAGTCAAGATCAATTTTAAAGAGTTTAACTGGCTTAAATTCAGAGTCCTTTTCTCCTTAACTGCTAGTCATATCAAAGTTAAAAAGTCCAGCAATTTACTCATAGCTGGAGGGAGAATAGTTGGATGTTTTCTTTCCCAAAGATATTCAAACACCTCCGTCCATGATTTGAACTTGATTGACCGAGTTTACTGTGTGATTTTAATCCGCTATTCTGAGCTCCACCCGGCTAACCAAATGATTTACCGGAAAAAATACTGTCACCAATTCTACCCCTTAGATCACTATGGACGAGAGGTGCCTGGAAATATTTAGCAGAAAGGGCAAATTATTCCGACAGGATCATGCTAAAGCGCATGTTTTACTTACCAGGCAAAAATTGTTTCAACTTGGCTCAGAATGTTTCAATGTTTCTCCAGTTTTAAAATATATTTTTATTAATCTCATAGACTTGGAGTTCTCAACCTTTTTAGTTCGAAGGCCACAGAGATTAACGCAGGAGTGTCCACGACAACGATGTTAAAAGGGCAGAAAATAAAAAAAAATCAGCTAAATTCACTCGGTAAAATCATGATTTCTTAATGGGTCACCTGATTATGCTCACAGCAAGAAAAGAGATTAACAGCGAAGTTACATGAAGAGGTTTACGAGAGTACACAAGAAAAATGGTGATTTAATAGTTGCTTTTTTTTGGAAAACAACTCTTCACCACGTTATGTAGGGCCAAACATGTTCACAACGTGCTGGGTGTAGGGGATAAGGTAATGGGATCATTCTGATGGACGCACGTGATTCTTACAGAATTCGTAAAAGCAGAAAACTCAGAACTTGAATATCAGATGGTACTTCTTCATACTGAACGCAAAAGGCGAAGATAAAATTTTAAAAATTATGGCATATAATTTCATGCCAGCAAAACGATTGACAATCTCAGAATGAAGGTCACTGGTAAACTATTAATAGAGAATGATGTCGATGTCTTCAGAAAAAGAAAAGATTTGCAACGCAATATCATTGGGGGTTTTGGGTGAATGGTCTCACAGACGGACTTTTAGGGTTGCATGTGACTAACAGCCCGTGGTTTGGTGACCCCTGCTGTAGATTCAAGGTAGAGAACAGGACTAGAGTCACACCCCATTGATGACAGTGGTCTGCTTTTCATAAGTAATATTATCAATGGAAATAGTGGTCCTACGGTTCCTGGTTCGAAATTCAGATTTTTCCTTCATCTACATAGGTTTACCTACCTAAAAGGCAAAGAAGCTCGGTCTGTTCTACTATTTCTTCATAGCGAAAAGGAGAAAACATGGTATTGTATAGGAGTACCTACCTCCCCTATGGACCGTAAAAAATCGTTGCGTCCATCTTATAGATTTGCTGTCAGACAGAGTTAGCAGTGTGTAAATTAATTTCTTATTGAATAAATATACTATTACGAAGTATTTGTCTTTTACTCTTATTCCATATATCCCACTTCTCTTTGCGTTGGAAATTTGCCACCTTACTACAACAAAAAATTGGAGACGAATATTCGAATTTACAAAGAAGTACGAGGCTAAAATCAAATTTTAGCAGAAAGAAGTGACTATACTACAAAAGGAAAAAAAATTGTACCGACATTACAGTAAAAGGAAGGAGTTGGCAAACGTGATGAAAATTTTTGTGTTGTAACAACAACAGAAGATATCTTCAGAAAGATTGAAACAACAATTTCTACAACAGCATGAAATTTTGATGCAACAGTCCAAGCTTTTAGAAACAGTGTTGCCAAAGTCTGTCGAAGGAAATAGTTCAGCAAATTCTTTCACTCTGGGCGCAGTCTCTAATTCGATTGGCAAGTTTACTTATAATCCCGACGAAGGTATAAGTTTTGAATATATCAGGAGGTCTGGGGAGATTTTCAGAAATGAATGTAAAACATGGACAGACGAGAAAAAGGATCGTATCCTTTTACGAAAATGATCACCGGCTGAACATGAAAAGTACTGCAATTATATTTTGCCTAAAATACAAGGAAACATAAATTTTGATGAAACAGTTTTGAATTTAAGAACCTTTGTAAAAAAAAATCTTTATTCCATACGCAATACCAGTGTGGAAACCTTATGAAAAAGGTGAACGATGATTGCCATCTATGCTGGCATTATCAATATGGAATGCGATATATCTAATCTGAATGAGTTAATAGCTAATAATTTTAGATGCTTAAAATTTGTCAAAGAGTAAATGGCTGAAAGAGACTCGGAAATTCGGTCTCGTATATTAACGAAGCTTGAAGCGGGTTCGAAACTAATGTGAAAGGATCATGAGTTTTAAACACGATACAGCGAAATTTCAAGATGGATGTTTTCAGGTCCAGGGTGTTCGTAAAAAAATTAAAGAACGACCGAGAAAAAAAAAAGAAAAATATCAATGATTTGATTCGAGTAGTCAGCATCTTAAGATCTGGTGTCCATTCAGGGACAAAAGGTGTTTCAGGTGTCGAAAAGTCAGCCATTGGCAGACGCATTGAATAACTAAAAAGGAAAATTTGCGGAAAAAAAGATAAAATTAAACATTGAACAGAAAATTTATTAACGTTAAATTGAATAACAGAAGGGTGTGCATGTAGTTAGACAAGGAAGCAATATTTCCATAATTGACGAAAAAACAGTTACGGGGAAACCTCTTTCAACTTGGAAAATGGCAAGGATTGTTTGTGGCTATAAAACCGATTTTCAGAGGATAAATAATAGTAAATGTATCAGTAAGTGGCAAGTTGGCGAAAGCTTATGAATTAAAAAAAATAATTATTTGGATGAGACTGGATAGAATTTTCGATTTGTGGGACTTGCAGATAAGCTCATTTTGTATTTATAAAAAATTACAAATATGGCGGACGAAAAATTTAAATGTCTCTAAAAACTAAATTCCCTGACTTGTTTTCAGAGGATTTGGGAAAATGTCCAAAAATAAAAGCTACATTTCAATACAAAGATAATGCTGCGTGTGTCTTCAAACCAAAACTTAGTGGCCTTTTTGCTTGTCCGGAAAGTAATCTTAAGGAACTGGAGTGACTTGAAAATTTAGGAGTGATTTCACCTGTAGATTACAGTGAACGGAGTGCAACGTCGGTCAACGTGAAAAAGAAAAATAGTAAGATTAGAGTTTGTGCGGATTACTCCATGGGGTTAAACGACAGTTTATAATCCCTTAATTATTCTCTGGCGTGCCCGGAAAATATATTCTCATTTAAACGACGGAAAATTCTTTTCGAAAATAGATTTGTAAGATGCGTATCTTCAGATTGAGGAGGACGAATGTTGTAAAAGTTACGATAAACATTCATAAAGAGCTTTTCAAGTTTGATAGACTTCCTTGTAATGATTGTAGAGGTGCCCTTGGTGTAATGATTATCGTCGTAGGAAATGGACACGGTGAAACTAGCTTAAATCCTGGACGAGGCTGATTGCATTTCACATAGCACTAATACCCTTGGGAAAGGTATGAATAGTAAATAGTAGGGCAGACTGAGTTCTTCAGGCTTGGTTCTCAACTAGTCTAGGAGAAGGACAACTCTGAATTCAAACCTGTTAAACTCCGCTTAAAAATTGACCTTGTGTCATCATATCCTCCCCGAGCGGAGGGGTTGGTAAATATGGATAGACTTCCTTTTGGAGTTTAAGTCGCAGCTAATATTTCCGAGCTGATAATGATTGCTAAGCTGGCTGGGCTTGATTTTTCAATAGCCTACTTGGATATCATTTTAATAAGGAGTAAAAATTGAAAAGAAACCGCAGAGCACATAGGTTTTTTGAGAGAATTAAAAATTTTGGCTTAAAAGTGAGTAATACCAAGTTTGAATTTTTATGACTAGTATAAAATATTTTGGGCAGATAATAGACGCGAACAGGCGAAAACCAGATAAGAGGTATTTTGCGTTAAAAAATTATGCTTCCCCCGACTAATGTATCGACTTTGAAGCATTTCTAGGACATGTAATATATTATAGTATTTATATACCAAATAAACATAAATGAAGAGCTCCAACTAAATTAAAAAAATATCTTAAATGGAATTGGTCAAATGAATGTGAAAAATCCTTCCAAAAATCATTTAAATACTAACTTCAAATTTATCACTAACACATTACGACCCTAAACAGGACATTGTGGTAACGTCAGATGCCAGTGATACCAGTATTAGTTCTGTTATTTTACACCAATTTAATGATGGAAAAATGAAAGCTAAAGTGAATCATGTAATATTTTACTAGCGGCTGGAAAAAAAAAAGGTCAAATTGAGAAAGAGGCTTTAGCAATAATTTTTGCCGTAAGAATTTCATAAGATGGTGCATTGCAAAACTTCTGTTTTACAAACGAAACTCCGTCCGTTATTAAATATTTACAATTCTAAAAAAGTATCCCTAAACATATAACGAATTGATTGCAACGCTAGGGAACCATAATGTTAGATTATGATTTTAAAATAGAATTTATACCATCAAACGAATTAAGACATGCGGATGGGCTGTCTAGACTTATTCCCAAGTTTAACGAACCGCTTGAAGATACTGTAATTGCATTGCTAAGATCGAAAAATGTAATTAAAAACGTCTTATTTAACGTAGTCGGTGAACTACCTGTTATTTTAGATAAAATCAGTATTGAAGCTAAGTAAGACGATTTTAATGTAAAAAGAAAAAAAAGCAGGTCACGTCTGCAAGAAATAAATATAAAAAAAGTACCACGGACAATAATACTCTATTTGTTATGATGTATTAATGTATGCGGAGAGATTGGTGATACCCGTTTCATTACGAAAACTGATTTTAATATTTTCATATTGGTCATTCTAGAATGAATAGAATGAAGTCACTAATTAGAAGTTTTTGATATTGGCCGGGAATGGACAGTGATGTAGAACTTTTTGTGAAAAACTGTAGAGGCTTTGCGCTCGCAGAAAAATCACCACCAATAAAATTTGAATCTTGGCCCTAGACAGATGTTCCATGGGAAAGATAACATATTAATTTTGCGGGACCTTTAAATAGCTCATACTATTTTATAATTGTGGACACTTTTTCGTTATGGTCCGAAATTTTGAAGTGTAAACGTTCGACTTCGATGAAATACTCTCAAGGTACGGAGTTCCATAAACGATTCTCTGATAATGGAACACAATTTACCTCAAGTGAATTTGTAAATTCTACTCCATTAAACATGTTACAACACCAGCGTATCAACTGATGTCAAACGGGCAAGCTGAGAGGTTTGTGGATTCGTTTAAGCGTTCATTGAAGAAAATCAAAGGAGAGCAGGACGAGGTTGTAAGTTTAAAACAATTTCTCTGGATCTATAGAATGACTCTTAATCCAAATACACAATCATTATTATCCCCCAACTGAATTGATGTTTGGTAAGAGAGTAAAATCAATTTATCATAAATTGTTTGTAAAATAAAAAATTGGAAAAATACCAAATAAACATAAGATATTTTAAACCTGGAGATAAAATATTTTTCTGGCTGTATATTTCTGTTAAAGAAATGTAGAGAAAAGGAGGGATTATAAGTAGGCTGGGAAAAACGATTTACATGAAACAGGGGCCAAATTGGAGACATAAAAGACATCTTAACCAACTGGAACATAGGTTTACCAAAGAAGAAAGTGTATAAACACATCTACCAATGAAAATTTTATTTGAAACGTTTAATTTGCCAACACCTCAAGTAATCAAACTACGAAGGGCGAGTAAAAGAAAAAGGAACTCTAAAGAAATTTCGAACGTGGATCTTAAAAGAAAAAATATTTTTACAAGAAAGGCATTTATCTTAGAAGGGATTGTTTCATAGGATTACCTACATCGTCTATAAAAGAATGGTTGCATCCATGCTATAAACTAGCTTCCAGACAGTCAGCAGTGTATAAAAATTCCAAATCAAATAAATATACTATTATCAAGTATTTGACTTTTGCTCTTATTCGTTATTATTTCATATCTCCTACTTCTCTTTGTGTTGGTAATTGGCCGCTTTACCACGACACAAAACATGGGTTATACTTTTTGTATGGACATTAACACGGAGTAAAATGCAGTCTCATCTATGAATTGAACTAGCTCAGCCATAGCCGCCAGAGTATATGCGTTCAATCTATTGTAACTTAAGATTGCTATGCATTCTGGTATTTACAGAATTTTCAGAAAAATATTAATTTCTCTGGAGGACTGCAAGAGACACTTTGTTGAAAAAAAAGAAAAAGATTCTATGAGGAAAGAGTTATGAATTGAGAGAGTAGACACGAAATGATAAATACGATATTCAATCACGTGAATGACAAACAGAATGAGCTGCTTGTTACCCCATAACTTAGTTTCAAATTCTTATATTCTACGCTCGCTGAACATTTGAAAATTTATAAAAAATAATTTTTGGAAGAGACTTCGTAGTGTAATGGTTAAAATTTTAGTTAGTCATTATAAACTGGCACAGACAAGGAAATATTTAAATTAAGCAAACCAAATCCCCTCCTATAAGAAGTGAGCTACCATTTGGCAATTCCTTCAAAGACTAAATAATACCACTTCATGTCTTCGTGCTTTTAAGACCGGGCAGTTGAAACTAAATAATAAAGTTTGTTGTATTTTTCTGACTACGTGCCTGATTTTTCCTGATGTGAACCTAGCAGCTCTTCATCTCATCTTTATAAACTTTCGTCATCACAACACTCTCTTTGATTCCTCTTCGTATTCAACCAATCTCAGCGGTGTTGTGGTATTTACAATTTCAATTTTTCTTCGGATTTTCTATTCTTCCAGTCCCTCATCGAAGTTCTGCAAGATTCTTTCAACGTTCCTTGACTGATATCACTGTCAAAACTTTTTAACTCCCTAGAAAGGTCCAGTTATTTATCATAGTTTTCGCTTTCTGTTATTTTTATGTCGTGATAAACTGGAACGACGAAGTCTTCTTGTTACAAATTAGTTTCTCTTTGTTGACTACGACTAGATCTGGTCTTTTTGCCGGGACTGTGTGATCCTCTGTAAAATGCCAGGGATTATCATCATTCCTTGTAAATAAATTCTGAATAGAATTACCACCTATTCCCAGTTGAAATGCGAGTCTTGAATAACCATTATGCTTCCTCTGAAATATATCTAAGACAAAATTATATTGAAGAACAAGTGACTTTCTCGTCTCATCTAGCCACAAAAATAAAGACAACATGGTCGACTATCGGCTCGCCGCCTCTTGCCAGTCTTCGCTTCAGCCATTGTGCCTTTTCTTATTTCGGAGACAAGGCGGAACGAAGATGTCAGGCCGAGCTCTTTTCTCTGACGTGTGAATCGTTCAAGAAAGAAAAACTGCCTTGTTACACGCCAGGTGGTGCTACGCACTGTATAAAAGCGAAACAAGAACCGACAAAATGAAATGACTTAGCGAAGCGGTTAGGACGTGGAGACGAAATAGAAACTGGCGTGCACGAAGGCGTAAATGATAGGAAATATACTTTAGACGTTCACTCATGAAAATCGCAGCCATTTTGAATTGGCAAAATTTTACAGACTATATTCAAAGTGATGACTGAATATCTTGTTTTGCCTTTCTTTTAACTTGCTTGGAGTTTTGTATTTTTTTGAAAGGTAATTAATATTTTTTATAAGGCGAATTACAGTATATCTGTTTGCTGACCATATCTTAGTTTGGCACAAGGCAAATAATCAAGCGATGATCATATCTATTACACAGTAGTAATAGTTTGCTAAACAGGCTAAAAAACTACGAATCCATGGAAACTGATAGCTTGGTTGATTTTAACGGCTTGTCGACCTGTTTAGGGTTATTTTATATCAAGAGGTTTGGAAATCAAGTTCATTGTAAGTCCATATTTACATTTTCTGTGTTGTTTCTAAAGAGTTTTTTGCACATGGTCCTATCGAATACTTTAAATAGATTTATTTGACCTATAGATGAGACTGTAAGAGCTAATTTCACTTCGGGTCAGAATGGGTTCGTGTTCTTCTAAGGCTCATCGACAGGGTGAACGAATATAGAAATTGTAGGATGCAGTTTAGTGTCATACCCAGGACACACCCTTTTTTTTGAGGGGTTTTATATTTTGTAGTGTGTACAGTCAGCATATTCTAAGTCTCTTCGAAAGCGATAAAGAAGTGTTCTTATTATTCTTTGTTAGGTAAAAATATTGCATTATTTTCCCCATCCAAATTTACTTAAAAGATTCAGTAACAAATAATATAGCATCTTTTCATTTATTTTCTATATTATGCTTCAAGAAATATACGTACACTGATGGTGACAGATTTCGTATTCTGGTTATATTCTAATATCAAACGTGCATGTATATAGTTATTGTTATGCAGCAACTGTCCCGGCGGACCACAGAATAAATCTGAAGGAAAGTGAAAAGAACGATAAGTACCTCGACCTTGCTAGAGAATTGAAAAAGCTGTGGAACATGAAAGTAACGATTGTGCCAATTGTGATTGGTGCTTTTGGCACAATAACTAAAGGATTATTAAAAGGCGTGGAGGACTTGGAAGTTGGCGGACGGGTAGAGACTATTCAAACGACAGCATTCCTGAGACCAGTCCTGGAGACCTGAGGAGACTTGCTGTCACTTAGAATCCAGTGAAAAACCACCAGCTAACGCTGATGTGAAAAACTCTAATGAGTAAGACTAATAAATCTTTAGGGAAATACGAGGAGCCTTCAATAAGTTTCCAGACTTTTTGGTACAGGCATTTAAAATTGTCAGTATGTTATTGCTATACATCTTATGAGATGACTGACCAAATTTTATGATTTCAGGTTCAAATCAATAGCTACAGCAGCAATTGGAATATACCCTACTAAAGGCAGATTGTCACAGCTGGTGAATTTCAAAAATGCAATCTGGACGTGAGGCCCCTTTAGAAGAACGATATGCAAGAAAATTCTATTTTAAACTTGAGAAAATGCCACAGAAACATATGCAATGCTTCAGAACGCTTTTCGACCATCTTGCAGGAATCGAGCATCAGTTTTTGAGTGGCATTAGAGATTCAAGGAAGGCAGTAAGTCTGTGAGGGATGATGAGAGGTGTGGGAGGAGTAAGGAAGTCAATACACCAGGGTTGATGGGCCAAATATAGAATTTCATGGATAATGACCGTCATGTGTCTATAGAGATGATAAGTGCACACTTTGATGTCAGTGTGGGAACTGTACACACAATTATTCGCGAGGAACTGAAGATGCGGAAGATTTGCTCTAAGTTTGTCCCAAGTGTTCTCAGAGAAGATCAGAAAGAAAGTCGTTTCCATGACAGCAGGGAGATGGATGAGCTGATCGATTCAGATCCCGCAGTTCTTGATGCTCTGGTGACCTGCGATGAAAGCTGGATCTACTGCTATGAGACAGAGTTCACAATGGAAGCATGCTGGCTCTCCCAGACCCAAGATGGCCTGACAGAACAAATCCACCCACAAATTTTGATTATCCCTTTTTTTGACAGCACTGGCATGATCTACATGCCCTGGTTTCCCACTGGACAGACAGTCCACAAGGAATACTATGTTGAGATTTTAAGGGAGTTCAGGAAGACATTCCGCCAGAAGAAGCCAGCACTCGTCAAATCGGGTCGGTGGCATTTCCACCAGGGCAATGCACCAGTCCACAACTCTATCCTTGTCACAGACTATTTGACTAAGATAGGCATCAAGACAGTACCTCAGCCTCGCTATGGTCCAGACCTTGCTCCCTGTGACTTTTGGTTATTCCCTAAGCTCAAGGAAAATCTTAGAGGCTGTCGTTATGAGACAATTGAGGAGATGAAAGAGGCTGTGACGAAGGACATTGACATGCTCACACAAGAGGACTTCCATAGGGGCTTCCAGAAGTTGTCGGTACAAGTGCATTGCAGCTGGAGGAGATTACTTCGATGGAGACTAGAGTTTCATGAGTGTACTATCAATAAAAGTGCCCATGCGAAAAAAATCTGTAAACTTATTGAATGCACCTCAGAAGAGCTATATCAAAAGTAGAATTGAATGTAAAAAATTAAGTTTAGGCAATTATCACCCTGGCAATACAAATAGTGATTTGCATTTTTTATATAACGAACTGGATGTTAGCTGTATAAAAAAAAAAAGATAGATTTTAAAATTAGGAAACGAATATCTTACCACAGGATGTATCAGTCAAGAGCAGCGCGGACTTTC
Organism: Sepioteuthis lessoniana; assembly: GCA_963585895.1. Classification (NCBI taxonomy): domain Eukaryota; kingdom Metazoa; phylum Mollusca; class Cephalopoda; order Myopsida; family Loliginidae; genus Sepioteuthis; species Sepioteuthis lessoniana. The sequence continues at coordinate 8,545,906 of OY757930.1, forward strand.
TCGAAACATATGCATGACACCAGACCTTGCTGTCTAGTTCACCATAACCCGGCATACGTGCCCGGACCTACATTTGGGTTCGTGAAACTGCTTGCCTCATCAGGCTCACGTTGCACTAAGTGAGCAGCATAGACCAGCAGATTTCGAGTCTCGGTTCGTTCCCGATCTTCCCCTCCCGTTTAACCCCCACTTTAATCGGGCATCGGGGTTTTGACCTTGTGTCAAGTTATCTCTGGTGGGAGGCAGCGACAAATAAATAAAAGTGAAAAATGGTGGAAAAGAAATAACCTAACTAGAATTTGGCCTGAAAAACAAACACGGTAGAATTAAAGAAATGCTTAGATACTACAAAAGATTGGATGCTAGAGTCAGTAAAAGCACGCGAGAAAAAAAGAACAATATTTGATTAGTAGAGAAAGCAATAGATACACTAAACAACACGACCCCACTCCGAAAAGGAAAATAAATACATTAACAAAATACCTGACAGTCTCTGTTTATATGAAATACAAAAAATTACACTTTGCAGAACTGTTATTCTCCTTAGGTGAGTACAATCAAAACGATCATTAAAGTAACTTCTGAAAGTATACATAAAACGTAGATAACACATCATCATTTGTGATCCTATTCTAGTCACGGTACTCGAGTGTGGTCATAGTTCCATGACTACCACATGCATTTACGGCAATTTGGTTAATCAACTCTCTCTGTGCTAACGTTGTTTGAAGAATCCACTGATGAGGATGACTCAATTTATCCAGGACCTTTGATGATTGGGGTTGTTTGTTGGAACAAGTTGCCTCTGTCTCGGCAACTCAAAGTCAAGAAAAACTCTTCGCAAACTATTAGCTACTATTTATTGAAACTCAATGATGAAACAATAATATATATATATATATATATATATATATATATATATATATATATATATATATAAATTGTGTCGATTTTGTCGTATTTGAGAGACAGAAAAATGAAGTATCTGGCTGGTGCAGTCTTTCTATGTTAGTCAATCTTTTGGTGGGAGACGTTTTAGTTCTCGGAGAGGATTTTCCTTATTCTCTAGTTTTCGGTGTTATATATTGACACTCGACCGAGCCGTCAATCAAGAGATGAACCTGTGTAAATAAGGGGAAGAACAGCGGAAGCAGGTGGACGTTAGAAAATAATATAACCAGGTGCCCGGGTGGTTCGAGTCAGTTGGAGACAGGATGCCAAATTGAAAACCAGTTTGCAGACAGAGGGCTTTGGGCCCTTAGTGATCACCGGTTGAGCAACCCAAACCACGATGCGAAAGAAGTGCTGCTATGGTCGAGAGAAGAGTTTGAGCCAATATAGCAGTCCGTCCTTGTCTCCACTCATTTCTCACACACAACAAACATCACCTTTTCGAAAATAAAGAGTGAGAGATTTATATAAAGAAGTGTATTCGTTCGTTATTGATACTATTTACCTAATCCCTCCGCTCGGGCAGGATATGACACAAGGTCAATTTTAAGCGGAGTTTAACAGGTTTGAATTCAGAGTTTTCCTTCTCCTAGATTCGTTCGTTATTGAAGTCGTCGTTATCAGTTGATTATATTCCCGTTTTATATCTGTATACATGTAGTATACAATACAACATTCGGTATGGACATCGGATATCTTCTTTCATCTTACCCTAAAAACAATTACTTTTATAGAGGATTCCCATGGGAATAAATATCCACGGATCATCTCGTATTTTATTACTTTTTGACAAGTCAGCCACTTAGATACGCTGATCTACGTCTGTTAAAAGAGTATCCCTTCCACGTATCAGATTTTAATTTGTCATCCAATCAAACCACAAGATAGAGATTTGGTTAATTGAATGTCCCAGTCCACGCCATGTGAGGGAATATACTTTAACAAAAACAAAAATCAAACAGTTTATTAATCTATCCAAAGTTTTGCCTTTTTCGTCCTCATAGGTGGGCAAAAGATGTTATGAATGAGAATTGATCAATGCATCGGCAAAACTGTAAGATTGCTTACTTCTTGTTTTGACAATAGGAAAGTTCGGTAAGTACTAGACCCTCACTGACTTTTTGAATTGACTTTTGAATTTTTTTCTAAGTCAATAAGTCTCTTTTATATCTTTATGAAAGGAAAATTACTTTTTTCTAAATAAAAAATGCATGCTCTCCACAATTTTTTTGTATCAGTGAATACCTCATATTGTCATACACAACTCCCCCTGATTCTGCATCCTGGGTAAATCCCCGGTGAAAATAAAATTGAAAATTAATAATAGTAATAATAATAATAATATGGATATTTCAAATGACAAAGAAACGAAATTTCAAGCTAGACGACTTGAACATGACTAAAAAGTAGAAACCTAAACTAAGACACGGAACATGTAATCATCATCATCATCAAGTCACGCTGACAGGACAGATTACCATAACTCTCTCTCTCTCTCTCTCCATCCGTCTCTATCATCCATCACTCTCGGTAGGTCCTCCAAACCACATCCAGTGACAATATATAGCTGTTGTAAGTAAGTTATTGCTGATCGACTAACACTGGCGTGTCCATGTGTAAGGGATCCATGGAAAAACGTCATTTATGAATTCGTCTTTGCTTTTCCAGCAGTGTCCCGCATGTCTTACTCTTCTTACTTGGATAATTTTTGAGATGAGAGGTAAGCGGCCGTACAGTTGATATTTTGGGGAGCACGGCTTCTAGGATTTGTTGAAAACAGCACATAGCATTCTTACCATTTAATAATAGCAACACAAAATAATGCCAAAAAGATGAAACAGTTAATCACATAATGAGTGAATGCAATAAACAGGAACAAAAGGAATGCAAGAGTAGATATGTCTGTGTAGGAAAGGTGATCTACCAGGAATTATGCAAAATATGAAATTTGGTTATGCAGACAAATGGTATATGCACAAATAAGGATTTGTTCTTAAAATAATTTTGAATTCTTCTGGGTTACCTGATAAAAAAGAATTAACAAATCACGGTCAGAAGACCAGGCCATGCGTTAATCAGTAAGGAGAAAATAATTTGGTATCTTGTGGAATTTACCGTTCTGATGGACCACTGAGTAAAAACAAAAGAAAGCAAGAAGATAGATAATACCTCAAAGTTCAAAGTGACTCTGATACAAATTGTAGTTGTAGCCCTTGGAAAGGCACCCAAAGGGATAGAAAAGAGACTGGATGAACAAAGATCAGAGGAAGAACTGGGAACATCCAAACAACAGCTTTGTTAAGATCATCTAGGATAATTAGAAGAGTCTTACAGACTTGATGAGACGTTCTGTCACTCAGACATCAGAGAATAACCGCCAGTCAAAACTAGTGTGAAAAGGTCATGAGGAGTAAAATTATATATATATATATATATATATATATATATTATACACACTAACACTTACACACACACACACACACACACACACACACACACACACACACACACACACACACACACACACACACACACATTGACTCTATCGCTGAAAACCATGCTGGAGTGTCTAGTAAATGTGAGAAGACATTTATTTGTGGCATAAACATTTGTGTTGGTTAATCCATGGTCCGTTCGAGCTAGTAAACTACAGTCAACACAATATGGTTGCTGTTTATAGAATTAACTTTAGTTTTTTTTTGTTTCTGTGCAAAGTATGATAAAGATAGGGTCTGTTTTGTTTAAAAGCCTCAATCTGATCATTGCATTTTAATCTACCTCATCTTTTAATCTTTTTTGTCGATTCCCGATCCTCTCAAATGTTATGGCAAACTTCCAAGCGTTTCAAGTTGTCCTTGTTTTTGTAGCGCCACAGAGAATAAAGTCCTAGGTAATTTAGAACGTTTCAAACTTGAACATAATAGAGCAGCTTGAAGATAAAATAATCTTCCTTTTGAACTGTACAACTACAACATCAAATCCGTCCATTCATAAGAAACAATTATACATGAAAAATGTTACACCTGGACATATTGACTGAGTAACACACTTTGCAATATTTTGTGCACTTATCTTAGGCAGCCCTTATGGAAGCACTAAAGTTTTCAGTTTAATGTCCGAGATTCAGGATTGTATACGAGTGTAGTTAGTAATCACCACTGCTCTGAGTACTATATAATATATTATTATTAATATGTTTCTGAGAACTGAGCCTTCTTTACCTATACGGATTCCACTGTTTTTGATAGTATTGGTATCATTGGTAGCATTCAAAGAAAGATAAGTGAAGGATTGAATAGATTTTCGAGACTTACCCTCAATATATACGATTGATAAAGGCAAATATACCGGTCTTGATTGAAAGTTTTTTCCTATGTTAAACGTATGACCAAAAACTCCGATTACAAAAAAAAAAAAAAAAAAAAAGAAGCTGTTTACTCTCACTTGGATATCTCTGACAGACTGAAAGTTTGAGCAGAGTTATCAGAGAAAAGAAAACTTTGAACCAATTGCCTTTTAAGATAAAATTTACCTGAAAAATTGTGGTTGATTGTGTACTTCATCTAACAATAAAGATTGAATGTCGATGCCTGAGAATTCAATTTTAAATTTTATATTCAACATGAAAAAGAAGTTAAGAAAAATATATAGCAAAATGATTCGGGTCAAGGAGAAAACCGTGTTTGAGGTATAGCTGACTTTAAACTGATCAGAGAATTCTTCGTTTTAGCAAATCTATATTATTTTGGGAATGGATATCATTGCATATATTTCTTATTTGGTATTTTTATGTGCTTTAAAAATAGTTCATTTAACATCTCTTTGAACACACACACACACACACACACACACACACACACACACACACAGAGAGAGGAACAAACACACACACACACACACACACAGAGAGAGAGGAACACACACACACACACACACACACACACACACACACACACGTTTATACAAATTTGAACTCGTGTTCATATATATAGGAACTACGTTTCGTGTTTATGTATAACATTGAATATTAATACATACATTAGCATATCTATCTATCTATCTATCTATCTATATATATATATATATATATATATATATATGTATTGCTATCTACAGACAGAGTGTTTCGTTGTCTCACAACTCTTCAATATAAAAAAGGTAAATTTTGCAAAAGAATTTAACAATACTTAGCATTGTTTATATCAGTAATGGTGTATCCTTTCATTTTCCCGAAAACTGTTGGCAGAACTTCATTTACTGACCACTGTTTATAGAACTTTTTCTTTTTCGTAGAGTCAGCGTGTTTTCCCCCCATAGACTGTCTTTTTGACTCAGACTAGTAATGGCAAACCTATGATTTTTGAAGTGAAATATCCTTCTCCGATCGTATCAGAATTTATTCTGTAAATTTGCTATGGTTTTCACCAAACTTTCGATGTCCCGGAGCACACTGATTTGCCGCCACTTTGAATAACCTCAATCAATAATTAAGATAATATAAAATAATTGTCACGATAATTAGGATTATATAAAATAATTATCCTGATTATTAGGGTAATATAAAATATCTGTCATAATAATTAGGATAATATAAAATATCTGTCACAATAATTAGGATAATATAAAATAATTGTCAAAACAATTAGGATAGTATAAAATAATTGTAATAATAATTAGGATAATATAAAATATCTGTCAAAATGATTAGGATAATATAATATAATTGTCACAATAATTTTGATAATATAAAATAACTGTCATAACAATTAGGATAGTATGAAATAACTGTCATAATAATTAAGATAATGTAAAAATAACCACAAAACCTCTCTCACAACTGTGATTTTCACGATGTTAGAACAAGTAAAGTCACTAATTTCCCCCTCTCTCACACACACACACACACACACACACACACACACACACACACACACACACACACACACACACACACACACACACATATATATATATATATATATATATATATATATATATATATATATATATATAAAGATTTTTGTTGGTCCAACGGGACGAATGTAGATATTCTTAAATGAATCGGGCCACAAATGATTTTGAATTCGAAACTTAGGTTTTTATCATTTCTATATATTTGTGCTCTGCAAATGTTTCGGACTTGGTAAATGGTTGATTTAAGGTTGTTCTTTTTATTGTAAAGATTGTTTCGATTGTTTCTTTTGATTTTGTGTCTGCGAATGTCACATTAGAGTTATTTGTCCCTGAAGATATTTAGATTTTGTGTGTGCGTGTGTGTTTGCGTGTGTGTATAAAGATATGCATTATGTATGTGTGTGTGCACATTCGTATACATGCCTGCACACAATATGTATACTTACATTTCTACACCCATATTTATTCAAGGTGGATATTTGTCCTCATTTGTTCTTTTTTGTTTTTTCTTTTCCTTCTACCTTAGTCTATCTCCCCCTCTCTCTCTATCTCTATCTCTCTCTCTCTCTATATATATATATATATATATATATATACAAATATATATTTGCGAAGAAAAATTGATAACAAGGTAATCTAAGTAGGAGAGATTTATTGAGAAGCAAAGTTGACACTATAGCGTTTCGGTTCTAGTGAACCACCATCAGGATTATGAGGGGTGATATTAATGATGTTAAATCAACGATGGATGTTTAAAAATGCAAAATATAAAAACCTTGGGAAATTTTGTATAACAAGAAAAAGTTGACCGTTTAATTGGTGAAGCAGCGTTTGTTGTTTTAAATTAAGTCATTTGACTTATTAGAAATGGTGTGTAGAATTTATGTTCCGTTTGTTTATCGAGAAAGATTTCGAATCAAAAGGAAGAAAAAGAAAGATAAAAAGAAAAGAAAGTATAAGATTATGATATATGTGGAATATATTAACTAAAGATGGAATACATTGTTGCTATTTAAAATGGATTTGCTCAAGTAAGGAGAATTATCATAAAAGCCAGGGCGAGTATTTATGTGTCCCCGGTATGTGTGTGTGTGCACACGTATATATGTGAGTACACTTATACATACACACATGTTTTTCCAGGGCACTGGGTTGATGAATGTGTGGAAAATTGCATTTAGCCACGTAGATGTGTTTTGAGTAAGTCAGAGTGTGTATATATTTGTTTGTTTGTTTACGTGTGTGTGAAAATGAGTATGTGTGAAATGAAGATATTTTAAGTTTTTGTTTAAATCTATGTTTGAAGCTTTTTTTTATTTGGAGTAATGAGTACGGGTTAGTCTGGTATATTGGCATTATTCTAAATTCTCGCTTGCTGCATTCATGAAGCTGTTTCCATACATATTTTTTTGTTTTCTGAAAATTTAATTTTTCTTTTTATACAAAGAGCATCTATTCTGCAGTGCTTGAGTGTAAACCATATATATCTCGTTGCAGTTAGAGCATTTAATTATGCAGACTACATCTTTAAATTGTAGCCTAAATTTCTATTTATAATGAATATGATTTTAAGAATGTAATGATTTCCGAATGTAAATGATTCTTACAGGATTATATTGCATACTTCACATATTTTTTTTTGAATTTTGAGTCTCTATGTGCTGTATTGAGGGCTACACATTTGGATAAAGTAAGAAGATTTGTTTAAGTATTTTGGTTGTCATTTGCTTTTAATGATACGTGGGGCCTTCAATAAGTTTCCAGACTTTTTTGTACAGGCATTGAAAATTGTCGTAAACTCCTGAAAATTCAGTATGTTATTGCTATACATCTTGTGAGATGACTAACTAATTTTCATGATTTCAGGTTGAAATCAACAGCTACAGCAGGAATTGGAATACACCCTAATGAAGCCTGATTATCACAGCTGGTGAATTTCAAAAATGCAATCTGGACGTAAGGACGCTTTAGAAGAAAGATATTCAATAAAATTCTGTTTTAAACTTAGAAAAGATGCCACAGAAACGTATGGATCTTCCGACTGCTTTTCGACCATCTTGCATAAACCGAGCATCAGTTTTTGAGTGGCATAAGGGATTCAAGGAAGGCAAGGAGCCTGTGAGGGATAGTGAGAGGTGTGGGAGGAGTAAGGAAATCAATACACCAGAGTTGATTGGCTAAACGTTTAGGGTTAGAGTTAGGGTTACTATGTTGAGGTTTTAAGGGAGTTCAGTAAGAGATTACTAGGAAAGAGGCCAGCACTTTTCAAATCGGGTCAGTGGCATTTCCTCCACAACAATACAGCAGTCCACAACTCCATCCTTGTCACAGACTATTTGACAAAGTTGGGCATCACCGTCCCTATAGTCCAGACCTTGCTTTCTGTGACTTTTGGTTATTCCCTAAGCTCAGATGCTGTCGTTATGAGACAATTGAGGAGATGAAAGAGGCTGTGATGAAGGTCATTGAAATGCTCACACAAGTGCATTGCAGCCGGGGGAGATTACTTCGAAGGGGACAAGAGTTTCATGTGTGAATTATCAATAAAAGTGCCCATACGAAAAAAGTCTGGAAACTTATCTAATGACCCTCGTATTTGCTCTGTCAAGTAACATTTTTTTAAATTGATTTAGATACTTTGATATTTCTGTGAATAACACTGTCTTGTATTTTTTGTATACCGAGATATGTTATGGGTTAAAGCATTGGTACGTTTTCTAGGGGCTCATAGTTCTTCTAATGGTATGTTTTCTGTTAATTCATATCCCTTATTTATTATCAGTGCAGGATATTCCCCGGGCAGTAGGTTACTTCTTTGCGTGTTTCCTGGAGGTTTTGTTAGTGAATATTGTGCATGTCCTACGTGCTAGGGCTTAAAGTATGGATTTATGCAGTTTTGAGGCCAGTAGCTCTCAAAATGAAGGTATTGTTGGGTGTCTGGGTCGGTAGTATATATATGAAAATTTATCCATTTTGATTTTAAGGAGGATATTCCAAGCCTGGAGGAACCGTTCCAAGCGCACCAACTACAATTGGTATCCGTTCATATTCCACAGCTTTTTTTAGTTCTCTGGCAGGGTCAAAATATTTGTCGAGCTTTTCGCTTACTTTTATTTTCCATCTGTTGTCGTCGGAACGGCAGAATCCACTAGATAGCAACTTCTCTTTTATTTTTTCTCAATTACCACTAGGCGTGGTTTTATGAAAGGGAATTGGTGATCCGTTTATATCAGAAAATCCAAGAGAATGTTCAGCATCTCTTTCTTTTGGAAAGAGTCAAGATTTTGAATATACTATAAATTTGGGTCTCTTGCACAATTCCAAGTAGATCACCATTCCTAACCCAGTCCTGCCTAGTCGTGTACTTCTTTTATGCGTGCCGGATGATGTTTAATATATTGTCGACTATTTTGTATATTTTCAGACTCTCTTTTATCTAAGTTTACGGGACTATATTATTGATCTTTTTGTAGTCAATTCATACCATGGCTCTATTTTTTCGACTTTTTATGACTAAGTGGACGAGGTGTTGGTATATATATTATTGTTCATTTATTTCTTGTGGTTCCATGCTGCATACTTTTTATTCTTCCAGAAATTGTCTGCAACATACAATCGAGTGATAGATTTTTTCTTTTATCTGTGTGACCAGAATTTATCATATTATAAGTAAACATGTTATCGGTAATAGATTTGTTAAGGGGATCCCTTTTTGGTGGTCCCCTTTAATAAGTTTAATTTTCCTTCTTGTCATCCTTTAGGGTATGCTTACTTCTTCTAGACAATTACTCAGTTGGCGTCAATATGTCGTCGATGAACGTGAATCTTTAAACCCAGAATCCATATATGTAATCATGGTCTGGCGTTTTCCAGTTTGGTCTTGCGTTTTACTCTTATCCAGTCAAGGTGTTTGTTTGCCTCGGAGCCTTTTTCAAATTCGTCCGCCTCTTTTTTTCATTTTATTTATTTATTCAGCATTTCACTTATATTCTTTATTATTGCATATTTTCTCCTAGATTGTAAAGTTTTTACGTTGTTGATTCGTCTTTGTGTATTCTTCCCCAAATTATCGTTAGAATTTTTTTTAGTTATTTTGGAATGTCTTATTTTGTTTTCATTGCTTGACCCTTTCCCAGTTTCTTTTAAGTCTTCCTTCTTTTGTCAATATCTTTTGATTTATTTCTTCGAATTGTTTCCTCACACTTGTCCCTGGTTTTCTTTTTGTGGTCTTTTCTTCCAATTGGCTTCTTGTATGTTTTACCTTCTTTATTAATTTCACTCAATGCTGTTTCATTCCTTCTAGGCTCATTGCCCTTCCAGTTTTGTAATTCTGTCCGGAATCATTGTACTTGAAAAAAGAACAGTTAACATTCGTACGATTCTGACAGGGTTCCTACATGTTGGCTATCAAGGGATACCTAGTGAGCATATCTCTCAAGTCTGTTGTCTGATTACCTCGTTGATTTGTATTTGTATGTCTCGTTTTAGTCAGTAGCATATAAAGGCTAAATCAAACCTAGGAGATGAAAATTATATGTGGTCCTGTCACAGATGTAACCTGGTACTATTAAAAAAAAGAGGACACTTAAGTAGGATGCAAAACCTCCAAGAAAAACAAAGACCAAAAACTCAAACTTTGAAATTACAAAGTTTTAACTTATTGCAAGTCCAACGGTCACTTGGAATTAACTATCAGTGTTTAAAAATCAAGTGCTGACTTAAGCAGCAAGAATTCACAAGAATTGGGTGGAGAGACTTCTTTGTTTAATGGCTAAGTCTTGGACTGCCACCTCAAAGTTACATTACTTTATCTTTTGTTTCAAGTGTAATAAGGCCGTGTTGGGATTGATGCAATATTAAAATGGAAAGAAATGTACTTGATTTTACTGCTCAAAGCTAACTTCAATCTTTTAATAGTCGTGATTTTTACCTTAAAATAAATCCCAGAAGTAGAAGACCATCAATTTTCTTTCATACTTTAAAATCAAAGGTAGCATGGAAGCCCATCATAAAAAAACTTTTAGACGAGCGAGTAACATCGAATGATACTATAGGTGGAGCAGTACCTTTGCTATACAAAGATCTAATTGATTAAAAACGAAAATAATTTTTCATGCACCATGATTGCTCGAATGCCTCTTTGCATTTCACGAAAGATTGCGTATCAGAGCAAACTGTGATGAAACACAACATAGAGGATATTTTGTAGAAATCATTTTCATTTGATAACAACAAAAAAGTAAACAATCTTTATAACTTGGAAAAAAGTGTTGGTTCAATAAAGATTTGAACCCTTGTTTTTGATGGAAGATGAGTTAAGTATAAACATATACAGCCTGTCTCAAAATCGATGCAACCCATTTTAATACGACAAAGATTTTTTTTTACTGACACAAGCGCAATGACGGTCATTTGGAATGTAATATATTAGCTTAGCTAGCGACAGAGTACCGTGGATGAACTTAGCAGATTCAATACGGTCACAAGATAACATCAACAAAGTGGTTTTCACAGGAAAGAGAAATATAAAATATGATGGCGAGAATATAATTTATTGCCTATGGATAGAGTGAAAGAAATTTCCGTTCTCAGATAAGATGAAAAAAAATGCCCCCCCCCCACAACCCCCGGAAGTATGTAAGTTCCGATAACCAGCCATAAACAGAAAAATACGTGGGAGAAGAGGATATTCATATATCCGCATGGGACTTGAAAAGACAATATAAGGTCTGTAATTTTGGACTGAACGCGGAGATCTGCTGGTCGCTCAAGTGATGGGAAAGACCCGCTAGTCACTCAAGCAGATCTGTCAGCTCCTCGTGTTGGTTCTCCGGCCGTCGCACTACTACACAAAAAGGGTCCACGCCACTGAAGAAAAATATGTGCTAACTCTCACTGACTGTATTCCTACTTCACACAAACGTCGCAGTCGAAGAATAAAAATATAAATCATATTTTTATATATCTAAGAGTTTTTCGTCGTTTGTCTAGCGGTGCGATATGCGACAGGAACACGTTCAGTAAAAAAATCATCCTTTCAGCTAGAAACATTAACTTACTATTTTTTTTAATTGTTATTATATCAGTTTTCGTTATATACAATCTTTTTTGGTTTTTCTTTTCTTAATAATATACCATTATCAGATTAATGGGTTGCATCTATTTTGAGACAGATTTGGATGATTTTGTCTTCAAATAAGTAGAGAGGAAAAACATTTTTTCTTTCTTTTCCAAGGCATTGTGATCGAGAGGTAATAGTTGTTATAGTATATTTGTTTCAAATCTGAAACAAAAAAGAACACATAATTATTAGTAGAGCTATTAGCAGTCACTTGAGTCACATGTATATTGAGACACCCTATAAATATAATGGCTATATATGAGGGAGTGACTGAATATAAGGGCTAGAGCAAATATAAATATAAACAATGAAGAAAAAGATTTTAAATTTGAATGGCTCTTAACCTTAACTTTCATGAATCTGGTTTTCATAATTAAAAAAATTGTAAACAATATCTTTTTCTTCATTTTTGATGGTGGTCTTATATTTTTGTCTAGTGGGTGTGTATATAATCATTTGAATGAATCAAATTACTGACCATTTTGTTTAATACATCTTCACTGTGATTTTGCAGTTGGTACGAAAAGTTATTTTCTTATTCTTTTTAAGTTATGGTCGTAAGATGAGACATTCATGTCTAATGAGATGCAGAGGGCTGCATCAGTCGGTGGGATTTATTGGACTGGTTTGCTTCCAGAAGACGAAACTTGACTAGGCAGGACTTCGCTTTCCAGAATTTTCCCATTTGTATTCGGTCAAGAACTTAGTGACTGCTCGAACAATGTTATCACATCTCTGACGTGTTTACGCTATGAGGGGGTCATAACATTTCCCCAGCGATACCAACTGGTATTGGCCCGCTGCCACGGCAATAATGCGCGGAAAATGAAAGATGACAGTTTATTTAGGCGGCAAGTTGGGCAAGCGCTAAAAACGCGGTCGGCTGAAATTGACGTCATTGATTTTAATGCAATTGGAGAATCGCAAAATACGTAGGCACAAAAGGTCGTTTGAACAAAATCAAAAGTTTAGGCTTAAAATTCTGAGATTGATATGAGGAAAACATTCACGAAGGAATTGTTTAAGTTTTAAGTTGATAATTTCTCCAACAGTATTGCTTGATTCTTAGAAAAGGATACCCGATTGAGAATTTTATCTTTCAACATTTTGTGGGGAAGGTGAACACCAAATTATAGAATTGTGCACGTTTGCATTTGATTTTACGTAGTAAACTGTTGATAATATTAAATAATCAAACAATAATGCATTCTTATATACATACCGAAACGCGCGTGCGCTCACAGACACACAGACGAAAACGCAGACACACACTATTTATGATAAGTATTTGAACGAACATACTATTTGTTTCTCATCGCTTATTTTCCATAATTAAAAAAAAAGGAAATTTACGCTGGACGGCTCAAATTTAATTAAAACCAAAATAGAATTTATTTAGGCATGTTTTATGATTCTGTAAGTTAAATTTCTAGAATGTTGTGGGTACAACACGTGGTGAAGCTCCTCTTTGTGAGCTTTCAGGACTATGAGCTCATTTCATTTTTGCAATTATTCCTTTGTCCATTCTGACTCAGAATAGTATTGTGTGTAAGTATCTGTTATAGTCCCATCAATGAGTGTCATAGATCTATTTGTGATGATATTTAAAATGATTTTAAATTATTGTCTTTGAAATAATTAATATTGCAACTGAGTTTTTAAGTATTGTTCTGTTTAAAATGATAGGGAATATTTATTTTTGTAATATTATAAGAGACCGTAACTGTTAAACTGATTTCGACAACAGTCAACTCACCTTAAAATCAACCAACCAACCAGCCATATAATTGTTTGCAGATTATAAGGATATCATATAAATAGTTTAAACCGTGAAACTGTGTGCAAAATATTTGCATAAAGAATAGTTGAAGATCATATTATTGCAAATGATAATGGAATAGGAATATTGATTTTTAATAAAAATAGTTTCTACTATTACTAGACCGGCTCATTGGCCTAGTGGGTTGAGTGTTAGCCAATGGTCCGGGAGACCGGGGTTCAATCCCAGGTCGCGTCATACCAAAAACTGTAAAAATGGTACTTGATACCTCCTTGCTTATTGCAATAGAAGGTAGGTATCAAGGGTAAAGTGGAGCAAAGGAGTAGCGCCCTCCCCTACCCCTTGGTGTAGTAGCTTTTGAAAAGGGAGCCTTCTGGTCGCCCTTGACTATGGTCGCTAACTTTACTTACTTACTACTTCTACTACTTCAACCACTACCACAACAAATAAAATTTCCTCGTAGTGGCTAAAATAGCTGGACCACGGCCACGAAATAAGACAGTCCTAATTCCAGTCCCATTCTTACCTTCATTTTCGGACTAATACTCTTGAGAAAGGTACGAACATCCTATTTACTACCACTGATGGGTTAAATAGAATCACTGGTGTTCTTTTACAAGGATGACTTTGACATTAACGCACAGAGGTTGATATGGCATTAAGCAAGGAAAAGAAACGAAAGAAATATTAATAATTATACTTTTTATGGCTCGCCTAAGCGTCCTCTTTTCCAGGAGAGTACCAGGTCACATCTGTGACAGAAGCATAGATAATAATCAACATTTACGTTTTGTTTAACCAGACTAAGTTACTCATTAAAATGACTAATACAAACACATGTCAACGTAGGACTCAGATAACAGAACTGAGGGTCATGATCGGCAAATGATTCTTTGATTGCCATGAGGAACTCAGTTAGAATCCTGCGAATGTTGGCTATTTTTTTCAGGTATACAATTAAAGACCAAAGCAAGAATGCACTTTAGAGATATCAAAAGAAAATATGGACTAGAAAGGACAACAAAACTTTAAACCACTGTGACGGCAAATTGACTAGAATCCCTAAACGGGACTTTATTTTCGCACGTGTGAAGACGGGGCAGGTTGGCACATGATCCCCTACAGAAATAAGTCCTGTTCAGAGTTCTTTTCTCAGGCAGATAAGAACTGGCATATTACGTGAGGGAATAATTTAGGCCAGACTGGCCACCGCTGGCAAAGGGGTCCAAAATTTCACACTATCACACACCCACCAGGCCGCTAAACTTCTTTCCCTTAGATAATAGAAGAATACGGGCCTATAGGTCTTAGTTGTAATAACATTAATATGGTAGTAGTCGGCAACTCCGGTTTCCCGTGTGAAACTTTAGGAATTAATAGGACAGTTCTAAGGAAGATAACATAGGGCGAATAGAAGCTGAAAGGAAAGCATGGAATAATAACATAGACCACATGGTAAAATGAAAATACATAGGTTCTTTACTACGGTTATATATATATACGTCCAAAGTGTCAAAAACATATAATAGGATAGTCCATGAATATAAATGTCTTTTCTTGGCTTTTATCCTTCTTCAAATAGAGAGAGAGAGTGGTAAACAAAATTTGGGTGTAAAGGAAAAATGTCCCAAAGTTACTTATCTTATTTTTTTGACGGGGTTCCACTGGAGAATTTTTCTTCTTTCACGGGCTAATAGACTTTGTTCTGTTTTTAGTATACTGGCTTGAAGGACTTGGGGTCCTTCGTGTCTCAGTTAGTCTTTTATCTTTAGCCCGGAGTAAAAATGGCTATCGTCCGTCTGCCACGAGACTTGCTCAAAAACTACCTTTTTTGTGCCTTACTTCCGCTGAGGGGAAGGGAACCCCACTTCCGTTTGGGGTCCCCGCCAATCATTTGGCTTCTTTCTCTTTCCCCTTCCGATGTCAGGCGACCCAAGGTCACTTAAGTGCGAACATCTGCGTGACCCACATTCTCTCCTAACGGTCACTTTTTGACTGCTAGATAATGTTAGTTCAACGGGGGGATAGTATCATTCTTACCTCTTCGTCTTCGTGAGCTATCACGTGACAACCACTATTATTTCAATTACAATCCTACAAAAAAGAATGTCTAGGGAATAGATGATGGAGATCCGAAGAGAATCCAATAATTTTAATACAACAATTCAAAGACTTGCCAACCAGGGAAGATTAATCTTAGAGAAAGGCTAATTTTCTGACTTTAAGATACAAAAAATATGAGGATAGGTAAATCGTGAAGAATATACACAAAAAAGAACTAAATTGAAACGCAAAATATTGAAAAAAAACTTTCACTGACCACAACACTGTAAAATAATTATTTACGCAAGAAGACCGAAGAAAATATGCAATTAATTACAAAAAGATCATGAGTGAACAGAAAACCACATTACCATCTCTAAGTAATCAAAATTGGAAACAAGTCAACGTAAAGAACACAATAGTAAATAAATTATTGAAATATATCCAAATAAACAACATCAGCTAACTCAACGAGTTAATCTATACAGAAGGAAAGCTAGTCAGTCATAAATCAATCTGGACAGAAATGCAAAACCCTGATGGGAAATGAGGCTAGAAGGACAATTAATGAAACTGCGACAACAGGCGAAACTAATAAGGAAGGTAAAATATACAAAAGCTCAAAGGAAAGAAAAGACTCCAAAAAGATTATCACAGACAAGTATAACAAAAAAATTCGAAGAAATAAATTAAAAAAATATTGATGAAAGAAAGGAGACTCAAAAGATATCTGGAGAGGGTCAAGTAATGCAAACAAAATTGAACATTCCATAATAAGAATTAAGACTCTGACAATAATTTGTTGGAGACTATAAAAGGACAAATCAACAACCAGATGCAAAAGAAACAAAACCATCTTGGTGTAGAATATTAAAACAGAAAGAACATAACTGAAATTTCGAATGAATAAATCGAAAAAAGATGTGGACGAACTTAAAGAAGACCCCACGGTGAACATACTCCTGTATTAGCTAAGAATAACACTTAAGAAAATACCAAATAAGAAAAAAGAAGACGATGATTGCTTGCGTGAATTCTAGTTTTAAAAATTCATGTTCATCGACAACAGATTGACTCCACAATTGAGTAGATATGCAGAGGAAGCAAAAATATTCGGAAGGATAACGAAGGTTAAAACTATCCTCGTAACTATAGACCGATAACATGTTTACCTATAATGTGGAAAAATCCTTGCCACATAAATAAAAGAAAATCAATCAAGTAGAAATAAAGGGAAAAAATAAAGGAGTACCACGAAAGAACAAGAAACAATACTCTGCTGCAGGAAACTCAGCAAAGGGATAAACACTGGAGCATTCCTTCTTGTTAGATACTTAAAACAATTTTTAAAATGGACACAGGATGAACTTAGACAAATGAACCAAATGACAAGGGAGTTGATTATCAAGCAAAAGGCTTTACACCAGATAGATGATATAGACTATATGTGTCAAGAAAATAAGAATTAAGAGGACTGATTATCATTCAGGATTACGTAGATCGATAAATACAAGGATACTCGGACTATATTAAAAAGGAAAAAGAAAGATTCATTTCAAATGGCAATAACAACATTGGCAGCAAGAAACTAAACAGAAAACCAAGAAAAGGTAGGATACTGAAATTTGAATAAAAGACAACAGTATTAATATTTCCACTGACAAATGGATGAGACTGCATAGGAGAAGACCTGTATTTGGCTGAGAAAGGGACATCTTAAAAAAGAAACTCAATCTTTTTTAATCATGGCACAAAACAACACCACCCAGACCAATTGTATTAATGCGAAAATTGATTATACACAACATAATAGCAAGTGTAGATTATGCAGAAAAAGAGATAAAACTTTTTACAACACAATAAACGAGTGCTGATAACTAACACAAAACAAATTCAAGACTAAGTATAACTGGATAGGAAGGAGATCCACTGAGAATTTTGATAGAGATCCAAATTTAATCATACAACCAAATGGTAGATGGACAATCCAGGATCCGCCCGAGAGAATCAGAGGCATTAAACTTTTTGTGGCACTGAGATATTTACGGACGTATCGGACCAGAGGTGTAAATAATTGAACAAAACACCGATCAACAGATAAAAAAATATTTATTCAAACAGAGTGAAAAATTTGTAGAAAAGCAAAACTTACAAAGTTTGTTTTCGTAAGAAAAGATAATATTAGTCATAACGTAAATATTTTAAGAGAGAAAGTATAGATTCCTGCATGAAATGTAGCAGTTATTGTAAGTTAAAATCTGTGTAAAATCTATGTGTAAAAATCTACGTGTTAGAATTCACTCTCTAGAAGAAAAATACAGTTGTGTTTTAGACGTATATTAGGCTGTTGCCGAATATTTTTATCAACAAGTGGCGGCTATAATAGCATTATTAATGAATATAAGTAAACAATAACAAATCGTTCAATTTGAGATAATTAAGCAATGTTGAAATTAAATGAATCCTAGAAAGAAAAGAATGGAGAATTTAACTCAAAAGAAATAAACGAAAAGGTAGCTGAGTTGATATAGTATAAATCCACACAAACAGAAGAAATTATTTTCTCTTCACTATTTATAATATTGGGGTAGGCTCGAAATAAAATAAAAACGTTGATTATACATCTATTATTCTAATGGGTTAAAGAAAAGTAATTTTAACAATCTAGGAGGGAAAATATTGCTCAAGTTATTTTGGGTTTTAATTCTTCAAATTTTTTGTGGCATATCGAATATTATCGTCTGCAAAGTATTTAAAAAGAAAATTTAAAACGAGCACAGGAGTGCAGATCGGTCAATAAATGAAAAAATACAAA
This sequence comes from Sepioteuthis lessoniana, assembly GCA_963585895.1. Classification (NCBI taxonomy): domain Eukaryota; kingdom Metazoa; phylum Mollusca; class Cephalopoda; order Myopsida; family Loliginidae; genus Sepioteuthis; species Sepioteuthis lessoniana. The sequence continues at coordinate 8,564,530 of OY757930.1, forward strand.
CACAAAAAATGACAGCTTGTCTAGCCAGTTTTTCACAAAAATAATCACTTTTCTATGAGTAGAAATCAGTTGATTTCCCATACGAATCAGCTAATCCCGCCCAGAAGACAAGATCAAGTGTTAATTAATAAATTAATAATTAATAAAAAAAGAGAACTTATCATCCATGGATTTTCCTATTACGAAGGATCACAAAGGAAAAATAAAAGAAAGCACAAAGATAGACAATTCATGTCGAGAACAAGAAAAGCAATGGAACATGTGGATGACGGTTATAGCATTTGTAACTATGACACTTTGAAGGGTCCCAAAAGTCCTGAAAGAAAGGCTGGAGAGAAGAAGAATAATCTAGACCATACAGATTACATCATTATTAAAATCGGTGAGTATACTGGGAAAAGTCCTAGAGACCTGAGGAAACTTGCTGTTACTCAGACTCTCGTGAAATACCACCAGCTAACTCAGGAGAGAAAAATTCATGGGGAATAATAATAATAATAATAATAATAATAATAATGACATAAAACTCTTTGCCAATTTCGAAAAAGAATTGAAAACTTCAATACACGAAGTGAGAATATACAGTCAGGACATAGGGATGGAATTTAGCATAGAAAAAATCGCCTTGCGATTACGACACAGAAACGGAAGGAATGTAGCTACCAAATCAAGAAAACTTAAAACGCTCGGAGAAAAAAAAAAAAACGTGCAAATATTGGGAAATATTGGAAACTGACACTATCAAACAAGAGGAGATGAAAGAAAAACATAAAAAAGTGAATCTTTGGAGAAGGAGAAAAGTACTTGAAACCAAACTATATAGCAGGAAACATATAAAAGGGGTAAATACCTGGGCTGTCCCCCACGTAAGATACTCGGGACTATTATTGAAGTGGACCAGGGAAGAACTTGAATAAATGGAACAGAGAACAAGAAAACGAATGACGATACATAAGGCCTTACATACCAGAGATGACGTTTTCAGACGATGGGGTCAAGAAAAGAAGTCGGAAGAGGACTTACCGGTATTGAAGATAGTGTTGACCCTTCGATACAACAAAACGAAGACGACATAGAAAAGCGCAAAGGAAGGCTGATTAGATCTGCAAGAAACAACACTCACAACACGAGGATAAACAGAACGGAAATAAACAAAAAGCAAGAATGGGAAGAAAAACAACACTATGGATGATTTAAGAAACTAACAAGCGACATATCACACGAGAAAACATGGACGGAAAATTAAAGAGAGAAACTAAAACTCTTCTAATAGCAGCACAAAACAACGCCAAAAGGACCAATCATATCAAAGCAAGAATAGACCAGACGCAATAAAAAAAAACAGATGCAGCTTATGTGGCGATAGAGAAGAAAGGATCAATCACATAATAAGTGAATGCAGCAAACTGGCGCAGAAAGAGTATAAGACAAGACATGACTGAGTGACATAACATTGATTCACTGGGAATTGTGCAAGACGTTGAAACTTTACCATACGAACAAATGTTATTGCACTACGCAACATCTGTCCAGGGGAATAGGACGCACAAACTTCTCTGGGATTTTGAGATACAAACGGATCATTTAATCTCGGCCAGACAACCAGGCCTTATAATAATCAATAAAAAAAGCGAACTTGCAGAATTATGAACTTTCCTGATCCTGCTGACTACAGAGTAACATTGAAAGAAAGTGAAAAGCAGGATAAATTCCTTGACCTTGCTAGGGAATAGAAAAAAACAGTCGGACATGAAAGTGATGATGGTACTATTTACCAACCCCTCCGCTCGGGCAGGATATGACACAAGGTCAATTTTTAAGCGGAGTTTAACAGGTTTGAATTCAGAGTTTTCCTTCTCCTAGACTAGTTGCCTAACCAGGGCTGAAGAACCTAGTCTGTCCTACTATTTAACCATAGCTGGAGGGACAATAATTGGATTCATACCTTTCCCAAGGGTATGAAAGTGATGATGGTACCAATTTTTATTGGTGCTCTGGGTACAGTAACCAAAGGGTTGGTACGAGGACTTGTCAATAAGAGGACGAGCGTAGACCATACAAACTACAGCATTATTGAGATCGGACAGAATACAGAGAAGACTCCGGGAGACTTGAAAAGATTTGTTGTCACTCAAAGTCTAGTGAGAAATCATTGGCTAACGCTGGTGTGAAAAATTCTCAAGGAATAATAATAATAATAATAATAATAATTGAACATTCTAATAAATGTTATATTTCCAAACCAGGGTTTGTCCTAGAAAATGAAAATAAAAAAAATCTTCTAAATTTTGAGATACAAATGGATCAAAGACAGAGTATCACATCAAGTTTTTATCCATGGAAAAAATAACTTTTAATTTAGTGAAATTTATCGGCAGATGAAAAAATGAAAGTGCAGGAAGGAGAAAAGTTAAACAAATATTAGAACTTCAATTGAGAATTGAAAAAAATTCAACGAACTTGAAAGTGAGGGTGAACCAATCGTTATTGGAACTCTTGGAACAGTCCATAAGAAGTTGGAATCGAGAGTCGTAAAAGTAGAGATATGGGGGAACTGAAACCATTCAAATCATAGCTCTAATAAAATCAGCTAAGATACTTAGAAGAGAGATTGCTGGAAATGTGCTGTTACTCAGATTCAAAGGTAAAACAACTGTTCAGAGATGGTGTGAAAAAAATTGCAAAGAGCAAAAATAATTGTTACTCTAATAATTTAAAATCAGGAATAGTTACATATAAGTGGTCCCCAAAAATACATAGTTGTCGGCGACTGTAGTCGAGGGTGACCCGAAGGCACGCTTTTCAATAGCTACTACACCAAGGTGTAGGGGAGTGCCCTACTCCTTTACCGAGATTGCTCCACTTTACCCTTGATCTAAACCTTATAATGCTGAGCGTTAAACCAAGCGGCATCAAATACCATTTTTGAGTCTTTGATATTTTTGAGTCTTTAATATGACTCGATCCCGGTCTCCCACTCTAACCATTAAGCCAATGACCCGATGTTCGCCAAAAAGACTGACTTATATATCTCAATACATGCTGACACATCGTTATAACAACCAACCAACCAACCAACCAACCCAATACCTGGAAAATATTTCTTGATGGAAGCAAATTGTTAAAATCATCTTCAGAATCGATCGAGATTTAAAACGCAAATTCACATTGTTATTTGGAAAAGTTGCCAATCTAATAAGTTAACCTGGATCTCTATAAATATCTAAACAGCTGCTGCTATATTTGGCAATATAGTTGTGTTTGTTCAAATACTTATGATCAGAACTTTCTATAGTTGTTATAAGGAAATTTGAAATTTGAAATATAAATTAAGCAAAAGAAAGGAAACTCTCTTTCCAGATTTGAACACGCTTTTACACTTACGAACCTGTCTTTCAATATCAGTGAGGGAAAAACGAACCGTATCTGTCATTCACAAGAGAATATGTGTGAGATATTATTAGCCTATTTATTTCAAGTAAATTTGACCTGGTCGTCAAATGCTTTTCACATCGCTGGCCACCATGTGCTTCCATCACAATCTTGATGTCGCCTTTTTCCATATTGGGCCGAGTTACTTAACGATTATTTCTCCCCATCGTCTTGAGGTTTTTCCAATTACTGGTTTCCTGTCTCTCGGATAACACTCGACAACTCTATGGGTTCATATGTTGTCTGCAAACATTGTAACGTGTCAGGACTATATATATATACATATATATATATATATATATATATATATATATATATATATGAAGTGGATCACACACACACACACATACACACATATATATATATGTGTACGTGTGTGTATGTGTATGCATACGTGTCTGTTTGTGTGTGTGTGTGCGTGTGTGTGTTGGGGGTTTGGGTAATATTTTTCATGAAAAAAACGCCTGGCAAAAAGTGATAGACATTTTTTGATGGTAGTTTCTTTTTTTCTTACAAGAGGTTCTAGGTTTTGATCAAAGACTTTAAAATTAAACAAAACCATTGCGAATACTAACACTCTCTCGATCCATAAATATCTTCTCTTGTAAGAAAACTACTTTCTGTTAATGATGATGATATGGATATCTGTATTTCAAAATTAGCTATTTGATAGTAAGGAACCCCCCATATATATATATATATATATATATATATATATATATATATATATATAACCTGTATATATATATATATATATATATATATATATATATATATATATATATATATATAACCTGTCTTGGGTTATTCTATGCTAAGATGTTAGGGAATTGTATTTGTGCTTTTTGTGTTGTTTCTTTTGAGGTTTTTCCCCATAGTTATAATATCAAGTATTTCAATCAAATTGAACTGATTTGTTCATAGTTGCATCGTTTGAAGTATGCGTATCTAATATTAATAATTATATGGTTTTAAGTAATTATTTCCATTAAAATAAGTCCTTTGTTTCCATACAGTTATATCGTTTCAATAAACCAATGATTATCCTTATTACATCGTTATAGCTTCAAGTAACTATATTTAATACAAGTAATTTACAGTTATATAGTTATATAGCCTGAAATATTCCTATAAGATACGATTAATATTAAAACAGGTCTATTTGACCCACAGATGGGACTCTAAGAGATACTGCACTCTGGGTTAGAATGGACCAAAGCGTAATGATAATGTACGGGTACTTCACACACTCTGGATCTTCAGAACTGGAGCCTTACAATCATAAGCAGTTTATAGTCATACCAAACACACCCCTTTTTTGGAGTTGGGATCTAACCCCCTCTACAGTCGATGCAGTTAGCATATTCTGAACCATACCGACAATGGGATCGAAAAGAAATACATATTCAAGCTACATTTACTTATCTAAATATGTAAGATGAGGCTTGTTGACTTTTATCATTTAGAATATGAGGACCATTTTCTTCATTTTCATTTTATACTCACAAAGTGAGTGAAAATATCTTAAAGTTACAGGTTCAATCCCAACTACAGGTAAGAATAACGAGGAATACTTACTATACCGTAACTCTTGTACCCATATTTACCAACCCCTCCGCTCGGGCAGGATATGACACAAGGTCAATTTTTAAGCGGAGTTTAACAGGTTTGAAGTCAGAGTTTTCCTTCTCCTAGACTAGTTCCCTAACTAAGGCTGAAGAATTCACTCTGCCCTACTATTTACCCATAGCTGGGAGGAGAATAATTGGATTTATACCTTTCACAAGGGTATTAGTGCTATAAGAAATGCAATCAGATCGTTGAGGATTTAAATTCGTGTCGCCGTGTCCATTTCCTACGACGATAACCATTACACCACGGGCACCTCCTAAACACTTATCCCAAGTCATAGAAAGAAAGCCGAAGGACATATCGGCCGAAACATTGTGAGTATAAAAAAAGAGATGAAGACAATAGTTATAATATTCTAAGTGATAAAAATTATCAACAAATGTTTTTTTTTTGTTTAGTGGAGGTGCCCGTGGTGTAATGGTTATCGTCGTAGGAAATGGACACGGTGACACAAGTTCAAATCCTGGACGAGACTGATTGCATTTCACATAGCACTAATACCCTTGGGATAGGTATGAATTCAATTATTCTCCCTCCAGCTATGGGTAAATAGTAGGGCAGACTGTATTCTTCAGCCTTGGTGAGGCAACTAGTCTAGGAGAAGGAAAACTCTGAGTATAAACCTGTCAAACTTCGCTTAAAAATTGACCTTGTGTCATATCCTGCCCGAGCGGAGGGGTTGGGTAAATAGGATCATCTTCAGTGTGTTATTTAAAGCCAAAAGCATCCTTGTAGGACAGTAATGTTAATACTTAATCTATATTGGCGGAATAAGGTGGTTCATGTTAAAAAAACATTTGAGCAATCAATAAATAGGCTGTTTATTAAAGTTACAAAATATTCTACCAGTGTAAAGCTTGTTTAATTTTAAAATCAGTTCTGAAAAAGTTATTCTTTACCTGATATAAAACAAACATCGATGTAGGAAAATGTATCTGTGTGTTGCTTAACAAAAACGTTTTGTTTCTCTGTGTCAGTATGCATATTTTTTGAAAAGGTTTTAGACCAACCATTTCTTTTCATCGTCAGATTGAATGAGCGTAAAATATCCTTAAGTACCTTTGAAATTAACGGTTTAGAAATTAAGACGATAAAGGAAATAAAGAAACACAATAGAGGGAGTATTTTATATTGCCTGTATCTCTTAAAATATTGGTCGTTTAAAAATGAAGAAGACATTTCTTATAGTAAATTACACTGGAATAATCAGTCAATTATGAAGACGCCTTCCACGAAAAAAACAAAAATTTCATCTTATGTTTTTCCTCCATTTTCTACGATATAATTAAGTGCTGAAAAAAAAAAGAAGGAAAAAGTCGTTGAATGTGATTACCTTAATATTATCGACCAGCATCCCAGGTCAAGCACTTTGTGAGCTGACCCGACTTGAAAGGCAAATTGAATCGGCAGGAATTTGAATATTTCACCATTATTGGTTCAACGCTAAAAAAATTACCCAATTTGCTCTTCGAGTTTCTGAGAAAAGAAGAGTAATGAAGAAAATCGAAGAGATATATGAAAAAAAAAAAATCAGTGATGGAGTGGTGAGTGCAAAACAAAACGAAAAGAGAGGACGGAGGAAAAGAAAGAAAAAAGAAGAGGAAATGAGAAAATAAGACCAGAAATAAAAAAATACTGAAAAAGACTGAAATAATAAGCAGTAAGAAAACAAGAGATGATAATGAAAATATTGAGACAGACAGACAGACAGACAGACAGAGATAGACAGACACCGAAGTAGTGGGAGTGTAAGTATATGGGGAGAGAGACCCCCAAAGCCAACAAAAAATTAAAGGGGGAATGAAAAAAACAAAAGCAGGAAAAAAGAGATCACACACACACACACACACACACACACACACACACACACACACATATATATATATATATATATATATATATATATATATATATGTGTTTGTGTGTGTGTGTGTGTGTGTGTGAGGGAACTAATGACAAAGAACTGTCGGAATCAGCAATAAACAAAAGAGAGGAGGGAAAAAAAAATTTAAAAGGAGTGAGATAGATCATAAAGAGAGGAGTCGTACAGATCGAGTAAGTGAGAGAGAGAGAGAGAGAGAGAGAGAGAGAGGAAAAAAGTAACTCCATATATCGGATAGGCATAATTAAAATTACTTTATTCATATTAGTCTTTTCATTCACCACCACACAAAAAAATCATCAAAAAAAAAATTTGCTTGATAACGAAATAGTTTAAAAATTGTTTCTCTGAAGTCCTCTGATTGATACCTTTTTGTATATTAAGAAATAAAAAAAGGAATATCTGTATTCTTGTTCCTATATCCCTATTTTTTAGAGCAACGTCTCTTCTGATTTATTACCCCAATTTCTTTAGATATATGGTATATCCAGTAAGTTTAAGAAGATAAGGTTAAAACGGCCAAATCGAAGAAACACCGGAGAAAGGTTGGAAAATTGGTCGGCCAAAAATCAATATTAAAAGACAAAGTAACAATACAATACTTGAAGAAACTGGAAGAATTAGTGCTAAAAGGTTTGTCAATAAGTTGTACTCAAACAACACGGAGAAAGAAAACAATCCCAGCAGACACTTGCAATATGTCTGGATGAGAGAGTCGATAAATAAATCAAGGGATTTTTTAAAGAATTTTTTCCATGAATGAAAACTCTGCATTGTTTAGAACTGGTTTATAAAAATACTTAAACCTCGCAAAAATATTTATTTAAACCCAATTTAAGATGGCGCCAATTCAAACGGAGTGCTCAATACTTGAACAGAGCTCTGTCGTCAATTTTTTGGTGGCGGAGAAATGCATTACGTGAGTAATTTATGAAAGAATATGTGATATGTACAGAGAAACATATTTTTGTTAAAAAGTGTTTTTAAATTGGCCATAAAATGCTTGCTACTAAAAGCCTGAGACAAAATGACGGTCAATGGAGTTGTTGTATCCCGAGATCTAAATGGAGTAAAAACACACTGACTCTCTGAAAGAGAAAAAGGAAAAAAACCGGGGGCAGCAGTCAGAAAATATGTTAATGTGAACAGTATTCTGTGACATAAAAAGATCCATCACAATTGATTTCCTTAGGAAAAGGTGCGACAGTAAACAATGTTTCCTAACGCCAAATCATCATCATCATCATCATCATGTCGTGCTGGTAGCACGGATATCCCTGACTCTCTCTCGCCACTTTTTCCTATCGTTCATTGCCCCTGGCAGGTCTTCTGGACTATATCCCGCATCCTCACATAGTTGCTGAATGTATGTTCGTGCTGGTCGTCCTGCTTTTGCACGGCCATGTGTGGGGGTCCATAAGATTACATCACTTATGAGTTCACCCCTGCTTCTCCAGCAGTGTCCTGCATGTATGGTTCGTCTAACTTGAATAGTTTTCGTGATAGGAGGCAGGTGGCCGTACAGTTGGTATCTTGTGGGGTGTTGCTGCAAGGACTTGTTCAAGATTGCTCGCAGCATTCTTGTGTAATTGCCGTCTAGCTTCTTCTCCAGCCGTTTTCTTAGAGTCCACATAGTGCATCCATATAGCAGTATCGATACGACCGCTGCCTGGAAGAAACTGCATTTCATTTTATCGGCTAGGTCTGATTTCCATATAATCGATAGCCTATTGATAGCTGGCCATGTCTTCGTTAACCTCGTGTCGATGTCATTTTCGGTTGATGAGACGCTGCTTCGTAGGTAAGTGAATTTGTCTACTAGTTTAAGAGGGGCTCTGTCTAGAGAGGAGATGTCACCCGTTGGATTATAGCACATATATTCCGTTTTGTGTGCATTGACATAGAGGCCTATGCCTGCAGTTGCTCGTTCCAAACTATGCGGTAGTGTTTCGGCTTGGTTGGGTGTATTTGCCAGTATCACTATGTCATCGGCGTAGTCGGCGTTGGTAATTGTTTTGCGGGGCGCCTTCTACTTCTTTTCTTTGTCAGCTCGAAGCCGTTCTCTCTGATTTCATCAATCGATGTTCTAAGTACGTAGTCTAGACAAATGATAAAGAGGTATGGAGCTAGCATGTCCCCTTGTAGTACCCCATCTGGTGATCGTACTTTTACTTTGGTGTTTCTATAGAGAATCGTTATTGCTGCTACGGTTTCTTTAGGTATGCCGTACGCTAGTAGGATTTGTTCCATTTTTCCTCTGTGAATGGAATCGAAAGCCTTAGTAAAGTCGACAAATAGTAATGTCGCTTGTATGGATGCATCCATCTATCTATCGGATTTTGATTATATACTGCGTTGCAGTGTCGGAGCAGTATGTCATCGAATTGTCTGGTCTTCCATACTTCTGGGGGAATCTCGTCCAGCCCTGTAGCTTTCCTATTTTTAATTTTTCTGAGAAACGAGTCGAGTTCTTCTTGTGTGAACGGTCCTAGTTTAATGTCCAATTGCTTACTAATTATTCTGGTGATTGGTTCATGTGTTACTTTCAGTGGGTTTCCTCGTAGGTTTTCGAAGTGCTGTTTCCACAGTTTTATTCTTTCTTGTTGGTTTGCAGCTTTCAGTTTTGCTTTGGCTGTGCTCTTTCTTCTACTCACTTCGTTTATTGTTTGCCAGGCTATCCTAAATTGTCTATCTTCCCCCAAGTCTCTAATCTTATCTATCTGATTTTGGATGTATTCTGTCTGTTCCTTTATATATATGCCTGCTAATTGATATTGTCCTCTTTTTAGTTTTCGGGCATTTGTTTTTGTTGGGTTTTTTCAATAGTATTTGGAGGCTGTTTTCACTAGTGCATGTTTTTCTCTCACTGCTAACGTTTCCCATGGGACTCTATATTTAGTTTTGAGTTTTGTTGGAATTTCACCTTATTTATTGAATGAACTTCCTATTTTCTCAGTTGTAACAGGTGCCGGCTGTTATCTCATGAATGAGTCGAAAATATTGCAATATTTTGCTAGGTGTTCGTTTGCATCACGTAAATCACGTGACCGAAGCAGTTCAAACAATGGTAAAAATCCTCTATGGTTGATAGTATAGTGGTACTTGGTGCGTTGACACGTTCTCAGTTGTTTCCCCTCGAATGTGATCTGAAAGCCGTATGGATGAATGTGCAACGTAGTCTAAATCGGAAACTTATCAGAAGGTTCCAGAATTTTTTTAGAATTGCAAGAAACTTGATGATAAGAAAAAGTCAGGTAGGCTTAAAATTGGGGATCCTGGGGCCGTGTTCTAAGCCACACAGAGAGAGAGAGAGAGAGAGACAGAGAGAGAGAGATTATCAAGCGAGTTCAGTATTTCACATTCTTGTGTGGCTTGTCATCTTCATGACCTCAGCAAAATAATCTGGAGCCACCGAATTATGCTTCACATTACATTTTAAAACTTCTGTCTCATATTAGATTGTAAAATACTGTGACATTTTATAAATATCAACACGTCCTCAATATAAATATTGTTTTGTTGCTCCAAAGAGAGAAAAAAGTAAATATTTTAATCATTAAGAGTTTTTTAGTAGTCCAAAAACCTAAATGATAAAAATCATCAAGCTTCATCTCAGAAATTGAGACAACTAAATAACTTAAGATGACTACAAAGATATTTTATTTCAAAATGAATGAAAAGCAATAGCATCTTATCGCAATCATCAGTGGGGGTTTAATTAAACCCACCTTGACGATAGCAATTAGAAGCAAGAAAAACGTATAAGAGTAAAATAAATAATTTTAGAAAAATAAATCTTTTCGTGGACATATTTATTATATATATATATATATATATATATATATATATATATATATATATATATATATATATATATAGTAATTAAACGGTGGAATGACCATGGGTTCATCTCATAAGCAATACTTCATTAATTCATTGTTCAGTTTTATAGTGAATGAACTTTCTATAACTTTCTAATATGAATACTCTAAGCTACTCTTATTGATTGATTTCAACTATTTGATTTGCGTAAGTAGAAATAAATAGCAATAAATTAGAGACCATTATAAAAGTGACAGGTGCATATAATAACGAGCAGATGGTAGATCAGAAAAGTCAATTGCAACGTCATATGAATTGACATACTGGATGCATCAATTAGGCGAACATTATCAAATGAAAAGCAATGAAGAAACAGATGACCATCAAGTGTGTTTATGTAGGAGGGACAGTAGAATTTAGAACTGGCATGAAGGGATCAAATGTTGATAGATATGAAATAGTTTACATATAATCATATCATTTATAGGTGAGGTCACGACACCAATCGTATTAAGAATTAATCATTGCACCAATAATAAAATTGGTTATGTTATCAACTGAAATATACATTTGTCACATAATTTTTTGGTTGCAGCTTCTCAATTTAGGATGATGAACACAAGAATAAGTACTAGTTACAGAAGAAGCAGACATACGCAGGCGCGCACCCTTACCTGCAGATATACGCTTGCCCAATCACACGCATTCATATATATATATATATATATATATATATATATATATATATATACAACATAATGTAGAAATTGTGAAAAATCAAATGAACATGTTTCATTATAGAGACAGCATCATTTTAAAGGAAATTCTATTTTAAACAAAGTTCATACCAAGCAAATGGGAGAGAATTAAGTCACTTTTAATTTTATTTTTTATCTATTTTATTTTTTTTATGTCATTATCAGATATGTCTTAGACCTTATTTTATGAGCTGCTTTATTTAATTCATTTTTGTTTTTGTTTTTATGTCCTCTGGATTCTCTGCATTCCTTGATTGTTAATTTGGTGAGGACGGGGATATATTTTGTAGGAACCTGGCTGTAACTCCATTTGATGACGGTCATAACGACCAGAAATAAATTTATTGTTGAAGCATGAAATTGAAGCTTTTTCGTCAAATTTATGTAAAAAATATTTTTGCTCTGCATGTGTTTTTCGGTATATTTTTAATCGAAAACTAATTATATACCCGATAGCCGTCGTTATTGAGGACTCAACGGAGATTCCAATCAACCTTGGATTACGACAAAATGAGTTTAAGCCCTGGACTGTTTTCCTCGGATTATACACTCTTATATATATGTTGAAAATATAATTTATCGGAGAATCAAATAAATAATTAAATAGAAACAAAATAAATAAAGAAAATGTAATAAATCAAAAGCGTGTAAACTTCGTATTTGCGAAATCGGATTCAATTTCTGAAGACGTTTTCTCTTTAGGGATACATGTCAGTTTAGTTCCGTCTTATCTTTCCCTTATCGTTTGATTTTTAGACACACACACACACACACACACACACACACACACACACACACACACACACACACACACACACACACACACATATATATATATATATATATATATGAGCGTGACGGAATTATTTACGTATGGATAGCTACTTCTGCTAAAGATCCGAGTATTTCTGCGTTCTCTCTATGATACAGAATATCCCATACCACCGAATCGATGCCTCGTGTCTGTTGTGTGTCTGGGATTATTACAGCGTTTTTTTTTTTTTTTTACTGTTCTGTTCATGTAGAACAGAACAGTAAAAAAACGTGATAATAATCTTCTGATGTTCTACATGAATAGAACAAAAAATCTAATTAAGGTAAGATATACATTTATCTTACCACTTTTTCACGAGCAGGTCGCAACAGAAGGTCATTATATTTTAGGCTGTTTGCTACATATCAATTTACTATCTTCCTCTCTCTCTCTCTCTCTATATATATATATATATATATATATATATCGGTAACTGCATTTTTCTTCTGTAGAGGAATAGTTACTGACACAGGAACATATTTCATACATCAAAATGAAGCTGATCGTTTGTGAATCATATCCTTACTTCTCAACATAGTTATCGTTTCTCAGAATAGCAAGGGGGCGTCCTCGTGGTGTAATGGTTAAAGCGATGGACTGCGGAATCGTAGTAAGCGAGTTCGTGCTATTACTTTCACTTTTGGGCAAATACCCTTGGGAAAGGTATGAACTCCCTTATTCTCCAAGCTATGTGTTAAATAGTACCACTACTGTTCTTCTAGGAGAATGGCTTTGGCATTAAATAACCTACAAAGGTTGATATGCCATTAAACAAAGAACCAAACCATCAGAATAGCAATGTTCTACCTTCAAATTATATTTTAAGCTGTTTCCAACATATTCATTTACTATCTCCCTTTCTCCGCCTCTCTCTCTCTCGCTCTCTCTCTCTCTCTCTCTATATATATATATATATAAATATATATCGGTAACTGCATTTTTCTTTAGTAGAGGAATAGTTACCGACACAGGAACTTATATCATACATCTGAATGAAAATGAAGCTGGTCGTTTGTGGATCATATCCCTACTTCTCAACATAGTCATCGTTTCTCACAATTGCAATGTTCTACCTTCAAATGAGAGCTTGAATTCCTGACTCGTTCAATTTTGTTGACTGTTCTTTATTCACTTCATCACTGCAGTTTCCTCTTCCTCGTCATTGGCATAATGCTTGCCTCTTAAACCCTCTTTCATGCGGTGAAAGAGATAATAGTTTGAAAGCGATAAACTTTGCCAATCAATAATGTCCTCCTCCTGCATGACAATGCTTGACAACGCACAAGCATCAGAACAAGGGAGACAATCACCTCATTCGGGTGGACAACTTTACCGCATCCTTCATACTCACCAGATTTAGCGCCTTCTTATTTGTTCTTGAGGAAGGACAACGAGACCAACAATTTTTTATGCACAATTTATTTTTTATTTTTTAACAACTTTTAATCGTTAACCAGTCGACCTAATCGAGGAATCAGTTAGAGCATGGTGAAGCGTTCAACCTCTTGAGTTTCTCGTTTACTAACATTCTAACAACAAAACAATTTTAGTCATTTGACAGAAACCACCCACAGACAGCCGTCGCCTCAGATTGACCCAGGGTTTAACAGCTGTTTATCAAAATCGTTGTCTTTTACTGTATCTTTTCAAGTTTAACGGCTCGGAATCTCATTTAAATATTACAGAACATTTCAAAAAATAGCTGTCACCAATCTACTACGTAACAAGAATAGCTGATTTGAATTTAGGGTTTACCACATTCTAGAACTATTGCCTTACCTTGGCTAAAAGGCCACATTTGCCCTATTACTTACCTATTACTAGAAAGAGAATACAGAGATTCATGTTCTCCTCTGATCGTTCCAAGTTTATCCAAGACCCACCCGTTCAATTTTTCCACGTTGGTAAAAATATCATGCAACACTTGCCTCCGTACAAACAAAATAAATGAGTTAATAAATAAAAAAGGAAAAAAAAAAAGAAAACCAATCATAGCGTTGGTATTAGAGTAGTATTCATTTGGTATTTTTATATAGCTGTTTGCAAAAGACACGGTAAACATACTGTTCCTTATTATACATTTGTATATTAGCAAAGTTTCCGTAGAAAATGGCGTGATATTGACGTACGACATCGCAAATCTGCCAAAAAATATTGTTTAATACTCCTTGGTGTATTGCAATTATGTAATTATATTCTCGTAAAGTTTTTAACAGAGAATTTCAGATGAACAACACAATCATCAGACGGAAAAAGAAGAAAAATTGGCAAGGCAACAATGAATTAAGGTAATATAATTTGACATTTTGTCGTTATGATCAAATCTGTTTAGTGATCTACAGAAATAAACAAACGATCCATTTAATTTTCTTTTTGCTATATATATATATATATATATATAGGTGTGTCTGTGTGTATGTGTGTGTGTGTGTGAATAACTCGTATGTGATTGTGTGTATTTAGGTCACATATTTTCATGGAGACATATTTTATGAAAGAACACACGCAAGGATTTGGAAATTAATTTCCTTATGTTCTCGAGCAAAATTCCTTGATGATGAAGTCTAATAATTGTCCCAAATTTCTGATGCTGTAACTCGAGTACATATATTTTCGTCTTTCATTATTCCTTGTTTGTCGGGGATATGGGTACGACCTCATCATAGATTTGTAGAAGTTTTACTATAACGAATACATTGTATTAGATAGATTGATATTAACAGACTAAAAAAGGAAAGAAAAATAAAGGTAATATTTCGTTAGTGACACTTCATGGTTGATAGTAGCGATTTTATAAGAATAAATAAGTTGTATACTTAATTTTGGATAAGTAAAAAAAAGTAGATTCGGCGACCTAAGTCGAGGGTGACCAGAAGGCTCCCTTTTCGATGGTTACAACACCGAGATGTAGGGGAGGGCTCTACTCCTTTCCCTGGATTGCTCCACTTATTTTTGGTTTCCTAATTCCAGGGCTGATAGTTTAGTAATAACTAATACATAATAATATCCTTTTTTACTTTATAATATTCCATTAGAAATGATAAAACCTTAATATATTTGGGCATATTCAAACAACTAAAAGTGTCTATAATTAAAATCTTATAAATAACATTTGGTGGTAGTACTTTTTTAAGAACAGAAGTTACAAAATTCGTATATTTTTTGTGTGCTGGTCTTGTCAGTTGTGATTATGACCAGAGATGCTGAATGACCTCAAGAAAATGAACAAACATCCCGTTCCATTCTCTTTATATTCTGAGCTCCATTTTCCCCGGGGATACGTTCTGTCGCGAATGTTTCCACTGGCAAGAAAGAAACTCCAATTGAGTACATTTGCTTTTGAGAGCAGCTCGTTAATCACGAGCCAAGACTGCGGGAAAGGCATTGCCCAGTGATCTTAGACTAATTCCAGATACGGAATAGTCGTGGCATCAGTTGAACCGATTTACATTGTAAAAGCTACCTGACGCCAACTTCTATTTTGCAAATATTTCTTGCAGTGTCCTACTGTTTCTAGTCGACATCCACAACAAAAAAATTGACCGCAGGTTATTCTCTTTTAAAAAGAGGAAATAAAAAATAAAATGACAAATGACTTTTACAAAAATACCTAAAATTACATAAAAATGTGTGCGTGTGTACTATGATTGTATTTTTTGTGAAAATACGTAAAACTACTAACAGAGACTGTCATGAGAAGCTGAGAAGGTATTTATTCATTTTAAGTTTTATCTTGCTCTACTAGCCATTATTTGAGCACTTTTCTGATTCATGAAAAAAAAAAACGTTTTTTATCGACTTGTTTATTCAACTATACATATTTATATATACATATATTTTTATGTTCGAGTTTGTACAAACACAAGAAACTCAATAAAATTACCATCATTACAACGATACTATAAAAAAAAGTCACCCAATTCACAATATTTTGATCATCGGGTTAGTATTAGTGATAATAAGATAATGAGCAAATGAAGATATAGACATGTTTTGCTATAAGGACAGCTTCGTCAAAAAGGAATTTTTGCTTCCAAAAGGAAATTCCACACATGTCGTAACGGCAGGTCTTAGAAAACGGTAGCTATATTTTCTGCAGCTAGTAAGTACCCCACAAAGAGAGTCTCGTCTATGACACTAAACTGCATTTGATGGTGTGTATGTGTGTGTGTGTGAGAGAGAGAGAGAGAGAGAGTGAGAGAGAGAGAGAGAGAGAGAATTTGGTTCTGCCGAATGACAAATAGGAACAGAAGGGATCTTTTAACACCTTTATTAAGGAAAGACCCTGACGGATATTTTTTAGAAAGACAAAATAAATCATTCGCTGAAAATGTATCGCTATTAATAATCGAGGAATTCGGATGGAAAACTCTTGAAATGTATATTCTCCTGGCCTGTCGTTTTTTGTCACTTGTTTGGTACGTGGTGCCTTCAATAAGTTTCCAGATTTTTTTGTACAGGAATTTAGAATTATCGTAGACTCTTTAAAATTCAGTATGTTATTGCTATACATCTTATGAGATGACTGACCCATTTTTATGATTTCGGCTTCAAATGAACAGATACAGCATGAATTGGAATACACCCGACTAAAGCCAGATTGTCACAGCTGGTGAATTTCAAAAATACAATCTGGACATGAGGAAGAACGATATGCAATAAAATCGTGTTTTAAACTTGGAAAAAATGCCATGCGATGAAAGCTGGATCTACTGCTATGACCCAGAGACCAAGAGGCAGAGTTCCCAGTTGAAGCATACTGGCTCACCCTGACCCAAGAAGGCCAGACAGTGCAAATCCACCCCAAAACTTTTGATTATCCCTTTTTTTGACAGCACTGGCATGATCTACATGCACTGAGTTCCCACTGGAAAGACAGTCAACAAGGAATACTATGTTGAGGTTTTAAGGGAGTTCAGCAAGAGATTCCGTCGGAAGAGGCCAGCACTCTTCAAATCGGGTCAGTGGCATTTCCACCAGGATAATGCACCAGTCCACAACTCCATCCTTGTCACAGAATATTTGATCAAGATAGACATCACGACAGTTCCTCAGCCCCCCCCCCATATAGTCCAGACCTTGTTCTTTGTGACTTTTAGTTATTCCCTAAGCTCAAGGAAAAACTTGGAGGCTGTCTTTATGAAACAATTGAGGAAATGAAAGAGACAGTGACGAAGTTCATTGACCCGCTCACACAAGAAGACTTCCATAGGGCCTTCCAGAAGTTGTTGGAACGCTACAACAAGTGCATTGATGCCGGAGGAGATTATTTCAAAGGGGACTAGAGTTACATGTGTGTACTATGAATAAAAGTGCCCATACGAAAAAAGTCAGCAAAACTTATGTAATGATCCTCGTATCTTTCCTGCTGAGCGATTAAAAAAGAAAACAGTTGATGATATCTATAAAGTCTTCACAAATGAACGATCTAAATTTGGAAGAGTTGTTTTCAGGCGCTATTAGTGTAACATTTATCGTAGGTGAAAATAAAATCGATGACACAAGTTCAAATCTTGGATGCAGCTGTTTGCGCTTTCCTTTGCGCTAATTTCCTTAGGAAAGGCACAAATTCATCTGTTCTTCCCCAGCTTTGGTTAAAGAGTGGGGCTAAAAGGATTCTTTAGTCTTGCTTAAGCAAATTTTATGAAAGGGAAAAGTTTTAATTCAAACCAGCTTTACTGTTCTTAAACATTGATCTTGTGTCAAATCCTCCTAGTGGCGGTGGCGTTGGGTAAATATACACATTAAGTGTATTTCAGTTGAATTGGTCAGTTTGATTTGCCCTTTTAGCCAAGCCGGCTGAAGCTGTAGAATACACCGACTGCATTTCTGCAGAGGTTTAAGACCCCACCAACAAGTGTCTTGATATATGACATTAAGGAATCTGATCGTGAGACTCCAGTAATGTTGAAACTTTGGGGAATGCAGAGTACCCCTTCATTGCCATTGTTCCGATGTTCTGATATGTCAAATAGAACTGTTTGGCATTTAAACTGAGTGTAAACAAATGACTTATACTTAATTGAATTACTTGAAATAGAACTGTTTGATCATTTAACTGTGTGTAAACAAATGACTGGTGCTTAATTTAATAGTTAGTTATATATAGCAAAACTTTAAACTATCTAACTTTGTTTACATGTTTACAAATCATATGGTAGACCCAGGACTGAAATATAAAAATTCAGCTCACGGCTAAATTAAATTAGGTAGGCCTAGGATTGAAATAGGATGGGTAGGCCCAGGGTAATAATTGATTAATCTCACACAATTTTATAACAGGAATGGGTGATTACAAAGTATCAATCAAAAATAGCTTAACATTTGGGCCACATGCTTGACGACTATCTAGTACAACCATTTTTAAAATGATATTTAGAAAGACAATAGTAATTAATCAAAGTGTATCCCGTGTGTAATATCGTGTTCACCTCTCCAGATCAGCAAATCGCGTAAGAGACCTGTAGAAAGAAGTCAAAATTTAACTGTGAAAATTCACATTTTGAGGTCGAGAGAAGGCCAGACTCGATAAATGGTGAATGTTGAAAAGGAACGATCACATAGTGACTTGAGCAGCAAGATGTCGAGACCTAAATTCAAATGTCAATGGAAACCACTTTCCCATCAAGGGTGAAAGTGACGATTTATAGACGACTAAGCCATCTCCTCTCGATATAGTAAATCGACTCAACGGAGATAATTCTAATTTGAATGAGGTAAAAGCAGAGATAAATCTGAGTGGGACTTTCTTTTAATGTCTCGTTTTAATGTATTTTCCTTCTTGATATGGAGAACCTTTTTCATTTCTTCGTTGTCTAAATCTTTACTTCGGGAATTTTCGAGAAGTACCCCACGCCAACGTAACAAGCGCTGAAAAATGTTGAAGAAATTAATTTTCCCTTTCAAATCAGGTTTGTAAGTTCATTTTGGTTTCCGAATCAGAACAATTCGAAAGTTGCAACATTTTCCTATTTTTAAGCCTTAATAATAATAATAATAATAATAATAATAATAATAATAATAATAATAATAATAATAAAATTATCCTTAAAACAAAATTCTCCATAGGGAAATCAACTGAAGGAAGCAGAAAATTTAATGGAGAAAAAAAAATTAATTTTCTCCTACGGAAATATTCAAAATGGAGTTGTTTTCATTCTCTTTTGTTTATTTGTTGTTGTTTTTTTGTATAATCGAAATGTTTCAGAAGAAATTAAACTCCGAACTCAGAAAAAGTTGTTAACCTATTTTAGATATTATTTGCATGAAGAATTGCCTTCTGGAAGCCCGTGCAAGCGAGCGATATATATATATATATATATATATAGAGAGAGAGAGAGAGTTACAGATAGACAGATAGATTAAGAGAGAGAGAGTGGGGGGCGAGAAATACATGGGTATCTATAATTTTGAAATAGACCTAAAAGATTAAACATCTCTCTTGGCTGAAACTTATTAAAAAGTTATAATGTCTGTAGCCCTGTAATATCATCAAATTAATTTTCATTTGAAGTTTCACTGTATAATTCTCGTTTTTTGCAATCATTCTTTCACATTTCCGTTGATCTCATAGACCATATATTTTTACCAAAAATCAGCTTATATATATATGTGTATGTGTGTGTGTGTGAATCAGTTAGAACAGCGTAGACACTGAGTTAACGATACTTGGTCATTTAATCGCATTGAGGAGAAACTGACAGTCACCAAGCACCGTTGATTTTATATATATATATATATATACTTTGTCTATCACCAATGCTGAATATTCCTTATTATTATTTATGATATAGTAAACTATTATATATATATATATATATATATATATATACGTCTGTGTGTGTGTGTGTGTGTGTCTCAAAATCGGCGCGACCATTATTATGATAATTCATATTGAAACAAGTCATTTTTCATCTGAGTCTTAAAATGCAATCATATCACTTAAGAAGATGGTTTGGTTTCTTTGTTTAATGGCATATCAACTCTTTGTAGGTTATTTAATGCCAATGTCATTCTTGTAGGAGAACAGGAGTGGTACTATTTAACCCATAGCTGGGAGGATAAGGCGATTCATACTCAGTATTTATACCCAAGGGTATTTGCCCGAAAGTGATCGTAATAGCGCGACTGGAATTCGAACTCGCTTACTACGATTCTGAAGTCCATCGCTTTAACAATTACACCACGAGGACACCCCTCACTTCAGAAGAGTCAAACCGAATGATAAGAATAGAAATTGATTAAGTTTATCTTACAGTGCACGGGAAAAAATAAATTCTTGGGAATGTCTTCAAAAAAGACTTTTTCGGACTCCTTCCGACAGAATCTCTTCTCGCATCCACATTGTCAAAACATCTTGCAATCAACTTCCTGGCAGATCTGGGATTTTCTGCCTTCTTTCTGAGGTTGTTTACTGGCCCAGTGGTCATTTAATCGCATTGAGGAGAAACTGACAGTCACCAAGCACCGTTGATTATATATATATATATATATAAACTTAGTGCAATTAAGATCTGATCTTCTTATTGTTTCATGACTAAATCCTCTAAGAGTCAGAGAATAGAAAATTCATCCTATGATTTGTATTGAATTTTATAAAAAGACGGGGAACTTACAGCAATGAAAATATTGTAAGAAAGAGAGATTTTAATTTGATTTAATTTTATACTGCTCTGCTTATCCAGCAGTTGTGCACTCTCCGCTTTATGAAAATATTCTTAAACCATTTTATGTTCTCCTTATATATATATATATATATATCAAATGGTTTTCTGAAAGATTAATTAAATATGTGATGAATTCATATGGCTGTTAAGTAAGTAAGATATTCATAGCTCCTTGAACAAATTTAACACACATTTGATTTTATCTGACAGAAGATGCTTTTAAACAATATTCATACATTTTAATTTATCTTTCAAGCCCTCCCACTGAATGGCATTCTCTTCTGAAGATGAGACAGGTGTTACAGTGTGTCGTAATTTATAATCTACAGGTGACCTACTTTCACAACATAGATTGATTTTCTTTCTAGTTATACTTAAGGAGATCCTCTGACAAACATGACAAGTTAGTTCATGACGATCAGCTTTCAGATTAAAAAGCTTAATTTTTTGCATGCAGATTGCTGTGTGATGTAGTGACCTGAAGATGACTCCTATTTCTAGAATATATATATCTATATATATATATATATAGTATTATAATCATCTTGAATGGCTTGCACGGATTTCCCGGACTCTCTCTTCATTCCTCTCTATCTTCCATCGCTTCCGGTAGGTTCTCAAGATTACATTCTGTGCCCGTATAGAGCTTGTTGGTCGGCCAACACAAGCATATCCAGAGGAGAACGTCGTTTTTGATTTCGTCTTTCCTTCTCCATCAGTGTCCCGCATGTTTTGCTCGTCTGTTGGTGTAGCTTTAGAGATGGGAGGTAAGAATCCGTACAGCTGCTGTTTTGTGGGATGTTACTCCCATGATTTGTTCAATATAGCTCGTTGCATTCTTGTACAGTTCCCGTCTAGCTTTTTCTCTATATGCTTAGTCAACTTTCATGTGGTGCATCCATATAGTAGAAATGACACAACCACTGCTTGGAAGCATATATCTAATAACATATAAATATATATATATATATGGTAGTGAAAGTGTATTTTATTTAATCATCCAAATATATATATATATATATATATTGTCATCCATAGACAGATTTGTTTCGTTCTATCAGAACTCTTCAGTGTATCTAGACAGGCTAGATTCCTAAAGCTGGGATCGAAACCCGGTTGACTCAAACGCCAATCCAAGATTCTACCACTCAGCCACGAATAAACTAGCGCAAGCGACTGAAATTTAAACGCTTATGTATCACAAGTGTTTTTGCTTACACATATCCGCTTAACGGCTATCGAGAGCTCGATTCATATGAAGCGCCTGGCATCACGCTAATGGCAACACATTTACTTCCTATATATATATATATATATATATATATACGTGTATGCATGTGAATATGAATATATGAAGTAGAAAAGTGTCATCATCATCAAGTCAGGTTGCTGGCACAGATTTCCCTGACTCTACCCCCCCCTTCATCTCTATAATCCATCGCTCCTGGCCGGTCTTCTAGACTACATCATATGTCCGTACAGAATTGTTGTGGGAAAATTCTTGTTGGTCAACTAATACTGGCACGTCCATATGAAGGGGAACCGTACGAGAATGTCATATGCGTTCCTCTTAGCTTCTCCAGCATAGTCCTGCATATCTTGTTCGGCTTACTTTGATGGCTTTAGAGATAGGAGATAAGTAGTTGTGCAGCTGTCTTTTTCGCAGGGTATTGCTTCCTGGATTTATTCAATACAGTCCGTAGCATTCTTGTGAAGTTCCCGTCTAGCTTTTTCTCTGTACATTTTGTCAACATTCATGTGGAGCATTCGTAAGGTAGTATTGACACTAGTGTTGTTTGGAAGAAATCCTGTATTATTTTGTCGGATAAATTAGACTTCCATATGATTGATAGCCAATCGATAGCAGTCCCTGCCTTCGTTAGGCGCATAGTGACATCAGTTGATGAGACTCTGCTGCCGAGGTACGTGAACTTGTCCTTTAATTTCAGAGGACTGCCATTTAGAGTGAGGGATTGCTCCTTCAAGATTAAAACTTATGTACTCCATTTGGTTTGCGTTTACATCGAGACCAATGCCTTTAGTTACCTGCTCTTGGCTATGCAGCTGGGATTCGACTTGGGTTGGTGCATTTGCAGAAGTGCTAAGTTATCTGCATAGTCTACGTCCGTGAGAGTTTCAGTGGGATATCATCTTCTTCTGGCTTTCCCCTTTTGAAGGAGTATCTACCGATCACAAAATTCACAAAAGACGTTTATATATATATATATATATATATATATATATATATATATATATATACAAGAAGGCTAAACTAATATAATCAGAAATTCGATAGAAAATAAGCCATCAAGATTAGCATGGCAGACAATAAATGAAGTGAACTAAAAACTAAAAGCTGCCAACCAATAAGAATAGTTTAAAAAGTGGAAAGAGCATTTTAAGAATTTGCTTTGAAACCCTCATGAAATCACGGATAAACCTCCTGAAGACATAATTAATTATTCGCCAACTAGTTATCAAACCTGGACAGTTAACAGAGGAAGAATTTGATGCATTATTGACAAAAATTAAAATCAGAAAACAACCTCTTAAAGTTTAGAAGAGAAGGAAATTTGGCCTCATAATTCTTTGATTAGGCAATGATGTGTATAAAGAAAACACAATAGAGAATTGGACGAAAGCCTTCTTTCTCTCCCTCGTCATGAAAGGTGATATCGGAACCGCTAAGAACGAAGAGATATAAGTCTTACTGCTATAATTAGTAAGGTTTATAACACTGCTTCTCAATCATATAAGGCCTGATGTTGAGAAAATTGTTCAAAAAATCAGAACAGCATTTGAAGAAATCGATCCACAACTTCACGAATTCTTACTATCCGTCTCAAAACCTCAAGATAACACTAACGTTTTTAGATTTCTACAGAACATTCGAATGGAGCAAATACTACTTGCATCTGGTCTTCCTAAAGAAACTATCATTGTTATAGTGATGATTGAGAGAACACGAATGCAGTCGTTCGCTCACCCGACAGCGACTTCTGTACAAACACTTGTCCTCATCTCAAAACCATACAAGTAAAACAAATGAGTACATTTAAAGAAGGAACAACATTTTTCCATAAACTCCAACACGTGGACATACTGATGTTGGTTGACTAGCAAAGACTTTACTACATTAACTACCTATGGATATCGGATGTCTTGAGGTCCTGCTAAGAGCGATGAACGATAGGGACAAGAGAGAGAGAGAGAGAGAGAGAGTTATGGGACTCCTTGTTATCTGTACAATTTAACGACGATGATGATGATTATATCTATTGATATGAGTATTCAAGTTCTCATATACATAAACAGTATATAAGTAATTAAGTAAAGTTGGCGACCTTAGTCGATGGTGATCCGAAGGCTCCCTTTTCAATAGTTACTTCACAGAGGTGTAGGGGAGGGCACTACTCCATTCCCTGGATTGCTCCATTTTGCTCTTGATCCTTACCCTATAATACTGAGTGCTAAGCAAGGTGGCATCAAGTACCGTTTTTTTATTCTTTGGTATGACTCGACCTGGGATTGAACCCTGGTCTCCCAGACCATTGGTGAACATTCTGTTCATTAGTCCAATGATGCAATATATACAAATAAGCTCTAATTCATATATATATTTATATATGTGTGTATGTGTGTCGACAGAGTCACACATTATTTAACTGTATCCTCAGAGGTAACAAAGGCAACATTTTCTATTTTCTCAACCGTATAACCACTTAAGATAAAAAGATGTCTTGACTACAAAAATGTTGAAGTTGTTGCTGTTAGCGGTGATTACACATGCTGGAATCAGGTGTCGCCCAATAAACGTCGGTGATCTTTAACAGGAGGTGCCTAATAACGCAAAGAACAGCGTCAAAACGTTAACACAAAAACCTATTGAAAAAACAGAGTAAGAATAGAGAGGATGCAGAGAAGACACGTAAAAGGGAAAATATCATGAATAAGATGCTGTTTTGTGACGACAACTACGACGACTATAACGAATAAAGTACCATGGCCTTGTTAGGGAATTGAAAAAAAAAACAAAAACTATGGAACATGAAGTTGACGATTATATCAATCGTGACTGGTGCTTTCGGTATAGTAACTAAAGGATTATTAAATGGACTAAAGGAATTAGGAGTTGGTGGACGAGTGGAGACCATCCAAACTGCATTACTGTTGAGAACGGCCAGAATACTGAGAAGAGTCCTAGAGGAGACTTGTTGTCACTCAAACTCCAGTGAAAAACCATCAGCTAACGCTGTGTAAATAATAATAATAATAATAATAATAATAATAATATTAATTCATACAGAAAAAAAAGAAATTCGATAAAATTTTCTTAAAAATTGAAGAACATTTAAAAGACCCTAGTAGACATGATATTCATAAAAAAAACAGTAAAATACATCCGATGGTGAGGTTCCAGTTCTGGTGTAAGGGTAGTGTGGTGTATCTCTTCATTGCTAGGTGGAAATCTAGGAGGAACTGCCACTTCCTGTCAAAGTGGACTTGGCAATAATAACAATGAAGGATGACGTTGCACCCCCCAAACTTCAGAACTGAAGCCACACCACTATATTCAGCTTATTGTCATATCAGGACACTCCTTTTTGAAGGTCAGTCTCACCTCGTTGCAGGAAATAGCGTATTTCAAGTCATAGCGACCGGGCAAAAGTTGAATTATTCCTGCGAAGTGAATTTGATTCGCCTCATGTGTCTCGTACTTGTGTTATATTCTCATGTGCCGTATCATAACGACAGAATAATAAAGACGCACGCAGGAATAACAGATGCAATGATAAAAACGCAGGAAGACTTCTTTATAAAAATATTTACCTCTCACTTTATTTGTAAGGTTTCGAAAGGGTTGTTCAAGGTTTGCGTGTGAGAGGGAGCTGGAGACCGAGCATAACTGGAACATTTTGACCCCGAAGTTATGGCCGTCAGCGTTGTGTCTTTCTCGTTCTCCATGGCTGCTCAACTGGAGCCCTGGAGTCCACTCTGCTGGGTGCTGGCTTTCCTTACTACATCTCGTCCTCTCTCACTCCAACTCTACTCAACTCCTGTCCTTAACTCAACTCAGCTGTCCTCTTCTGTTCAATTCGTCGGCCTTATATTACCTTCAAACTCCCACGCGATGATATGGACACGCCCCACGCATCTGCAATTTCTTCCGATATCTGGCGATCGGGATGTGTCACTTCCACTATATTTGGAATGGCCTGTGTGATCGTCATCGAGCGGACATAACTGTCATGCAGTTCAGAGGTCACTCTCTTCCGGTGCGTCAGTCTATGAGAGTATAATGGGATTTATTTTACCTCGTTCCATTTCATCAGCCAATTTCCGCCCACACGATTTCCTCTCATAACTGCCATTAGAATGTATCACTTCCTTCCGGTGCGTCACCTTGAATGGCATTTTTGGCCGGGTCAAAAGGTCAAAAAATAACAATTGCTGCCTTAATAATTCACAAAGCTCTTTGCTTCGATGTGGCACAAGGCCGAATGAATGGAGCACCCAATGAAACTCAAACTCACTCGTGTAGGTTTGCAGGTCTAGCTTGCTAATCGTTACACCACCAGATGTGCCCTCACACTTTCTGCCTTATGTTATATCTAAATCACGCGGATAATACTTACGAGGGCCTTCACTTTCATAGCCTTGTGGCAGATTTTGTTTAGTAAATAATTAAGATGCCTTTCACGGTGACAAAATATTCTGGATGTACTCCAGGGAGTTTGATTATTATTGGGTTCCTCTGTGTTGCAGAATAGTGAATGCAATCCTCCCATGGAACGGGGTTGTCTTCGTGGTGTAATAGTTAAAGCGATGGACTGCGGAATCGTAGTAAGCGGGTTCGGACTCCAGTCGCGCTATTACACTCACTTTCGGGCAAATACCCTTGGGAAAGGAATGATCCCCCTTATCCTCTCAGCTATGGGTTAAATAGTACCACTACTGTTCTAGGAGAATGACTTTGGCATTAAAGACCTACTCAAGTTGATATGCCATAAAACAAAGAAACCAAACCAAACCAAACCATCCCATGGAACACCACTAAAGCGGCCTTGTGTCAGACTAAGCTTAGTAAATAGCTTTTCATTAAAAAATTAGTTTTCCTAAGCATCAAAAGAAATGTAACTTTCCTGACATGTAGCACACAATATTTCGATAAAATACAATATAAAATTTAAATAAAAAGTTGTAATTAGTTGTAAAAGAAAATCTATTTACAGTATCTTCTTGTACGTGAATACGAAAGCAAGTTGTTGGAGACGAAGTAAATAACATATAAAACAAAATAGATATTTGTTTAAGTTATTCACTATTAAAAAATGTAATGTCAAAGTCTGTTAAAGTTATTGGTAAAATGCAAAAATATGACAAATAACAAAATGATACGCAAAGCAATCGCCATGACAAAAATATTTTGTTTGTCAAAGAGATTTTAACTGTCACAAAAATATTTACTTCAATAAATCTGAAAATAAACGAACAAAATGAAAAAGATGAAGTTAAGAAATGAATGAATAAAAAGAAAATATTTCACAAGAGATTTCTCTCAGAAAGTAAACAGACACTGAAATATTTTTTTTCATGAGGTCAAATATGCAGAATTTTTTCTAAACTAAAACTTAATTAGAAAAGAAAAGAGCGTGTGTAATTTTTTTTAAAGTAGATTTTTCTCATCACATATATTAACTCGGCTTAGCTGTGTTCAATAAAAATACACTGACGTAGGTCACCCAGTGAAAATTGAAGCACCTACTGTCGCCCGATTAAGAATTGTCTAGTCACAGCTGGCATCATATTCGGCAAAGTGATGACAATATATATATATATATATATATATATATATATATATACGTAGCGTTTTTACTTCCTTTTTGGCTTTTCCATTCAATGCCCAAGGCTATCCTCCACAAGAGGTTGGAGACGTCCGGCCAAATCGTGATAATGTCTTATTTCTTATTCTTCATCTCTCTCTCTCTCAACACACACACACACACACACACACACACACACATATATATATATATATATATATATGTTTCTCCCTTTTCGCATTCGTGAGAATAAGAAGTTGCTATTCCGACTGAACCCAGTGGAACCACTGTCGTTTTACTGGGCCATTTGCATAATGGTTAGAGTGTTTGCCAATGGTCCGGGAGACCGGGGTTCAATCCCAAAGACTCAAAAATGGTACTTGATGCCGCCTTGCTTAATACTCAGCATTATAAGGTACGGATCAAGGTTAAAGTGGAGTAATCCATGGAATGGAGTAGCGCCCTCCCTTATACGGTGTAGTAGCTATTGAAAGGGGAGCCTTCGGGTCGCCCTCGATTACGGTCGCCAACTTTACTTATTCCGACTGAAAACCTTATTTTTGCGAAATAACTCCTAGTGATTAGGTTCTCTCATATTTATCTATACATATAAATGTTTATTAAACCTTGTTTAGGTACAGAATAATCTAATTTATAGATTGACTTTGTTGTGGTTGCAAGTTTCCTAGTAAGACGTGCTTTTATTCTTTGAAAATCAAGATCGTTTGTTTCATTTGCGTTGAAATTGGTCCAGAAACAAGTCAGAGACAGATTACGAAGGGTTACAGTGAATCTGATATCAAGCAATGTAATCCCATTCATTGAGATGAACGTTCTATAAATAATTATATTTATTTCTAGAAAATGTGCAATTCGTGTTGCTAGTAAATAAATGTAAATCTCTTCAGGTAGAAAAGAAAGAATGTTTATTTCTGTTCTCATGTCGAAATATATTTCCAGCTTTCGCTTCATTAATATAGTCTCTTTCTTACCTCTGTTAGAAGTCTTAAATCAGTTGCTTCTTATTTATCTTGGGGAATCATCATAGTGCAGTGGCTAATGTGCTAGACTATGACCTTGTAGTAATCGAGTTCGAACTCTAGTGGTGCTATAACGTTCAGTTTCAGAACAAATACCCATGGGTAAGTTATGAACACCCTTATTACCCCAGCTATGAGTTAAATAGTACCACAACTGTTCTTTTACGAGGATGGTTTTGACCTTAAATAACCAACGAACGTTAATATGCCATTAAACAAAGAAACTAAACTAAACCAAACCATATTTATCTATACATATATATTAAGAACTTTTTTAATCTATCTATCTTTCTATCTACAGTCCTGGTTACAATTATTGGCATCCATGAAATTTTAGGACATAATTTAGAATATTTCATTAAAAATCCAGCGGTGTAGCATTGGTCTATTTACACTTGGTTGATAAAGAACAGAAAAGTATAAAACAAGATTATGTAAAGTTGGTGACTTTCTCCCACCATCATTTCTAGGAAAAGAATTAACTATAAATAAACATAAGTATACCGTAAGAAACGATAAATATATTAATAAATAAGGAAAAACGAAAATGAAAAATAGAACTAAATATATAAAAAAAGTAAAGTGTATAAATCAATGGTCATTTCTTTAAACATATTTTTGTGGTATAAAATATTAAAATGAACAAAATATTAAATGCAAAATTTTGAAACAAAAGAGAGAAAAATATCCAAATTGATTGTTGTAAACAAGAACTTTAAATTGATTTCATTAGTTATCATAGATCTTGTGGTTTGGAATCAGTATGTATTGGTTTAAGTCTTTTGTTTTCAATTGAGTTCATTTTAGGCTTTCGTAAATTTATTAAAAAAGATTTCCTTTGCTTTTCGTAATATAATGTCTTCCGAGACCACTTTGACGAAGAGATCATCTTAGTATTTTTCTTATCCAAATGTTCCGAAATTCTCTGAACACGGCATCTTTTGGATATTTTAGGTATTTAATTTGCCGTTTCCGAATTCGTAGATGGTCGAGTTGTTTTCTTTTTTCGTCCATGTAGAATTCTTCGCAGTCAGCAGATTTTTTTGAATTTGCTCGGTAAGCTAGTATCAGATGGTGTTTTATAACATATCAACCTCTGGGGTTTCTTCAATGCCAAATGCTGTACATATATATATATATATATATATATATATATATATATATATATATATATATGTGTGTGTGTGTGTGTGTGTGTGTGTGTGTGTGTGTGTGTGTGTGTCTTTTGTAATCGAATAGTTTCTAAATAACTTTATTTTGCAGCAAGGTGGTAGAGCTCATTTGTTTGCACAATGTCAAATGATTTTAACTATTTCTATCTTGACTTCCTTACTCCTCCCACACCCCTCATCATCCCTCACAAACTCCCTGCCGTCCTTGAATCTCTTACGCCACTCAAAAACTGATGCTCGATTTATGCAAGATGCTCGAAAAGCAGCCTGAAACATTCCATACGTTTCTGTGGCGTTTATTCCAAGTTTAAAACACGATTTTATTGCATATCATTCTTCTAAAGTGTCTTGTCGTCCAGATTGCATTTTTGAAGTTCACCAGCTGTGACAATTAGGCTTTAGTCAGGTGTATTCCAATTGCTGCTGTAGGTGTTGATTTAAAGCTGAAATCATAAAAATTGGTCAGTCATCACATAAGATGTATAGCAATAATATACTGAAGTTTCAAGTGTCTACGACAATTTTAAATGCCTGTACAAAAAAAAGGCTGGAAACTTATTGAAGGCATCACGTAAGAATCTCACCATCCGATTCAGTTTAGTGTCTCATCCAGATTACTCCTTATCGGAGGGTCGCAGCCTTTTCAGAGGAATTCTACGGCTTCAGCCGACAGGATAGCCTACTGTTTAGTTTAAGAGATTTTCACGTTTTTGCGTCGATGTGGTCTCCTTCAATCAAGAGGTCCCTGGAAACACATATCGGGTCGTTACTTTTTTT